>CM047430.1:38677176-39277176 GCA_026168455.1 Theocolax elegans | reverse complement strand
CAGCGTAAAAACTAGCGATGTACAGAAAATACGTTATAATGCGTCTGTACTTTTACCTCGATTTAAGTTGTTGCACCACTTATTAAATCTGAAACACGTGAATAGAACAAATATTTTGTTCATACCCATATGATCGATAACACGTTGGAATAATGTGTTATTATCAGTGATTTACTCTGATAAACGGATATAAAATTATTAGAAATCTATCGCAATCGTATGAGTATAATATCCGATAATAAAAGATAAAATAAACAAATATAGATAAAGATGAACTTAGACAAATGAAAGGACTACTTTTCCCTCCCGCAAAGCAAATACGTACTTGTCAAATTAAGAGCGGTCAGTTTATCTGAAAGGTTGTATATAAAAGAATGTCAGGAAACACCAGCGATTAAAACTGCATTATACCTTCAACGTGCACTTTAATATCGAACAGTAACGCTAAAAGTGAGTACCTATTCGAATTAAAAATATTTATTAATTTAATCTGTATCTTTGGATGTTCCATTACATAAAATTTCAATTAAAATATTAAATACTGATTATTTATAAAGTGACATTACTTGGAAACGGAAATAATTTATGTATTTTGCGTTTTGAATCATTTCAAGATAATATATAAAATATATTTTTCTTAAATATAAATTTTACAAATATATTAAATTTTAACAATGGATTTGTTTACAGATCAATTATGGCTAAACTCGCAATCATCCTTTGCTTGACCTTAGTAATCAGCTTTGTCGCTGCCCAAGGATCCGAGGAAGAGCCAGAATGCGGTCCAGGAGGATGGATCGTAAGTGACCGACTCTCTTGACCGATTAAATTTAACGTGAAAAATACATGCATGTATACATTTCAATATATTATTTTTAAATTTGTAGTGCCGAACGAATTCCGACTGTTGTCCAGGACTGATCTGTAACAAATGGGCAGGACGTTGTACGAAGCCAAAAACTACTACTGCTGCACCAACAACTCCTGAAGCAAGCACTGCTGCTCCTAGCACTGCTGCTCCCGAACCTTCCGAAGCTGCTCCTCCTGCAGAAGGACAGCCTTAAATCGGTGTCAATATACTCATTATCATTTATTCATTTATGTTATATTATAGTTAATGGAGTTATTATAAAACTTAATTAATAAATACGGAATTTATTTAATTCTAATTATGATGTTAAAAATCTATGTAATCCTGTTAAATCTATTGTTCCCAGCTATTTATTGACGTTTTAAACTGAGAAAAATATTTTTCCTATTGCACAATTATTATACACATATATTTATAGTGATAAATACTTCTAATACGTTAAACATTTACGAATAATTTTAATTACTGTATACTCAGTCTAAGAGTCACATATCCCCAATTTTAGTTTTAAATTTATGCTCTTATTGTTTCACATAGTACTTCACAAATATTGACAAAAAGAATATTAAAATTCTAATCAGACTATCTTATATAGATATGATTATAAATGATTAAATTACAAAAGCAATAATTTGTTGGTAACAAATTATTTTCCTTGTAAAATATAATTATAGATATTAAGTAAATTAGTTATATTCGAAAAATATTTATTGGATAAAGTGAAGAAATTAGATAGTATATATTAATTATGTAATTAATGATTATATTATCTTTAAATGAATGTTGGCGGTACCTTAAATCCAGATAATTATTTACACATTAATAGAACAATTTTTATTACATTTATCTTAATAAAATAAAAAAATTTCAATAATTGGAGTATAAAAAGGACAATTAGATGCATTTAAAAAGCCGTCTAGTTTCTTTTTTCAATTATATAATGGGTTATTATTATTTATTCTATTATTGCCTCAAGGCACATGAACTTTGAATACTAACGCGTATTCAAACTCATTATATTGGACTCGTCCTGTACACTATATTTCCTCGTGAATAACGTTTCCCCTCTTTTTTTTCTTACTTCGTATCTTCCTGAACCGGTGTATAGTATAAGTATCAGAGAACGCCTGTACCAGAGTCACAGTTGTTATTCGCAACAAAATACTACCGTAAGTAAGATCGTGAAAAATTACGCGAACTAAAATCAACGTAAATCATTATTTTGTATTATCGCATTTTTACTCGGGTATTATATGTTTTACATTTATTATTTTGGTAATAAAACGTGAATCACTATACTTTTTACAGATTGGAAAATAGTGAAAATGTTGCGTCATTATTATCTACTTTTTGCAATCCTTCTAACCGCAACAGTTATTTTAGCAGAGGATAAAGAACCAACGTGTAGCCCTTGGTTGGGATACGTAAGTTCATATACGACTTTTTAATGTTATAGTTTTCTAATCAATTATTTTAATCCGTGATTTATTTTATTCAGTGTCAAGTTTATGAGCACTGCTGTCGCGATTTAGAATGCTCCACTTATCGAGCAAAATGTGTGCCGATTCTCGGCCTTAAAGTTCCTGGAAAGGACACGCGACCTGTTGGACCTGGACCTTTTCCACCATTTCTAAGGACCTGAAAATACTTTTACCGATCAGTATAAAAATACAACTTCAAATATTGATACATATTCCCTACTCAATCAGTCTTAAAATATTTATAAAATTAGTTCTATACAATCATACATAATTACATGTGAATAAGTATTACTTACAATTTTATGTAACCATACATATAAATGTCGACGTTTACCTTGGACACAAAATGTTGGACTGCGAGTGACATGAATGTAAGGGAAGAGAAATATTTTAGAAATTAAAAGAATTTTTTATTTTGTACCATATTTTTTAATTATGTAATAAAATAACTTTATAAGAAATTAAAAACTTACACCTTTACCTCATTTTATACAAATAAATTATTCCATGTTTCTTTTTATTATTGCAATACTCTCGGAATATATACATATTATATAACAAATCTTATTGCAGTTTTATATGTAGCTTTAAAAATGTATTGAGTATATATATAATAAGTGTATATACAAATATGTACAAAGAATAGTAATGTACAAACAACCAAAAAATTGAAATAAATTTAAGATTAGACAATTATTAGAAAACTATAATACGCAATAAGTTTTTAATAACACTTTGTTTATCAAACATATATATTATATATTTACTATTGTTTTCGTATTAAATATTATTATTAATTTTAATAATTGTAATATTTTATCTACGTTATTACTAATGTGTATACATAATATTACCTAACCAAGTATCGCAATACTTAAAATTTTTTTTGAAATACTGAACATGAAAATGAATATTTAACTATATCAAACCGAAAAAGAATGAGTGATATAGTTCTAACTGTATTTTAAACTTTACAATTTACAAATAATTTGTTTATAAATCAATCAACACTTCGAATGCGTATTAGGACAAAATTCTGATTGTATGCAATTTTAATCCATATAGTTAATAACATTTTTCTTACTACTCGTCAATAATTGAAAATTTGACATTAAATTTTTTTAAATCGTAGCATCAGTGAGTCGTCGCGCTAATAATAAAAACAAAGATAAATTTAAATCACGTAGAAAAACTTCGGTTTAATTTATACGTAGCAGTTTATGAGTTACATTTACCTCTCATAATACACGAAATCGCTATATAAAGATAAAAAAATAGATCTAAGAGTTTTCATTAACTAGTAATATAAGTTAAATAAAGTAAAAAGCTTTATCGTTAATATAAATATTTTACTAATTTTTGTCTTCCAAAACCCCCTAATACCATATTTACTTTAATAAACATAAAGTATTAATAAAAATAATACTGAAAAGTAAAATGTAAAAACTAAATTTTGTTTCTCGAATATATTATATAGATGTATTTAAAAAAGGTTATAAAATGTTATTTTATTGAAATAAAAGTTTTTTTTTTATAATTTATTACGTGCAACTGGAAATTCCGTAACATCGAAAGATAGAGAGTGTGCGTCATATCATTGGTATATTCGAATTAAGTTATATATACTTTGTTATGCTTTAAAGAATTATAATCCTTTTCAGACATTCTTTAATTATATATTTAAAATGTAAATAATTAACGATTAATTAATAAAAATAAAAAATTATATGGTGTGTTTGATGAGTTAACATATTTTAACGGTTGATGGATTAGTATTTAAAAAAGTTTTTTGCAAAGAGCATAAAATATTGCTTAATTGGTATTTGCATGATATATTTTATTTGACAATTAATTTTATATTTTTTCTTTTGTTAATACAATTTATTGAATGAATGTGTATATAAATAATAGATATGATACTTTCGTTGGATACTATACGTATAGACATGAATTATTTATTTATTAAACGAATACAAGTTGCATAATAGAAAAATCTACTTAATTATCTTAAAATATTGTCCTTATTTAGTATATTACGAACGTCAAGCACCTTATCAAATATTAATATATTGTAGAAATATATATGTGAATGAAAATTTTACCATAATATAGAGAAATACACAATATCGTGAGCGTGGATTTTTTGTGTAAAGATTTGAAGAAATTAAATACGTAAACAAAGAATTTCGTCGAAATCATGCGTAACACTTTTACATGGGAAATGAGATCAAACGCTATTTAATAACAACAACAAAGAACCAGCTAGATTGTATAGACATTAATGATGGAGCATAAAACCAGAAAGAGCATATAAGAAGGAAACTTTCAATAAGGCAAAGTCAGTCGAATACCAACTGCTGATTGTATGCAATTTTAATCCATATAGTTAATAACATTTTTCTTACTACTCGTCAATAATTGAAAATTTGACATTAAATTTTTTTAAATCGTAGCATCAGTGAGTCGTCGCGCTAATAATAAAAACAAAGATAAATTTAAATCACGTAGAAAAACTTCGGTTTAATTTATACGTAGCAGTTTATGAGTTACATTTACCTCTCATAATACACGAAATCGCTATATAAAGATAAAAAATAGATCTAAGAGTTTTCATTAACTAGTAATATAAGTTAAATAAAGTAAAAAGCTTTATCGTTAATATAAATATTTTACTAATTTTTGTCTTCCAAAACCCCCTAATACCATATTTTACTTTAATAAACATAAAGTATTAATAAAAATAATACTGAAAAGTAAAATGTAAAAACTAAATTTTGTTTCTCGAATATATTATATAGATGTATTTAAAAAAGGTTATAAAATGTTATTTTATTGAAATAAAAGTTTTTTTTTTATAATTTATTGCGTGCAACTGGAAATTCCGTAACATCGAAAGATAGAGAGTGTGCGTCATATCATTGGTATATTCGAATTAAGTTATATATACTTTGTTATGCTTTAAAGAATTATAATCCTTTTCAGACATTCTTTAATTATATATTTAAAATGTAAATAATTAACGATTAATTAATAAAAATAAAAAATTATATGGTGTGTTTGATGAGTTAACATATTTTAACGTTGATGGATTAGTATTTAAAAAAGTTTTTTGCAAAGAGCATAAAATATTGCTTAATTGGTATTTGCATGATATATTTTATTTGACTATAATTAATTTTATATTTTTTCTTTTGTTAATACAATTTATTGAATGAATGTGTATATAAATAATAGATATGATACTTTCGTTGGATACTATACGTATAGACATGAATTATTTATTTATTAAACGAATACAAGTTGCATAATAGAAAAATCTACTTAATTATCTTAAAATATTGTCCTTATTTAGTATATTACGAACGTCAAGCACCTTATCAAATATTAATATATTGTAGAAATATATATGTGAATGAAAATTTTACCATAATATAGAGAAATACACAATATCGTGAGCGTGGATTTTTTGTGTAAAGATTTGAAGAAATTAAATACGTAAACAAAGAATTTCGTCGAAATCATGCGTAACACTTTTACATGGGAAATGAGATCAAACGCTATTTAATAACAACAACAAAGAACCAGCTAGATTGTATAGACATTAATGATGGAGCATAAAACCAGAAAGAGCATATAAGAAGGAAACTTTCAATAAGGCAAAGTCAGTCGAATACCAACTGCTGAGGAGTTTATATCTCGTGATTAAGAAATAACGTTTCGTACTACGTATTAAATAGTAAGTTGATTATTTTGAAATTCTATAAGTAGTAATTTTATTTTTTTCATTAAAATTTTCAACAGTTGACTTGATACAAGTTACAGTCAACCTTCAATTTGACACATTGATAATAAGAATATTCGATACCATATATAAATATACCTATAGTTATATGTAAATTATTTTTAAAATCATAAACAAATTTCTGTAAAAGCAAACCGATGAAAGTGATATTTATTATTTAGAATATTATCTTCTACTCTGAGATACGCGTCGATAAGGCTAACAACGAGATTAAGTTATCGATTTTATAACCTTCAACTTTGATTAAAATTAACTCTTCGCGTAATAGCTAATTTTTTCTTGTAAAATATTAAACTTTCAAAAGTTTTTTTAAATCACGTAATGAATTGTTTTTTAAAATACGTCAACTCGTGATCACTAACAGTTTCCTTTTTTACGAAGAAAACACGCGTTTGGTATGAGTCAGGGATACAAGTATATGTACAATACAAACACACACTGTGATGTGCTCGTTTACAACTTTGGTTAAGTGTTAATTGTACCGATTGTGTAACACATCTTGAAAATTCCGCTTGCAATATATTTTAAAGAGCGTATAATTTTCAAACGTATATTTATAAATAATGAGTAAAAATACATATATGTATACATATATATATATACACGTAGAAATAAAATTAATATTTAAAATATATATTTCAGAATACAAGTCAAAATGTCGAAATTTATGATGTTTGCACTGGTCGTCTTATTGGCGACGACTCTAATCTCTGCAGCTAGCAGAGATAAGTGCGGTCGACACGGTGACCCTGTAAGTAAACCGTTATACTGTGAACATTAAAAACGCTGCAACTTTGATATGACTAATTGATAAGAATATAAATTATCTTTTTCAATGCATATTTTATTTTTTACCGCAGTTACAAATAGTAATAACTTTGGGGAAAAGTTTTTTTTCAAAAAATTGTATTCTACAAATCTACTTATTTTTTGTTGTGTACGAAGATCTAGTGAGCGTATTACAATTACTTTAATAATATTATGAAATTGAGGGATTAACGATTATTTAAAATATTGTATCGTATATTTATAACCTTGACGTATATAAAAATATGTTAATGGAGATTAAATAGTCATAGCATGAAATCTGGTCAAGGATATAATATAGTAACGTTCAAGACCGAAAATTCTTCGAGGTCAAGTTAAAAGTTACGTACCTTACAGATTTACTAAATATAAAGACAATATTTTACGTAACAGTAATAAATAAATTGATAATTATTATTCGTATACATATTTAATTATATTACAATAAATATTAAAATTAATATTTATATATATATATACACATTTATATACTATACATATTATGGATTAATTAATATTTTAACTTTATTTTAGTGTGTAAGCAGCAACGACTGCTGCAATAACATCGTTTGCCATCGATACGCCAACAGATGTCAAGTTCAAATTACTAAAGAAGAACTTATGGCCCAAAGAGAAAAAATCCTTGGACGCAGAGGAAAGGACTACAAATAATAGGCATTAAATTTAGTTTAAATTTTATTCATGACAACGGTGTAAGAAGTAACATACGTAAATATAGATATTCGACTGTAAATTAAATCTATTTGAATAGACTGAGAATTGTATGCGTTGTACGATTAAAAATAACTTTAGCGTAATAAAATATATTCGAATATTTTCTAACGATATAATCAACGAATAATTATTAATTAATCGATGTGATTAATAAAAATACACCAAACTAATATTGTTAAAATAATATACTAAAATAAAATCAATTATATAATCTATGTACACGTGATGTAATTTTCGTCACAATTTCTTAGTATCTTATCCGCTTATTATACATTAAATTCTGATATAATTTTCTTATCTGGCTTTTATATTCGAATATGATGATGGTAGTATTATTTGACTCAAGATTTTTTCGTGTGGCACTATTTGTATTGGTTACTTTATCAGACTTTTATCTATGAAACTTTCGCATTTTTTAAAGCAAATATTAAACTTTTATAGACATAAATTCAAAAGGAAAACGTAGCTTTTGAATGAGAAGATTAGACGTTTCATTAAGCGTGTGTATATATATACATACGCACTCCACCTACGCTACGTTCGCGGAAGTAAAACAGGTGCGTAAAGGTAACTAAATTGCCTCAATTTATCTATAGACAAGTGACTAACACGACTTAGCCATATGGCTGACCCTCGAATAAAGAACGGGTGTACGTCACGGACATTCGACGGAGTTTTGCTTTTATCTTCGACTTGGAGATTGCGTTGCATACAGATCAAATATATTTTAGTGCACCTGTTGTATAGATCTAATTGTACATCAAATTATTTTAAATAACGATATTTTTTATAATAAATGCGGTAGCTTTGCTATTATTTGTTTAAGACAATTGTTATTGTTAATTACTATGAACGAATGCGTTGTTAAAGATTGAATCAATAAATCCAGCACGCACAGGACATACCTTGTAAGTTTAAATTTAAGAAAACTGAATGCACTTTTTATTCGAATGTAGATTATACATTCAGTATTACATATGCAGTTTCTCAAATTACCACTATAAACAGGTTTAAGGATGTTGATGAGTCTTTTTTATTATTTGTTTTGTGCATAAAAAATGAAAATACACGGTAAAAAAAGATAGTACGATTTAGTGAAACAACGTGAATTATAAGCTTTGATAGAATATATGTATATATATTTAATGAGGTACAAAAGTGGAAGATTACGGTAATTTAACGGTAGTACCTTACTGCGGGTTAACAAAAATCAATTGTTAATTTAACTTCACGTACCCGACCTAAATTAAAATAAACCTCATTTAGACTCATTAGTATAAAAGAAAGTTAGTTTTAAGTTGATATAACAGCTATCTCAAGTCCTCCGGTGAATAAAACTTTTCTTTTGAAAACCTTTCTCATTAATAATTAATCCGGAAAGAAAAGAGTGTAATATAGGTATTAAAAAAGTAAAGAACTGCTAGTTTAAGAGCCGCGAAAATATAAGTTCCGTTGGACGAGACTCACGGAGATTTGTAACTTTCAGCTTGACATTCGTCCGCGCCATTCGAACCTCTCGATTCTATACACGCGCGACAGGAAATTATTACAGTCAAAACGTCAGTCTTTTTAAAAGTGGAAAAGTAGCTCAACTTGAGGCAAAGGGCTAAAAGCTCCTTCCGTTCGTTATACAAGCGCTGAGCGACTTCTTCACTTGACCCTTGCTCTCGGAGTTTTGCTTTTATCTTCGACTTGGAGATTGCGTTGCATACAGATCAAATATATTTTAGTGCACCTGTTGTATAGATCTAATTGTACATCAAATTATTTTAAATAACGATATTTTTTATAATAAATGCGGTAGCTTTGCTATTATTTGTTTAAGACAATTGTTATTGTTAATTACTATGAACGAATGCGTTGTTAAAGATTGAATCAATAAATCCAGCACGCACAGGACATACCTTGTAAGTTTAAATTTAAGAAAACTGAATGCACTTTTTATTCGAATGTAGATTATACATTCAGTATTACATATGCAGTTTCTCAAATTACCACTATAAACAGGTTTAAGGATGTTGATGAGTCTTTTTTATTATTTGTTTTGTGCATAAAAAATGAAAATACACGGTAAAAAAAGATAGTACGATTTAGTGAAACAACGTGAATTATAAGCTTTGATAGAATATATGTATATATATTTAATGAGGTACAAAAGTGGAAGATTACGGTAATTTAACGGTAGTACCTTACTGCGGGTTAACAAAAATCAATTGTTAATTTAACTTCACGTACCCGACCTAAATTAAAATAAACCTCATTTAGACTCATTAGTATAAAAGAAAGTTATTTTTAAGTTGATATAACAGCTATCTCAAGTCCTCCGGTGAATAAAACTTTTCTTTTGAAAACCTTTCTTCATTAATAATTAATCCGGAAAGAAAAGAGTGTAATATAAGGTATTAAAAAAGTAAAGAACTGCTAGTTTAAGAGCCGCGAAAATATAAGTTCCGTTGGACGAGACTCACGGAGATTGTAACTTTTCGCTTGACATTCGTCCGCGCCATTCGAACCTCTCGAGTTCTATACACGCTCGACGAGGAAATTATTACAGTCAAAACGTCAGTCTTTTTAAAGTGGAAAAGTAGCTCAACTTTGAGGCAAAGGCTAAAAGCTCCTTCCGTTCGTTATACAAGCGCTGAGCGACTTCTTCACTTGACCCTTGCTCTTTTCCGTTTTTCGTTCTCATTAGCAACGGCTTAAGTTAAGCATCTCGACTCGTTGCCTCTTAGACTTTCGACTGTTGTCCTTCCCGTTGACCACTGGCTATTCTTACGCTTACCTCCCTCGACTCTTATGTAGAATACCCGCTGATGCAACTCGCCTTTTCTATACCCTGAAAGAGCTTTCCTTACTTTTGAACAAATGATACTTGCTTCTTCATCATTAGCGCTTTGCAATATAGACTTACCTTTTCATTTCATTACGATCCTTCTCTTTATTTCTTCTTTTCCACTTTTAATTAATCGAGTCGAATTAAATGTTAGATTTTAGTCTGTAATGTATTTTAAAAAGGGTTTGCTAAAGAAACGTTAAGTAAATAAAAGTACAGTAACTATCGCTTTATCTGATTAGATAACTTTCGTTACCGTATGTTAATCCTACATTGATCTGTTTTTATTTTGACGGATGATTAATTTCAATTTTACATGTTCGTATTATAAAATATTGTGCACGTGTACCTGTGTATGTGTGCACCTGTGTATGTATATAATATATTCTAAATTTAAAACGTCCTGAATGGAGAAAAAAAATAATTGTTAAAAAGCGTACAAAGTTTTACGTTTTGCTAAACTTCAATTGATTATATTTCCATGTGATTGATATCATAAGACGATTCATCATCAAGTTGAAATTAGAAATACATACAAAGTGTTGTAAGTAAACACGTAACGAAGTAATTAAATTAAGTAAAGATAAGTGGAATCAAAAAGAACAACATTGGAATCTCCCTTCATTAGACAAGATCACGATATCTAGCATCAGTTTTAATCGAGGCGTTAAGAGCATCCCGACGTCGGGATTGCCGTCGTGGCAAATACCCGCGCAGAGGAGGCTCAAGAACCTCCCGGATGCGCCTCGAGATTCTGTCGCTTTGGGCGTGCAGAGCCGCAACAACCGCGCGAGAGGCTTTTCGGGTGTTCTACGTCGTACTTAGGCGTGCTCTTGTGCTTCGGTGAAGTGCTGCACTTGGCAGGTTCCTTTCAAGTTGGCATCATCGAAGGGGCTGACGGCTCTCTCTCTCTCTCTCTCTCTCTCTCTCTCTCTCTCTCTAGCTCACTTCCTACTCCCCCTTCCCCCGAGTTTTACCCCTATTCGGTTTTAAGCGACGCGACGATACCTAAGTCACTCATCTCGTCGCTCTTTTCGCCGATGATAAGCGCCTGGCAAAGCAAGGTAAAGAGCACCGAAGAGATAAAAAAAAACAACAACAAAACTTAGTGTCCCTCCTCGGGTGAAAGCCAAACCGAGAGATAACAACCGTCGATATGAAAACACTATCTAGTAAGCTGGAGGGCACACAGCAATGTGCTGAGGCCTGCAAACTCCGGGACATCGAAAACGTTCTCTTTCGCGCTTGCGACCGAGGAAAAAACCCAAAAAAGAGCTAGAGGTTGTTGTTTGCCGTTTGCTCGTTTCCGAAAAGCTCACTTCTGCATCTGCGGTGGAAAAAAAATGTCGGCGGGGGTGCAAGATAAAACAAGGCGCGTTCGAGGATTTCCGCTGTCACGAATCTAAGCGGTGGTGGTAGCTCGTTTATGAGGTCATCCAATGCCTACTCCAATCCTCTTCCTAAAAGCAATTACGCGCACGACGTTTTTGTCGAGGCGGAGAACGATGGTTTTACTCACTGTTTGCTCTTTTTTTCAGCCTTTTTCTGGTACCGAGGGATAAGCTCGTAGCATAAGCTACGCTTCGGACTTTTCGTGGTATTTTGTAAACCGAGCGTGTGATATGGATCTTGATTCCTTGTTTTCTGCCACATCCTGGTCTTTGCTTCTGCTACAATAATTGGACCGATCTGTCTATTTTGTTCATTTCTTTCGATTGATTATACCAAAATGTAGATTATTTTTAAACATATCAATATTATCGAACTTTTGCTAAATGATGGTAATCTTTTGGACGAAAAGTATTATTATAATTTTTCAGATATTTTCATGGCAGTCGATACGTATTGTACAAAAAGAAAAGTAAGTTCCAGGTTGGCTCGAATTTAATAATGTAACATTAATTTGAGTCATTACTTTCTAAACTATTAATTGTCTAAAGTAAAATTTGAATGGAGAAAAAGCGGACAAGAAGTGGGATGATATCTACTTGTAAGTGAAGGAGGGCGTTTGCATCCCGTTGAGTCGAAGCTATCACTTCGTGCTGATCAGTAAAGGAAAGAAAGTAGAGGAACAGTATGATAAAGTAGGAGGTGGGGATGGCAAACGAAGTCGAGGGGGTTCGTCCCAAGAAAAGCTCCGGGTCTCTACTGGCTTGTCGAGTATTACCGTACATACCGGGTGCGAAAGACAAGGACGGAGATACGCGAGCGAACGAGAGGCAAAAAGGGTTCGCTGATATCTACGTACTCGGCAGTATGTCCAACAATGCAAATATCGAGTTACTTTACTTGCGAGCGCGAGAGAGAGAGAGAGAGAGCGAGAGAGAGAGAAAGAGAGGAAACGAGAACGACCATTTGGGCCAAACTACTACCAGCACCGACTGCTTCTGCTACCCTCAGCTCGGTCACGCGATTGATCTTATCTCGCGTTGACTTCTCCCTAGTTTCTATTCGTCTCTCGTTCTCGCTTTCTCTCGTTCCCTTGCTCCCTCTGACTTTTACTACGAGCCGCCGTGCTTACCCAGAATTTCGTACAAGTGTGCAGATCGGACTACTTCGAGTTATTTGGTACTTAAAGTTGCGGAATTACGCCCAAGCACGTCTTACGATCGTTGAATTGATTCGCTAAGCTATTTTAAGTAGTTTCCTACCAAAAAATCGACAAGCTAAATCGACGTTAAGTTAAACTAGAACTTTTAAGGGCATATCTACCAAAACGATTCGAGGTCATACTGTTTTATATTTTATTTATTATAGGTTTATACCTACCATATTTTTAATTCCATTTTTAACCAAATAATAATAGTTAAAATCGTATAAGAATTTAATACTTTAATTTCAATGCAATCTAAACTTTTGATGTTATTAATTCTAAACATTGATAAACGTCAAGGTGTTAATTATAAATCTAACTTTTATTGTAAAATTCAGTACCAAATAAGCTCTCTTTTATCAACTCATATAATACCGGAAACCCTTTAAGTCAAAATATCCCCTTGTTTCCTCTACGAATTTCGACTATAAAAGTTGTTTTATAATAAATATTCCATCTTTTGTCAATATTTTCAAACTAGGTCAATTTTTATTATTTGATCATCCGATCACAAACATAAATGTGTACTACCAACTAAATCTTTTAAAATGCAATTGTTTAATTTAATAAGGGAGAGCAAATAATATACTTTAAAGTTTATTCGTTAGTTTATAGTAATCAATCTTTTAAATAAATTATAATTCTTTTTCCTGCAGTCTTTAATTCTTCCATAAATTCACAATTTAATATAATTTATAATTGTACTATAGTTTTGAACAAGTAAATGGAGATAGAAAATAAATAAAATAATAAAATACAGACGAATGAGTTGGTAAATACGAAAAATCTAATTCTTCAAGTGTTGATGTTTCAAGCGTCACGATATTCAAGAGCCAAGTTTTACGCCTGGTTAAGTCCAAGTTTCTCGAGGTTCACATTCATGCGGGATAGTTCTGGGCGAGTAGAAGCGCACCCTTGGTCAAACGGGCTCGACGAAGCCTTATCTCGATTTGCATAAATTCATAGTTAGCCTGCGTTCTCGAGTCTCGAGGCCTCCGATTCTTGGAGGCGCAGTGCTCGGTCGCGCTTCATCGGCCAAGTTTCGCCGATTCGAGGATTATTGTTGCGCGGGGAAACGTTTTGCTAGCCGGGGGAAATGCGACTGAGCGCCCTGGGACCTTCCTTCTTATATAATTACGGGGTCGAGCTGTAGGGTTCCCTCCTTCCCACTAGAACAGGTTGAATTATAATTACGATTTCATATCTTATAATAGTTTCATTATTTCTCTTACTTTCATCTGTTCCGGGACATCGAAAACGTTCTCTTTCGCGCTTGCGACCGAGGAAAAAACCCAAAAAAGAGCTAGAGGTTGTTGTTTGCCGTTTGCTCGTTTCCGAAAAGCTCACTTCTGCATCTGCGGTGGAAAAAAAATGTCGGCGGGGGTGCAAGATAAAACAAGGCGCGTTCGAGGATTTCCGCTGTCACGAATCTAAGCGGTGGTGGTAGCTCGTTTATGAGGTCATCCAATGCCTACTCCAATCCTCTTCCTAAAAGCAATTACGCGCACGACGTTTTTGTCGAGGCGGAGAACGATGGTTTTACTCACTGTTTGCTCTTTTTTTCAGCCTTTTTCTGGTACCGAGGGATAAGCTCGTAGCATAAGCTACGCTTCGGACTTTTCGTGGTATTTTGTAAACCGAGCGTGTGATATGGATCTTGATTCCTTGTTTTCTGCCACATCCTGGTCTTTGCTTCTGCTACAATAATTGGACCGATCTGTCTATTTTGTTCATTTCTTTCGATTGATTATACCAAAATGTAGATTATTTTTAAACATATCAATATTATCGAACTTTTGCTAAATGATGGTAATCTTTTGGACGAAAAGTATTATTATAATTTTTCAGATATTTTCATGGCAGTCGATACGTATTGTACAAAAAGAAAAGTAAGTTCCAGGTTGGCTCGAATTTAATAATGTAATATTAATTTGAGTCATTACTTTCTAAACTATTAATTGTCTAAAGTAAAATTTGAATGGAGAAAAAGCGGACAAGAAGTGGGATGATATCTACTTGTAAGTGAAGGAGGGCGTTTGCATCCCGTTGAGTCGAAGCTATCACTTCGTGCTGATCAGTAAAGGAAAGAAAGTAGAGGAACAGTATGATAAAGTAGGAG
Organism: Theocolax elegans; assembly: GCA_026168455.1. NCBI lineage: Eukaryota > Metazoa > Arthropoda > Insecta > Hymenoptera > Cerocephalidae > Theocolax > Theocolax elegans. Next base: position 39,261,935 of record CM047430.1, on the reverse strand, counting down.
GTGGGGATGGCAAACGAAGTCGAGGGTGTTCGTCCCAAGAAAAGCTCCGGGTCTCTACTGGCTTGTCGAGTATTACCGTACATACCGGGTGCGAAAGACAAGGACGGAGATACGCGAGCGAACGAGAGGCAAAAAGGGTTCGCTGATATCTACGTACTCGGCAGTATGTCCAACAATGCAAATATCGAGTTACTTTACTTGCGAGCGCGAGAGAGAGAGCGAGTGAGAGAGAAAGAGAGGAAACGAGAACGACCATTTGGGCCAAACTACTACCAGCACCGACTGCTTCTGCTATCCTCAGCTCGGTCACGCGATTGATCTTATCTCGCGTTGACTTCTCCCTAGTTTCTATTCGTCTCTCGTTCTCGCTTTCTCTCGTTCCCTTGCTCCCTCTGACTTTTACTACGAGCCGCCGTGCTTACCCAGAATTTCGTACAAGTGTGCAGATCGGACTACTTCGAGTTATTTGGTACTTAAAGTTGCGGAATTACGCCCAAGCACGTCTTACGATCGTTGAATTGATTTGCTAAGCTATTTTAAGTAGTTTCCTACCAAAAAATCGACAAGCTAAATCGACGTTAAGTTAAACTAGAACTTTTAAGGGCATATCTACCAAAACGATTCGAGGTCATACTGTTTTATATTTTATTTATTATAGGTTTATACCTACCATATTTTTAATTCCATTTTTAACCAAATAATAATAGTTAAAATCGTATAAGAATTTAATACTTTAATTTCAATGCAATCTAAACTTTTGATGTTATTAATTCTAAACATTGATAAACGTCAAGGTGTTAATTATAAATCTAACTTTTATTGTAAAATTCAGTACCAAATAAGCTCTCTTTTATCAACTCATATAATACCGGAAACCCTTTAAGTCAAAATATCCCCTTGTTTCCTCTACGAATTTCGACTATAAAAGTTGTTTTTATAATAAATATTCCATCTTTTGTCAATATTTTCAAACTAGGTCAATTTTTATTATTTGATCATCCGATCACAAACATAAATGTGTACTACCAACTAAATCTTTTAAAATGCAATTGTTTAATTTAATAAGGGAGAGCAAATAATATACTTTAAAGTTTATTCGTTAGTTTATAGTAATCAATCTTTTAAATAAATTATAATTCTTTTTCCTGCAGTCTTTAATTCTTCCATAAATTCACAATTTAATATAATTTATAATTGTACTATAGTTTTGAACAAGTAAATGGAGATAGAAAATAAATAAAATAATAAAATACAGACGAATGAGTTGGTAAATACGAAAATCTAATTCTTCAAGTGTTGATGTTTCAAGCGTCACGATATTCAAGAGCCAAGTTTTACGCCTGGTTAAGTCCAAGTTTCTCGAGGTTCACATTCATGCGGGATAGTTCTGGGCGAGTAGAAGCGCACCCTTGGTCAAACGGGCTCGACGAAGCCTTATCTCGATTTGCATAAATTCATAGTTAGCCTGCGTTCTCGAGTCTCGAGGCCTCCGATTCTTGGAGGCGCAGTGCTCGGTCGCGCTTCATCGGCCAAGTTTCGCCGATTCGAGGATTATTGTTGCGCGGGGAAACGTTTTGCTAGCCGGGGGAAATGCGACTGAGCGCCCTGGGACCTTCCTTCTTATATAATTACGGGGTCGAGCTGTAGGGTTCCCTCCTTCCCACTAGAACAGGTTGAATTATAATTACGATTTCATATCTTATAATAGTTTCATTATTTCTCTTACTTTCATCTTTGCTCATCTAATAGTCAAAGTTTCCAAACATACGAAAATCTTATGCAGACTCCAGTATTATATAATATAAAATTTTAATAAATATACTATTTATTATCAATACTAATTTAAGATCATAATTTTCGATATATAATGCTCTTTATATTCTCTAATTTAAAATTCGCTGAATAGTGATACAAAAATACACATAATTATTCTAGTCGGCGGTGACACGAATAATGTTGTAGATTAAAAATAAAATTATTTTCATTTTGAGTATCTAGCATAATAAGGTCCCTAAATAACACATTAATATGGTCTATTGGGATTCGGTATTTTCTACCTATAAAATAGTTATAAGTTTGTTCTTATATTTTTCAGGCTTATAAATTACTTAAACGTTATTACGTTATAGTTATAAACAATTTTTTATTAATATAAAATATTTACCTATCTCATAAATTGAGCAATTAGGATTTTTAAAGCATTTTTAAAGAATACAAAAATAATGCAGGAAATTAAAAAGTATTTATATATATACATAACTCAAAAAAAATTGAAAGAATTTTTTTTTCGCGAACCTTATTATTATTTTTAATTAACTTATAGGTATTTTTATATTGTTTTAGTTTATATATTTACACTAATTACATATATTTGACGCAGAAAAACGCTGAAAAATTTTTGCCCTAACCGGGAATCGAACCCCGCAACGCACGCACCAAACGCAAAACGCTCTATCCACTAAGCTAACGCAACGCTTGCATGCAAATGTTTGGAACTTGTATATACAGATCATCCCTGTATTAATATCTTAATAATTGTTATTTATTGTTTGATTTATATACATAAGATCTTAGCAGTAATTAACTAATTTAAATAGTGATGTCTTGATCTTGACGATGTCTACCAAAGAGATATCTTCTACATTTTTTCTATATTATTATAATTTCTTAAAAGCATATGACTACTTTTATAATACTTATTTATACCCTAAAACATAATATATAATTTTGCTACTATATGTAAAAGGGCATTCTTCTAATATAAATTTATTTAAAAATAAATAAATAAATAATACTAATTTTTAAATTCAAACTATTTATTTAAAAATAATATAGAAAGTTTCTAGGTATTTAATAGTTCTATTTTTAAGCTAGTATTTATACCTACTTTCTACCTATGAAAAATAGTGTTTGTATATATAAGAACAAATTTTAACAGTTTATTTAAGTAAATAATTATACATTAATGTACATTGACAATACATATTTTTAATTTTATGAACTTTAAAAAATGACTTTGTATTTCAAAATATAACTATATAAAAATATATACATTTGTAAATTTATTTATACATGTTTAAATATAGATGAAATTTGTTTAAATATATATCTAATGTATATCTGTGTGTTGTGTTTGTGTGTGTGTGTGTTAGCTTTAAACAAATTTCATCGTGATTGAGAAACGATACCGAGGTATTTTATTATTATATTGACAGCAACTGAATAATATCTAAAAAAATTTATATTTATCTAAATTTTATATAAAGTTAAAGTTTGGGGAAAGTTCATATCAACGTGTCCAACGAGACATTTCCGAACTTGGAAAAACATTATTTGTGTCAAGTTTATACAAACTTAAAATAACGTCTTAGGTAAGATTAAAAACAGTATTTTTGTAAAAATTTGGATTAATAAAAAATTTATTTCCGAGATTCGAACCTGTGATCTTCTCCTGATCGGAAAATAGTCATGGCTAGCCTAGTATGATCATAAGGCCCACGTATATGATTACCAGCAATGGCCCATAATATGACGCGTAACAGGGCGTCAACCGAGGCAATACATGGCTAACCCATAGTTAGGCTCACCTTACTCTCGCCGTTTCGAAACCTTAGATAAATATTTTGCTCGTTCATTTAAAAATAAGTAGGAGCTCCGAATGGTATACGATACAGGTAAGCCATGACACCATGAAATCAGCGAAAGGTGTTGAGGTAATTTCTTTTTGTGATTTACAGAAAGTACGAGACGTATCCTATTTTTAAAAAAGAGATGAACCTGAAAGTGAAGCCGAAATAAAATTGTTTTGATTGGCTGTTACGAATGTTATCAAGTTACGGTTGCTAGGCATATTAAGAATTTGGGATTTTGGGAGGGAGAAGGGGAGACTTGGCGAGAATACGTTAAGGAGAAAGAGTGTAAATGTAAAAAAGAGAGACATAAGAATATTACATTTACTTTTGCTTATACATTATATATTATTTTTATGCATTTTTCGAAGCAATGATAAAACTTTTTAAATATGAGTGTAATAGAACTATGAACGAAAAATCTGTTTTATATGCACGAGTTCACACAATTATTTCCAATGGTAAAAGACTGAGATAAATTTAGAAAATTATGAGAAGCTAATTGTCAAAATTAATGTTTCTAAAATTATTTTATAAAATAAAAATAAATTAATATACTTACATTTATTTAATAACTAATATATTAATTTTAAATAAAAAAGAATTATTAATTATTTTATGGCTTGCCCTATGTAGGCCAGTAAGTATGGCCATATAGGGGCCTCATATGAAACAACTCGTTACAATCCAAAGGGGGCTCTCGTCTTATGCTGTTGTAGTGCCGTATCATATTTCTAAGGCACCATAGGCGACCCAGAATTTATTGTTTGTATTTAATAAATTACATTCAGGTTATAAACTTGGAAGCATGTTTCAATTGTTCTTTATAACCAAAATATAATATTGTGACATTAACAATAAATATAGCTCAGTTAGTAGAGCGAGAAACTTTGAAGTAGAAGATCGGAGGCTCAAATACTATTTTTAATCTTATCTTAGAGACATTATTTTAAGTTTATATAAACTTTATATAAATGCTTAATTAACATTTTTTCAAGTTCGGGGATGTCTCGTTGGACTCGTTGATATGAACTTTCTCCAATCATTAACTTGATATAAAGTTTATAGTTTGATTTTTTTGAATCGACATATATTTATATAAAGTTTAGATAAACATAAATTTTTTTACGCAGGTAAATGCTAATTGTCCACACACTCTAGAATATTGCACAATCGTGTGTATGCATTGGTCGTCAGTTATCAGTCAGAGCGTACATTTCCTGCTAACCGAGATAATTTCAAGAAACTATGCTATCGAAACGATTTCCCGGATGCGATCGAGATCTACAACCTCTTCCCTTCTTTCGCTATCACAACATCGACACGTGATGCTCTCTCGTACTCGCTTACATTTTCCATAGCATTTATTTGAAATGGTGTGTCGTGCTTCGTGCCGTATGAAAGGGTCACGAAATCCATAATACGCACCCATATACATACATATCTATATAGATGTACATGCTACATACGCGACAGTTTCGTGCAATTGAAGAGGAAAGATAGTCCAGAGTTCCCTTTTTTTCGTCGAGGATTGATAAAAAATTCACTCGGAGGCAAAGTAAGGCACCCGATAATTTAGCTGGACACGCCACCTTGTGTGACGTCTTCGTTAATGTCGACGACGCAGATACGACTACGTGTCCGCAATCAACACACCCGATCGGAAAACGTACCCGCGACTCCTGTAATGCGATAAATAATTTACGATAGACTCGGGTCTTCGTATGCATATACGTCTACCTGTGTGTTATATGCGACAATTTCATTTGGAGGCGTATTCGACTAGCTCCAAAGTATAGCCGTATTTTATATACCTATATCAAGGCTATTACTCATGATTGGGGAAAATATTAATTTTACTTCTTTGAATTATTTATCATCGCATGCGTTTACAAAACTCAACTTGAAATTATTGTTATTTTAAGTCTTAGTACAGCTTATAGTTTTAGAAGAATTCAAACTGATTGAACTATTGCTATTTTTATGTATTTATAATATCAAATATTGGTTTATTCACACAATCATCAATTGAGTTATAGATTCAATATTGTATGCATTGATGATTTTAATAGATAATATTCTTTTACTTGATGCGCGAATATTATCAATTGTATTATTATAACTGCACGTGTTGTCAAATTAAAATGAAATTAGCGTAAAAATATTCAGTTTTAGGAAGGCCTGTTTTGTATCTGCGTATATACATATCCGCTTTGAGCTTAATGTTTAAAAATTTGCAACAGTTTTTCTTGTTTCGGAGGATGCGTCAACACAAATATCATCTAATTCCAAAGTTATCCATTCTGTATTAATTTAGTGTCGCATCCTCGATACTCTGAGCCTTTCGTACGAACAAAAAATGCAAATGCAGCATCGAATCCATAGAACGGAACGGGTAGATTTTGAAAAAAACATCAGGAAATATATGAGGAAGGACGCCTCTCGAGCAAAGAGCATTATAAAAAAAAGAGTAAGAAAAAAGAAGAATACTTTAAACTCGAAAACACGAAGTGAAACAACGCAGAGAAAAATCCGCGATTAACTTTTGATAACATTATTAAAGTCCCCTCCTACCACCTCTCTCCCGGAGGAGCCGTCGAGTAATTAGTACAGAAATAAAGCGAGCGCTTAAAAAAGCGGGTTGGAAGCGGATAGAGGAGAGTGAGGGGGAGAGAGAGAGAGAGAGGAATCGTACGAGTTTCAAAGGGGGGTAAAGGTTTGGCGAAAAAGTCAGCAGCCAAGTGAGAAGGCTTTGATTTTTCGACCACGACTTTTGAAATCGGTCAGCCTCCTGGATTTCAATTCGATTTGCTATAGACTGTTGCGTTTGATCTTTCGCAACGCTCATTGAATAAGCTTTGATGACATTCGGGCGCGGTCGTTCGTTCCCCTTGCAGATTCGCGTAATGCTCGTCGGCTGCATCGGGCTGAGGCTGCAAACTCGCTTTCCGTCTCTCTCGCTCACTCTCGTTCTCTCTCACTTAGTATCTAACCGGCGCAGTTAAAGGCGCGGTGGAGGCGTCGGAGGGGCGAATGACAGCGTAGGCACAAAAGGTAGCGTAGGTACAGCCAGGAGGATTGCAGCAGTCATTAGGTATAGGTTCGAAAGAAGTGAAAGGGACGAAGGGGGTCGACGAGCGAGCCAGGCCGTAGAATCGAGTCGACTCGCGTCTCTTATCCGCGAAACTCTCGAGAGTGCTGCAGCTCTGCCGGAATACATACAAGGGGTCGAGAGATGCAGCGGTGTCGGGGCTCCCAGTCCTCCTGATCGTGTAGCCGCGCGGGGAGAGGGAGCCTGACGAAGCGCGGTGCAGTCTGTTGCCATGGCGACCCACGCATCGTCACTGGACATTCTCATCCTCGTCCTCCTTCTCGTTCTCGTTCTCGTTCTCGTCCTCGCCCTCGCCCTCGCCCTCTCCCTCGTCTCCTCTCTTCCGGTTCTCTCTTTCTCTTTCTCCCGGTTCTCGCCGGTTCTCGCTAGCCCTCGTATCTCCCATTTCGTTGCGCTTTGCCCATTCCACCCCATATAGCGATGATCCACCAGCACCCGGACACAACACACGCGCGCTTCTGCCCGTGCGTGCGGCTTTCCAAGCGAGCCTCGAGTTCAGAGCTAAGCCGAGCCAAAAACACTGGTCTCTTATTACGTCGCTAATCCCGTGAATTGTCTTTCACCAACTTGCTCCAACGCCCCTCCTCCTTCCTCTCTTTTCCCTCATCATTTGGCTCTCTCTCTCTCTCTCTCCCGCGTCTCTCCCGCCTCTCTCGCTCGCTCGCTCGCTCTCCCACTCTTCGTTTTAAAACCCCGCTTACGCGGTCGGGGGATGAGCGTTCGAGTCGCTCTCCGGCCTTTTCTAATGACTTTTGCGGTCAAGACGTTTTTATGGGGCTGGATACGAGAGGAACGGGGCCAGCTGGACTACTCGTTCCTCAATTACCGGATGCTTTTCCGAGCGGATTGCGCTTCCAAACGATCCTCAGGCTTCGAGCGATTCTCTACTCCTCTACTGTTAGATTGCACGATAGAGTGATGAAATAAATAAGTCTAACAGATACGTTTTACCAAACGGTATGTAGCAAATCCTTAAATAAATGTTCTAGTAATTCTTTTTCATTTTAAACTATAATAATAAATAACCAACATGATTGTATAAATACTTTATTCTAAAATATGATATTTCGTTTATCATGCACTACCGGTATTACTAAGATATAGTGACTATTCGTAATTTCAAATTAAATTCGAAAATAATCATGCATTTTATTGTCTTGCTCACCGAAAACTTTGCGTAACTAATATTTATCAAAAAATGTAAATAGAAAACGAAATAAGAAAAATGCAAATTTAGTATATAGAGATAAAAGAAAATGATACATACAATGATACTCTATAACTATCTCAAACTAAAAGTCGACAAAATACCCCCCTCCCCTTACCCCACCGCGCCAATACACACACGGATGTGGAGAGGTAATGGGTTCGAGAATGCGATGTCAATCGTAGAGAAACCGATGACCAGGAATTTTTGTGACTTTCGAACGAGTCGCCGGCAGAACGATTGAATTTTCGCGGGACTCGGGCTAATCTTTTGTGTTCGATAGAAGGCGAACATCCGGGATCCTCGGGGGTCCAATTGACCGGACAAGCTCGTGTCGCCAGGCAGACATAAAAGCCAGAGACCGTTCGAATAATGTAATGGCATTATCAAAGCGATATCAACCGAAGGGAGAGGACACGATGTGTCCCAGTGACGGGGGTCGCACTCGCCTCCCTCCTCTCCGGCACGGCATCGCTTTGTACCCCTTCGCATCGGCGATTGATACTGCTGGCACAGTGACCCTGCCAACACTTTCGCACGCCGCGGCGCGAACGCTCACCCACGTGTTTGCCTGTGGCGACTGGCTACGGCTCACTCTGCCTATATGTGCGTCTCTCTCTCTCTCTACCGGTCTCTCTATGTCTATACACGTGTTAGTTACGTTCCCACCTCTATGTATAACCGATCACATGCCGAAGATTCTGAGGCGAGGCCGCGATGCGCGTTCGATTTGATGCGATATCGCCTGTTGCGTCCCTTCGATGGTTCTCCTTGATTGAGTATACATTGTTGCCAGACGAGATCCCAAACGCGGGACGCGAGACGCGGGAGACACCCGAGCGATGTCAATGTCGTCCAAGGCCTCGTTCTTGTCTCCATTTTGGAATTTATCATATTTTAGGCATGGGCCCAGGAATCTTGGATGTTGATCGCTCGCCGATTGTTGTCCTTTGAGTCATCAAAGCACTTCCTACGTTATCAAATCAGTTAAATAGTACTTTTATTATTAAGGAAGAGAAATAAAAAACAATAAGTAAAAAAACAAACAATGCATCAGAAGGTATACATTTATGTTAAAAATAAAGTAAAATAAATATATAACGGTTAAAAAGTTAACCGAGCAAAAACAGGGTGTTCTGGTGCATAGTAAATAATTTTCCAATAGATTATTCTGTAAAAAAAGAAAACTTATTGTTAGTAAAAAATAAAATAAAAAATGTATAAATTTAATACGAAAGAAAATTAATTTTATTGTATTCGTTGCATGATAAGCAACGTGTTTCAGTTTGCCTATTACATTTATATATAGTACAAATACTTACATCGAGATAATTTTACATGCATTGTTTTTACATAAAAAAAAAACAAGTTTCTCAATTTTTCTAGTAAACATAGATATTATATTTGTGATTATCCTGCGGTCCGAAAATTGAATTGTTCTAAAATAAATCAACACTACCACGATGTAAAGATACAACGACGATGGGTCCGCGCCTGTTGAATACTGTCCCGCAATGCAGCAGTGTATAGTCACATTGAGCAGCAAAGGAGCTCTCTCTTTCTCTTTCTCTCTCCCTTTAATCACGCTTACGTGCTTCTCCGCCTGCGGTGTATAGACTGCACGCTTTCGAAAAAAAGCGATTACTCGAGTCATCGCGCACAATCGAAACGCATTAGTATACGAGAATCATAGTCAATATATTTGTCGTACGAGCGCATGGAATTAACGCATTCAAAGTAGAACTGATGCATGTAGCCCGAACCAATGTGTGTTTATTTCCACGATCAGACGAGACGTAATGCTATTATCAGAGGGTAGCTAACGGACCGGGCGGACTCACGCCCTCGTCACGTGCACCCTTACCTCTGATCCATTCCCCTTCCGTCATCATCTTGTCAACCCAGTAAACATTTCCAAAGTTTTTGTGTTGTGTTTCACTTGGTAATGTTGAACAAACACAATTGTACAAATAAGTCGCGATAGTGGTGTCCAAGTGAAATAATCTTATATATACTTTTGCGATTGAACATACATACATATACATATATAATTTGTTAAAATTTTATATAATTTATTTATTTAATGTAAATAGATTGTAAAAGGGACATTATATAGTATGGAATAAATTTTCGATAGTAATGAAATACTTTTACTATTTATCTTTTTTTTATTTTCTTTGAATCGTATTTAATACATTTTGTGCTGAGCGTCTTTTATTATTGTTTAATGTTAATACATAATGAAAAAGAAATTATAAAACAATAATGTACGCTCGAATCTCTAAATGTAATGATTGAGATCTTATATTGAGATCACTGTTAAATATTGTAAATAATTAAAATTACAATTTATTAAGTTGCATATAATATGGAAATTATACTAAAACGTGAGAAATACTCAATATAAAAATGTAAGTACAAATTTATACATTTTAATCCTTTTAAAATAAAAATTTCTATTAGTGAATGTATAAAGAACGTTCATATGCATATAAATATGTTTTTAGCATAATTGCTATTACATTAATAGGTTAGTGACGGATAATGTATAAATATTTTTTTCATACCAGTAGTCAAATTAGATTATTAAAATAAAAATGAATAGTTGGATAATTTAAAAAATTAGTAAAACAATTGGATTTCAGTAAGTTAATTTATATCTAGCCATGTACGCATCAAGGTATATAATTCTAGATTAGAAAAATCATAAATTAGAACAGGGACAAATAACAAAACATGATAATTTTAGTTAAGTCCCAAACCTGTTAATTTTTTACATTGAAAAAACTTATCCTTTACCTTCAATTTTTGTTTAAGTATATTAGTTATTTATACACTAAAGAAGTAAAATTGGCGTTTATTCCTGTGGATGGAAGTTGCTGTAATTCATCTAATCGAATAATCGCCATTTACTTATATAAAATTTATCCAAACAATCTTAAGAAAAAGTCACTTTATTAATTAGCAACGAAAATTTAATGTTTTTTTCTTTGTATATCAATTTAATTTTCCTTCTTTTGGCTTCATTGTTCAAAAAATTGAACAAAATACAATTTGACTCACCCGTTTGAAATCAATTAAGTAAATTTTTCAGGTGGTTTTGTGAAAATTACATTATACACACAATTAAAATTAACTTTCGATATTTTATATTTTTCAAAAGAATGATTTTAATACATTTATACTATTCTAAACTGTAAATTTAACATTTCAATTTTGTCTCAAAGTATAAAAATTCTAATTTATTTTTTAGTATAAAAATTCTAATTTTATTTCTAATTATTTATTTATAAATTTATTAATAATATTAGAAATAAAATTAGAAAATTCTTTTAATAAAATAGAATAAAGTTAAACTAGAAAATCTTCAATTTTAGTTGAAAAATAAAAACTGCATGTATATTTGTCTTGATACACTGATCAAAAAGCTGTAACCCCATTAGAAATTTAAGAAATATGTGAAGCTGAACATTGGTCCAGTAAAAAGTTTGCTCTTGCATCGGATGCTTTATCTGTTTACCAAATCTCAATAGAATTATAATTTGTCAAATGATACATTTCTTTGTATAGAGATATAAAGGTATAGAGAAGTTAAATAAGCTTTGGCGAAGCGGAGGACTAGCTCTCAATATCAATGGATCGGAAAAAGTTTATTAAATTTCTTTACTAGAAAAGAGCAAAATATGATTCGCGCGAATCTGCGCGAACCCGTTTACACGACGCTTTGACTCGATACGCTGATGTGTTTGATATATTGTGACGGTCTTTCGTTGTTGCTTGTAATTTGATCTCCATCAACCGTTTTTCCAGGAAATCGAAACCGAATAAAGGGTATTAATATCTCATTGTCTACCGTCGGGCTATCGACGCTTTACTCGCGCGCGCATACGCCGGGACTTACCATCGATCTGTTTCGGTCTTCGTTTCTCTACCGCGGCAAACTAATTCTCTTATTCTTTTTCTCTATTGCACGCTCTTTTTCGCCTCTCCTCCTCTCTCTCTCTCTCTCTCTCTCTCCCTGTATTTTTCCCTTTTTTCCTCTTTATTTTTATTTCCGGACGCTTAAAGTGAGGGCAACTTTATCATATCCAGAAGACGCAGGTTTTTTTTTCGTTTGGTTTGCCAGTGTAAAGAAAAGTGCACATATTTTTCATATTTTAAAAATACCATTACCCCATACTATCGACTTCCTTTTGCATTACTTATCAATTATTTTCTAATTCGTTGTTAAATAAAGACTTTAATTTTGACATAACCTATCATTTTTACGCTATTTAGCATTCGAACAATAATTGAATAGTTCAATTTTATATTTGTGCACACATATTGTAATACAGAACCATTATAAGAAGCAGCTTTTATGCAAATTATTCGCGTTGGATACTTTAAAATAAAATTATTCCCAAAATTATTGATAAACCGGAATAAGAAATAAGAGAGATACAATAATACATACAAGTCGGTTCGCATTAATAATAAATGTATATATATATATATATATATGCACAAATAGATGGTGGCGATACGGAATAATTGTGCAGATAATTATTAATCTGATCGGGACAAGTTTCTCAGGAGTAATAATCTTCTCCTCGATAATAATGGAAGGTTCGAGCAATCTCGACTTAGGTAGACGATATACTTGAGCAATGGATGGAAGGAAGCATGAGGCTAAGATTCTAATCAAGATACGCGACCCGCCTGGCCGAGGAAGCCGCGCAGTATCTTAGTATCGCGTTATCATTCCTGGACCATCTTCAGCCTCAATAACCTTCATGAGATTCGTCCTGTCCCGTTGGACATTTGCAACTAACGAACCCACGAACGTACACACAATGCGCCTCTACTTTACGATGTGATTTCCTTTACGTTCAATCCATTGACTTACCAGAGTCTCAACAGTATATATGTATACTAATATTCATATTTGTACGTACGTGACTCTCTCTCTCTCTCTCTCTCTCTCTCTCTCTCTCTGTGTCCCTGTGTGCGCGTGTGTGTGTGTGTGTGCACGTATATATGTTTATAACATGTACGTACATGTACATTTATTTATTACGTGCGTGGGTATACATTCAAATGTGTAATGTCTGTGGTATTCGATTTAACATTACGTAATTAAAAGTTATTATATTACGGAACTTCGCGGGCTTGTTATGTTTTTATCGATGGAAATATTGATTTTCTGTTAAAGTAAATGTCGCCGCAATTACTCTCTATATATCGAAGTTACTATTATTAAGCTCGTATTCGAATAATAATAATAATAATAATTATTATAATTATAATGTAAAAGGTGGCCGTTGGTATTGTTATTTTCACACATGATCCTTAATTAATGTTTACAATTATATTATACGTGCATACGAAGAAAAGGATTCTAGTAAAACTTACTATGTTTATAGAAAAAATTTACCAGATCTATAGTAAATATTAGTAAATCTGTAATATTCTGGTAACGTCGTTGAGCAGTTCCTAGCTAGTTCATACCCAGTATAAAATAAACGTTTTTTTTGTTAGACTTCTTACCATTTACCAGCCAAAATGACCGGAGTACGAATTAGAGTTGAAAAAAATAATTTAACGTTTATACCGTACAAAGTGATGAATATATAGATAAGAAGAGATTACAGGAATTATTACATGTAGTAAATTGTGTCAGTAGATTAACTTAAACTTCCAGAACAGAAAAATGATTTAGTTGGCATTTTTGTAGGGTGTGTATATAAATTACATATTAGTATTGATCGCTAGTGACTGAACTTCGACATGGCCAGTTTGTATCAGCTAGTTGCTCAAGTTCCTGTCTATTTATAAATTTTCCTATAATACATAGTCATTTTTCCAATTTGTCAATACTATCTCTCGATTAGAGTACTCAACACCTTTAGCTTTGTGTACTAAAAAACTAAAATCCAAGCTAAGCAAGTATAATGACTGTATATAGATAAATTATACGACTATTCTTCTCTTTTTCGTTCGCACGAATTTATAAGTATACCTCAAGTCCAGAAAATAACTATTCTCGATAGCTGTTAATAAGAAAAATAATAAACTGCAGAGCATCGTAAACGTTGTAAACAGCCAATGTAAGTCTATACGCGTCTATAACGCTGCGGGTTATACAAATTACAGTTGTCCGATAAACGTTTTCACGTTTTCGTCAGACTAACGCCCGTTCATTAGAGAAACGAGTAAACAGACACGTGCTTATCGAGGAAAAGAAAAAGAAAAGGAGAAACGAGACAGAAAGAAGGGATCTCTACCAGATGGCACGTGGGTGTAGGGAATATATGTCTGTGTATTATACACAATCTCTCTCTCCTTCTCTCCCGCTCTCTCGCTCTCTCCGGTTCTGAGTTTGAGAGCTCGTTAATCGTTAGAACGTAAAAAAGAGCCCCGGAGATCCGATGACGTACCTGGGCACGCTCGAGATAATCTTCGATAGATACTAGTAAGCGCGCTTAATAGCTCACCACCGCCCCCTAACATCCCACTCAAGCGTAGTTCACAGACACGTGCTCCACACCGAACTAAAGATGGATATGGATGTGCAACGTTTTCGAGTGGATGTAAACCCTAGCGCCTTCGATGACTATGCTTTTTCACCTTTGTTATTTCGAGCCCGGTACGTGGTACACCGAAATTTACTTTAAAATTAACGTCTATCTTCAAATTACTATTTATTCGTACTATTATATATTTTTTAATATATATATTACTTAATATATATATATATATATATATATATATATATATATGTTCTTCAAACATATTAAGTTAAATTGTTTTAACTAGGTTCAACATTTTTATTTTCAAAAGTTATATTTTATAATTCAAAAATAATTAATCGAAAGTAAACTAGAAATTGCATTATCACTAATTCAATTTATAATAATGTTTCATTTTTCTACATATGCCATTTCAGTTAGCAATGTAATTAAACTTTAATACAAATATAAAAACAATTCTTATATAATAAGCGCAAACTTGTTTTGCAATTTGAATAATTATTTTAATATACACATTTTAAATTAAAATTTGTAATGTTTACTTCAAGATGTTTGTCTAGCTTAACAAGATTAATTTCGATATAATGAAATGGTACATAAATTTTTGTATACATCGAAATGTATAGAATTTTATTATTCATCGATTAAATAAACCTCTTTTAATACAATAATATAGAAATAAGATATTTTTTTAACTAATTAGCAATATTTACTAGTAATTTTTTAAATAAAAATAAACGTTTATAATAAAATAATTTTTAGTAATTAATTATTAAGAGTTATAGAATTAGTAAGTGTTGTAATATATAATTATACGAGATACATTGTTTTGCAATGTAATGTTTAAATAAATTAATTGGCATGCACACTTACAACTACAGTGTAATATACATAATATATTACATAATTTAAATTTAATTAATTTTCAATTTAATCAGAGTTAAACTATATTATTTTATAATGGCAATGAAACCCATCGTAAAAAGTAGTAAATAATTTTTTTAAAACATTAGTATTCAATATTTTGAGTAATTAAAATTATAGTTAAACAAAATTAATTCAATTGATATTAATTAATTAAAATCCCTTTAATTACCCTTATAAGAGAGCAAGAGTCAATGCAGTTCTATTGAAGAGCACCTAACCAAATAGTATAAATGTGTTATTGATTCAAGAGAGAAAAAAATCGAAATAAAAAAAGGTACAGGGACCGTTAGAATAGTATAAAAAGGAAATATGGGTTTCGCCGGAAAATCCACTCAGTATATAAGAGATAAACATTATAGCGACCGTTGACATCACCAAGTTAGCGGAGTATAAGGAGAAAACATGGACGGAAATCGTGCGAGGGCCGTGGTTAAGAAAGTCAGCGTACCATGAAAGTTGAAGCCAAGGGGCGCACACGAGCCGTGCACGCGTACTAACATCTCAAGCCTCAACACCAAGGGGGACACCTGTAGGGGGCCTATACGTAACAGGAAATTACCCTGGTCAAACTACTTTATGGGAATCACCACGGCGTATCCAAGACGTTGGATGGATTGTTTAAAGAACCGCGACGGGGAACGGTTTTCTTTGAGTATAGTAAACTCACGTAGGTTAAAAGAGCATCTGCCGTCTTAAACACGAGTACAAATATCGGTTGCCCTTGTTTTTTTCTTTTCTTACATGGGGTTCTTCATCAAACAGGGCACTTTAAGTCTACGAACAGATGATAGTACGAATGGTATTTCATTAATTCGTTACGTTTAGTCGATTTAAACTTTAAATGGACTTTTATACAATATGTATTTTCTTGTAAATCATACATATATTTGTATACAAGAAGAATTTTAAGTACTGGTAACTACTTTTTTGGTTACTTTTTTAAATTTATTAAATGTTACATTGATACAATTAATATTAATTTTGATAAATCTTTAATAATATAGATTTTTTCTAGTAGAAATTATATTCTATTCAATTTTTATTAATAATATTGTTTGAGTAAAATGATTGAATAATTACCTAAAACTAGGTTTATTTTTAGACTCTTGGAATTTTTGAGTGCGGGAAACATAATTTAAATATTTTTAAGTTATGGTAATTCCATTAAATGCTTAGAAAATGTGTTAAAAAGCGTTTTAACGCAGGCTACCTACCATCAATTTTAGAAACCCCGTTCTAAAATTTAAATATCTACTAGAGATAATTTATATAAACCACAACATAATTAATTTTATATTATTCAGACTATTTTATTGTTAAAAATTCTTAAAAATTAGTTATTAAATGCACGTAAATTGCATAAAATATAATAAACTAAACTGCAGTTTTATCAGACTGCAGGATATCTGTGTATTTAAACAAATATTCAACTCGTAATATGCAGAGACATGTATATGTATATCGATATATGTATATATATATATGAACGTAGCAATGGTATAAGAGAATCCAATTACAAGCGAGGAGAAATCTCGTTCATTACGATTTTCGGCGGAAGTTTGTCGGAGTGTCTGGACATCGGTGAATACGCGCGAACGCGCGAACGCACGGACGGAGGCGCGGGGGCTCGCACCAGTCATTCGGGGAATGCGGCCCTCGCAGATTGTGGGGGCGCGCCGGCCTCAGCCAAGATTCGGACGCTATTACCGTGGTCATTGTCCGGCGGAAATCATTAAACTAAAATCCAACTGTACTAGTCAATATTCTCGGGGAGGGAAAGCCACTCCGGTCTCTGGTCTCTATTCTATATGCATTCATGCCACCCACAATTCGCGACGAATCAACCGGCGTACGTTTTTTCTTTATATTTATCATTTGTATTAACTAATATTTTAATTTATCCACCCTTTTGTACTTAATATTCTAAATATTTCACCCATTTTAATTCTATTTAATATTAATGTCTGATTCGACAAATTATATTTTGCATCACAGAGATATATATTACAGATATATAAAGCATACTACTAATATTCATAAAGTTTACTGTAAATCGGACATACAGATTTCATCGATTTAAACATAACGACAAAAAGTATGTTAAATATTAATAAAGAAATATATAATAAGTGAAAGGTGGATTCTGTCACTAGATTTTATACTGATCAATAGTAAGTATAGTATAACTATTTACAAATATTTATATACTTCGTTAATAAAACCAGGTCAAGAAAATAGATTTACGAAATCAATCAATTAAATTTGTATCTAGGTATATATATGTTTACAGGAAAATTGATTTTGAACTAACTCAAATATTTTATTTATGATAACAATGACTGAATTAAAATTAATAAACATTTATATTCTCTTTGCTTGTCTGCTAGTTAATAAGACTATCAATGGCGATAAAAAATAACATTTTTTAATAATAAACAAAGAAGAATTGTTTCGTCTATGGAATACAAAATATTATGCTCTTCGAGTCAACAGGTTCATTTTCTAGAAATAGCACAATAATTGAAGAAATCGTAAATAATTTAAATTTTCCATATCGAAATATTCTCTCAGATTTGCACCTCAATCTGTGAAACACGCAGATAAAATTGTAAAGGTTAGATTGTAGATTAAGGAACAATTAGTAGAATTATATGATTTTTCGATGAAACTCATATTATTTTCTTTTTGCCAACGAATGAATTTGACGAATAACGAATTCGCGATAACAATATACATCCGATAAAATATCATTTATAGTAATACATGTACTAAAAAATACGTGCTTATGTCGATAATTATGCTCTCTACATTAAACGCACTAATATTTCAAATAAAAAATTGTAAAATAAAAGTGCGAATGATATTTTTTACTTTGTCGCAACCAAAAGAAAATAATATTATTTTTGACATATTATGAATTATATTTTTTATAAGTACTATAAAGTTAAGAACGTCGAAGTTTAGTTGATTTAAATTATACATCGGCAAATCGTATTATATACCTTTACAATGAAAATGGTTGCATACATGTTTTTTTATTACATTTTTTCTACTGTATTTTTAAAATTAAATTCTATTAATTACTAATTATTAAAAACTTTAATCTTAAAAAACATCTACAATCCTACTTTCAACAGGAAATTTTAACTTTACAGCTTAAAAGTAACTTTTAGTTAATATTTAAACAAAAGAGGCATATTCTTAATATAACTGGCATCAATCGTTCTTTATATTTTGTATTGAAATATATAGTATAATTATTATTGTTTAAGTTAATCACGCACGTACAATTTTCAATTTGCTTGTACATCAATATGGACTTTCAACAATTACTTTTTAGATTTTCATTCTCTATATTTAAATACCTTTATACACGTTCATGGTAACAGACCACTTCCATAAGAAAAGTTGATAGGAAAAATTTATTAACATTTTCAGCAGTTATTAAAATAACATAATATACATAGTACCAAACTTCGTAGCAAGTTAAAAAAAAGGAAAAAAATCCTTTAAAAAATCTTCTGTCATGTTGTATACCCGTCTAATAAAGGATTAATTTAGCTGGTACTGACATTAGAAGAAGAGAACAAACGAATATTAAGCGAAGTTATAACAGCATGCGCGCTATTGTGCAAATGTAGCGTTATATATTCGGTTAAAAAATTAAATTAAATTTTGTGCCGAGCGAAGCGTGCATATTTTTTCTCAAAATGAACAGGATAAATAATAATAATAATGATAATAATATTAATAATAATGGGAATAATAATAATGAATAGTAATAATGAAAAATAATAATAATCGCGGGAATAAAGAGTATTCCATAGGTAAATAAAAAGAGCCTTGGAGAATCTTTTGAAAAAACCGACGAGCCGGACTCGTAGCTCGAGTAATAATAAAGAAAGCGCGTTACGGGGTCACTTTGTGAGTGTGTATATCAAAGGGACTAACCGGAAATACAGTCGACGAAGCCACGACACGCGAAGAGACAAAAAAATAGGGGGAACATGGCAATACCTCTCTCTTTCTCTCTCCTTTTCTCTTTTTATCTCTGTACACGCGAACGCTCGGAAAGAAGAGGACGAGGACGCTCCGCATCGAGGAAATTTTAATAATAAAATCCCGAGGAACGAGAAAATTAGCCATCACTGGCAGCGGCGCTAGTTTAAACGATTCCACTCGCGAAGAAAAGACACTGGTTTGCGTTTGATTGCGCCCTCTCACTCCGGTGTACAAACCGAAGAAATATACCTACCCGAGGTATGACCACGCTTTCATTCCAACGAGTGCCCACGTATACTTTTAGTTATTATTACAACGCGAGACGCGAATACCCGCGGTCATTTTCCCTCTTTCTTCCTCCCCTGCGAGTAAGCTTGACTTTTCAAGTATGTTTGACTATGAAATGGAGGGAAAAAGAGCGATGCGTCGCGTATTCGCACGAGAAAGAGGGAAAGGGTCGAAGGACCATTGAGCAGTAGGAAGTTAGGTAGAGAGTGGAATTGCTAATACGGTGGCTGTCAGTAGCAGCAACCGATGAAAGACCGTCTCCAAATGATCCGTCCTTCCAGCTGTGCGAAATTCGGGACTTCTGCTTTCGCTTGGATCCCCTTACCGCGACGCGAGAAACGTTACATTTAACTTTCTTACAAAAGATATTAAAAGTTTCCTGCATACGACATCGGACACACGACAAAATACCTTTTTAACAGATAAAAAATAATGTAACCAACCCACTAGTCTATATTTAATTTTTTATACTTTTTCATTTACTTGTTGAAATAATGTATTTATTCGACTACCTCTAATACAATGGTTCACGGAGCTTTAGATAACACGTTTTTTCATCCAGTACGGTTTAATATGCGGAAATGAAATCTTATTACCATGACGTCAAAATAATATTTTCACCCGACGTTGATGAAAAATTCAACCACGCACCGAGTCTATCGATCGTACAACTCTCGTGGCCTAAAAACGAAGCTTTCCAAATTTTGCGCTCACCCTGAAATGTTTATGATCAAAACAAGAGTCTTATTAAAACACTCGCTTTAGCGTTACGTTAATTTGAATAATGAATTCTTTGTTCGTCAGAAACAAACATTCGCGGTCGAATGCTCGAGCGTGCGCGCGTCTGGCGTTTATTATTAAGGAATATTTGCGCAAAGTTTTGCGAGCCGTAAGACTATAATTTTATTTTTCAGTGCTATATTGTGTCATAGTACGAGGGGATGCGATTATTCAAGGAAACGAATTACCCTACATAATCACGATATTGCCGTTTCGCTCGCGTTCCTCTTCTTCCTGATTGACCCGATCATTTCCTGTTGTCTTGGTTGCCTGAACTTTTTGACGCGTGTTCGGCCACGTGTCCTTTACTCATCCCATACCTCGTGTATATTTAAGTCTTACCTACTCATTACCAGAAGTGGCGTAAATGCTTTGTACTCCTGAATTTCCAGCTCTACGTATATACACCTCATCATGGGTAGGAAGTAATGCTTGATTGTAATATATAGGTAAAATAATTCTAATGGAAATTTTAACAATTGCTTTAACTTTTCAGTTGCAATTACGCTTGTGCATTAAATAAACAACATCGTAAATTATTAATTGTATTCAATTAAATGTTAACTCTATACCCATAGCTAAAACAAAAGTGATTGTTTTTTAAATTATGTACCTTGTATCCAATATATTGTTACATCGGTGTTTTGGGCGTTTCCGTCTTGTATCTTACTAGTGAAGAATTAATTAATAGTAACCGTTTGTTGATTAAAATATTAAAAATTAATATGGGTGAGTCTAAGAAAGTAAAGTGATGGGATACGTGGTAAGGAAATTAATAAATATGACACAATGATTATAGTTAATACTAAATAAATGGAATATTTAATAATACAAATGCTATAGTATTAATAAACCCAGTAAAAATGAGAAAAAAGTTTTGGTATAAAGTAAAGCGACAATTAATATATGGGCTATTTCACGTCAAGTGGTACGATGAAAATTTTAAATCGCTCCAAAATTTGAAAACAGGCTGGAAATATCTTTCAGAAGATAGAAAAAAATTTTTAGGTGTTAAAAATAATTTGCCTAAGAGTTATTCCACCATGAAAAATGGAAATTTTTCAATTTTTTTGAAAAATTTCTATTTTCAAAGCCATTTATCTCAAAATCTATTGAATTTTTTGAAAAAACATTAAAAACAACTTTTGTTCAAAATAATCTTTAGAACTTATCTACCTGGGTTAAAATTCTTAATTTTAACATCTCGAAAAGATAGGGCACTTGGAAATATTGAATATCAAAAAAAGGCGACCACGCCACAATCGATTTTGATCTAACACCGCTCAAAAGATCACATTTTTCGCGAGCTTTCGAATGGCGGTGGTTAGATTATTGGCCAAGACGATTGGTGTAAGTTATGCCCCATAAACCTCATAAAATCACTCATTTTCATGTATTTTAGGGCATAACTTACACCAGCGGTCTTGGCCAATAATCTAACCACCGCCATTCGAAAGCTCTCAAAAAATGTGATCTTTTGAGTGGTGTTAGATCAAAATCGATTGTGGCGTGGTCGCCTTTTTTTGATATTCAATATTTCCAAGTGCCCTATCTCTTCGAGATGTTAAAATTAAGAATTTTAACCCAGGTAGATAAGTTCTAAAGATTATTTTAAACAAAAGTTGTTTTTAATGTTTTTTCAAAAAAATCAATAGATTTTGGAATAAATGGCTTTGAAAATAGAAATTTTTCTAAAAAATTGAAAAATTTCCATTTTTCATGGTGGAATAACTCTTAGGCAAATTATTTTTAACACCTTAAAATTTTTTTCTATCTTCTGAAAGATATTTCCAGCCTGTTTTCAAATTTTGGAGCGATTTAAAATTTTCATCGTACCACTTGACGTGAAATAGCCCATATATTGTTAATTGATTAAATTCAATCTAACAAAACTTTTGACTCTTAATGATCAATCCTTATCAATCAGTCATATAAAACAGAATATTATAACGGTTAATGATGCTCAGTCTTTTATTGAATCGAAAAGTCCGCGTTATGTCACTTTGCCCTTTCTCACGCGATAGTTTAGCACAGACAATTTTTTACGTAACGATGCGTTTAACAGCTCGTGACCAACAGTGACAATATTTATTTTCTTCTATTACTCGCAAAGTATTGCGTATATGAGGGAGAAAGTGCTCACTGCATTAGCATTATTACTTATATATACCAAATTTCCTCTATACGAGACGGAGAACGATCGTAATGCACGAATGTATATGCGGCGTATCTGTAGTGACTATGCTCTTTTGAAAATCTTATAGGCTAGCCAAGATATATCCTTTGTTCTTATATATTTGTCGAGGAGTTCTCCGTGTTCGGGTTTTACTTTATTACTCTAATATACCGTCACATACCCAGTTGTTGATCAGTTAAGGCAAATCCGTACATTCATAGAATAATTTTATCTTAATAAAGGCTAAATAATTGTATATATTTTGACACATACAGAAAATAAAAGTCTAACCTTCTACCCATCTCAGAGAAATAAAATAACTACTATTTTTAAAGTAAGCAACGATTTAAGAAAAAAAGTGGAAATTTCCAATTTCTGATTCGTACACCAATTCCTGATCAAGGCTGTTTACCAATGATTGATTGTTTAACCATTAAAGGGTATATATACTTATTAAATTTACTAAAATAATATACTGATCAGAAATTGGTTCGTAATCAGCAATTGGATACTTGAGGGTACTGAACAACTCAATTTTTGAATCTAAACGAATAACGCTTTGCAACTTACTTTTTATACAATTTCTCGGAATACTAAATATGCTTAAACATACTACTTAATAAACGGACTTAATAAATGTAATAAATATCTTATGTCGCATTTAAACATCCAAAATTTCAAAACTCTACTAGGTAAAATAAATATTTAAAATATCTAAACAGCACTTATAAGCGCGAATATAAACAAAATACAGTGCTGGGATAAAGATTGGAGAAGTACTATCAAGTTATAAATATTGGAGTAGTTCTATCTAGTTATAAATATTGGAAACATATTATAAAATAGGTTTATTCTGCTTTTTAGTTTTTACAGTATACTACTTGCATTTTTACAAAATAATAAATAACTAAAGAAATAATCCACAATTTAGTAACAAAAATAATCAACAACGTTTTATCGATTCATTAGGTTGTTTCTTTAGATATTAATTATTTTGTAAAATTGCAAGTATTGTAAAAACTGAAAAAAGGTTCTTGATTATTTTATATTCGGTTATTGGGTTGTATTAAAAATTTAATAAAAACATGTGTCTCTACCAAAACAAGTATAGTGATGAATATATTTTGTGTTATTTGTTATCGATTTAATGAAAAAGTAATAACTTGTTTGAACAAACTTCTTAAAATAACTTCAATAATAATAAAATACTTAAAAAAAATCTTAAAATAATAAAAGACATTTAGGTGCAGATATCAGATAATATATAGGTAAAATGAGGGTTCGTCAATATTCGTTTTGCTTAATTAAAGGATAAAATTGTAGAGAATTTAAGACAAATAATAACGGACAGCGTCCACCTTGCAGATTGGGGTGTACAGCCCGGAGAATTAGGTTACACGCTTATCAGTCGAGGTACCTCCGTGTATTCATGTAGACTACATATGCATCCTCGCTGATGGCCTCCAGGAGAGCAGAAAAGACTGGCTCTGGGGAGCCAGTAACGTCGGTGTGCCATCGAGGTTCGTCTCGATCTATGGCTGTTCCAGGCTCACAAATCAGTCATGGCGTTCCCTCTCTCTTCCACACGCTTGTTCTTGGTCTACGAGCACGCACGAGGAGAGGAAGAGGTGCTTCTATAAACGCACCTATCCTACGATGTATTTGACTTGGTCTGATCCAACACATCGCACACGTTGATCGTCTCTCGGTCCAGACCTACCAGGATGCGTTTGACCCTTCAACTAAATAGTTTTCATGATTGTTCGTAAAAATTACATTCAATTTTCCTGAGTTTGAGTGTTTGCATTAAAAAAATCGTGCGTAATCGAGTACTTGCGAAAAGTACAGAAAATAAATACTTTTAATAAATCGACATTAAAGCATTTTATACCACAATGTAATATAATAATAACATAATTTTGCTAAACTAAATAATTTACTGACTTTATTAGTAAAAGAAATTGTGGAATCATTAATAAACAATAATTAGTCACTTCATTGTTATGGTATGCTAAATGGCATTTTCATTTACGAATAGTAGATTCCCGTTATAGTTACACTTAATTATCAGATAATTAATATTTATTGAAATTACATTAAATTCATGTAAATGACGTGAAATAAAAATTATTGAAGTTAATAATTGTTTAAAATCTTAATTCAATACAGTCAAAATCATAATTAAAAAAGTAAATAAGACAATTTTAATATTTGATCAAAAATTTACTAATAATATTCAGGATACACGCAGGAATATAATATAATAGTACATTTATTATAAAATTTTACTGTATAATATTATTTTGTCTCGTTTTTTTTACTGTATAATATACTGTATAACATTAGTGCAAAAAACATATTATTATTTATAACTATTGTTGTATGAAAAAAGTGACGAGCTTGCGTCTTGAACTGCGAGCTTTGTCATGTAAGTATCAGGCGTTCTACCGTTGACCCACAGGCCGTCGCTCGGACTGTGTATACTTTTTATTCTTATCAATATCGAGGTGTGTCTTCAGTGAAACTATTGATATTCATGTAAATCGTAAGAACAAGCAATTGGTATCAGTGAAACTAACAAGGAGAAGACCAACCCTGCGGGAAACGGATCTTTACCAAACTCTAGGATATTTTTGCTATTATAAAAATATGAAGAAAATCGGGAAGTTATAGAATCTAATATCCTTTTTTACCATAGATAAAAGCAAATAATGGAAAATCTCGCCAAAAGTACTCTTAACTTTGATTGCTTGTAACTTGGAAACAAGTAAAAGTATAAACATTCAAACTTAAGTTCAGAAGAAAACCGAAATCTTTAACGAAAATTTAGCATTGAAATTTAATGATTTTTTTAAGTCAAAATTACGTCTAATTCTTATTTCTTTCGTAACTTTTGACTAACTTAAGATATTTGAGCTTCTTTATTTCAAATTATATCTACTCGATCTCAGTTTTCTTCTGAACTTATGTTTAAATGTACACCATTACTCGTATCCGAGTTACAAGCAATCAAAGTTAAATTATTTTTGGCGAGATTTTTCGTTATTTACTTATATCTATTGTAAGCAAGGGCATTAGATTCTATTACTCCGGCTTCCTTAATATTGTTATAGTAAAAAAAATATCCTAGAGTTTGGTAAAGATCCGTTTCCCGCAGGGTTGTTCATCTCCTTGTAAGCTAAAAAAGCGTATATTAGACAATTACATAAATTTAAGACGATTTAATTTAGAAGTATAACTAAATGATTTTCCACAATAAATATATGCTTGTATTTTGAAGATCTAACATGCGTATTCAAATATGTAAAAAGTACGTTAATACATCAGGTTTGGTTGAATTAAATTACACCTGAAACAACGAAATTTCCATAATGAAACTCTGTCGAACAGGTGTTTGCATGTGGTAACGGAAATTTTGCTTCTCGTCTGATTGTGAGTAAGGTACGTTATTAGGCGTGAAAGTGTACGCGAGAAAAAAAAATCTTTCTCGCGAATGTTTTCTCAATTAGATGATACGTGACTTGGAATATCTAATTAAACAAACAATCGGAAGTAACGAGAGCTTTGCGTGGGAAAGAAAAAAAACTTGGGCATAAAAAACTGCGTCGTGCGCGTGGTTGCTTCGACGCGTAGCATTGTATTACGGTTGTGTGAGTGCGCGCGTGTGTAGTAACGCGGTTGTTCAACCAAGTTTGTGGAGATTTTGTGTTCACAAGCACTCGGGATTTCAGGAATTATTTGCAGATACCCCATCGATAAAGCGTCTGTTTACAGTCGTACATTCAGTTTTCATTTTTATTTCTACGGTACGTGCACATGTACGTATGCAAACAATACGACTGTCAAACGCGCAATATTAGCTACAAAATAAAAATCTTATATATACATTTATATATTTATATACATATATATATGTACCTTTATATATATATATATATATATATATATATATATATGAATTTTCTTTTATGACGCAGGAAACAAACTTGGTGAGTAAGTCAAACAGCTAGTAAAACGCATAACGATCAATTAGGATCATTTGAAAGCAAACAAACAAACAATTAATAGTGTATTCGTGCGAAGTATTTAAAGTTGGTACGTGTACATACAAATCGATGTGTATACTTGGAAAAAGAGATTCAATAAACCAAAATAAAAAGATAATTTATATAAATTAATTCGTTAACTTTAGCGCATCACCTTAGATTTATTAAAACATCATTATTGATACACCGAATAAAGACTCATTCATATACAGTATTTTCGAATAACATGATAATATCATTGATTAAATAATGTTGATTAAATCGATACGGGTAATGATTCGTTTCACTGCCCCGTATACAATTAACATCATAATTGCATAAACAACCAATGCCAAATATTGCGATTTGGGTTTGCAAACAATAAATTTGAGTTATAAGCAGCTCATTAGTGCCTTTCACGTATACCTGTCACGAGAATCGATCATAATTTCCCAGGGAGGATTGTCCTCGAAACACGTCGGATTAGAAAGTAAAGCGCGTGAGAGACAAGGAAGCGTAAGTAACGTATGCCCGAAAGGAGACAATACGTGGGGTCAGCGAGAGCTCAAAAAACAACAAGTAAGAGCGTCGGAAAGGAAAAAGGAAGGAAAAATCGTCGCAGCGCGAAATCTGGACGCGCCGCGAGTGCGCGCGCGCGTAGGGGACAAAAAAAATGGAATGCGAAAAAAGTGACGCGGCGCCGGCGTGGGGAGGGTATATAGCGCTGGAAATGAAATCGACAGAGCGCTCACCTATCGGTTCGATGCCACGTGCTGCCGCTGCCGCTGCCGCTGGTGCTTGCTGCTCGGACCGATATGTGCGTGGGCGCGTTTGCACTAGTGTGTGTGGGGTGCCATACATGTGCTCCCCGACATAACTAAACAAGCAACAAGTGACCTTAAAATCTGCGAATAAAAATACGAGATTGGGAGTGGGGAGCGTTGATCGAGTGCATTGAACCGGACCGATCGAGGTACAACCTCGCGTCCAAGAAATTGTCCTGGGAAGAAGACGTCTTGTCTCTGTGTCGTAAAAAAAGGCTTCCTCTTGGCATCGAAGCTTTTGGCTCTGATTGATGCTGAATTTGTTTGATCGAAGAGGGGAGTCAGCCTGGATTCCCGTCAAAAGTTTCGTTTCCACGTGATACGAAAATTGTGGTTCGAAGATGCGCGCACCGAATGATACTATTTTTTAATTGATTGGCTTTGTTTTTATTTAATTGTTTGAACAATATACGTTTTCAATATCGGTGAATATTTTAATTCCGAATGTTTTTTTATACTACCAAAGAAAAACAAACTGAACAATTTTTAGCTAACGACATTTATATTTCATCATTCCTCACACATCGAACCTTTTAATTGAGATATCTATAGCATCGAGTTGCTAATCGATCAAACCATATTGTCACATATATTTCAATAGATATTTGTCTTAAATGATGTTAAAAGTTTGATTAACTTATAATATACCATTATAATATATCCTGAATGGAAATTTAACTATTGTTTACGGGTAATGTAGTTATCAAATGAGAGCCTTCTTGGTTAATATTAATATTAAAAATTTACATATTTACATTAACATATTCAATTATCAATATTACAATATATAATTATGTGGAAAAATATATAAATTTTAACTTTTACAGCGAAATAATAATATAATGATATTTTAAGTATCGAAGTTAGGTAATAAATAGGTAACAATCCGTTAACATTTGTAGCAGGGTAAGGAGGAATCTGGATATTATTCGAATAGATGTAGTTGTAAAGTCGGTATAAAAATAAAAAAGTATAGGGTTGTAGAAAGAGGCGAGAAAACAACCTTATCGTTTTTCGAAAACTCCTAATGGTAGAGAACGAAAGGAGGTAAAAAGCGTTCAAGCTCATTCATCGTGTCTCACCAGCTGCGCATTTAATTACAGCGTCTCCGGAGGACAGTAAAACGATAAAGCGCTCTCCGCTTAAAGTTGCA
Organism: Theocolax elegans; assembly: GCA_026168455.1. Lineage (NCBI taxonomy): Eukaryota > Metazoa > Arthropoda > Insecta > Hymenoptera > Cerocephalidae > Theocolax > Theocolax elegans. Next base: position 39,233,300 of record CM047430.1, on the reverse strand, counting down.
TAAAAAGAAAACGTTGCCGCAGACACAGTTGCAGACGCGAACAGCTTGGGAGTAAAGGTGGAAGAAGCAACGGACGCACCCTTTCCTACGCTCTTTCTTTCTTTTTCTCGTAACGGCGCAGATTAAAAAGCAACAAGTGACCTTAAAAAGTGTGAATGCGTGCTCACTCATTCTCGCAGCTCGGGATAAAAATATTGACGCTCGATTGAAAGCTTTCCATTACGAGGATCATTTAAGTTGGAATATAGAGGAGTGTAAAGGTATAACCAACCCTATATTGACCGATCTAACATCAGCTTGACTCGAGGCAAGAAGAAAAGGGTTGTGCATTCCGGCTGAAGGGCGCAGCACCCTCTTGCAGACTATATCTTTGTCTTTAGAGACGGGACATACTTAACCAGCAGTATCTCTTTTTTTATTTTAGTCAGCATAAAAACTATTTATTATTTAATATTAATATTTTTTCTAATATTAATTTTTTTATAATTGAGAAGTAATGTAAAGTATTTCCGTATCTGTAAAAAAATATCAACAATAATTGTTAATTCTTATGTCTAATTATTATCATTACATTGTATCCGAAAATGATCATAAAATTTATAACTATTAGTAAAAAGTGCTCGAGCAGAAAATCTATAGAGCTATAAATAACTAATAAAGGTAAATTTATAAAATTAAATTAAAATATTAACAAATCGAGCAATAAGTAAATCAATAATTAAAAAAAATTTTTACGGTAAAATTTTTTGAGATTAGTTTTTATTTCATTATGTTTCGATATTATAATAATAAAATAATACCATAGTTTTTAATGTCAACACGGGATGTTTATATAATATATGAGTAATGTAATCGTAGCGCAGGGAACAATGAAAATTATATTATTATTATTAATACATTTATTAGTCACGACCAGAGGTACATTTGTATATAGGAAAAATATATGTCAGTTCAAATCGATATGTTTCTACTTAAAACAAACTTGGCATTACTTGTTAGATTATTAATTAATATTAATAACAGTATATAATAATAGTATAATGTTGTGTAACGCAAAATGTCACAATAATCATATGAAAATGTATATATTTGTTAACATAATAATTTGGAATTGTTGTTCAAAAAGGAGAGTAATTAGTTTAAGGGTTATTTGGTATTTGGAAAAAAAAATATATTTTATATTTCATCGAATTGAGAAGAAGAGAAAGCATGCACAGAGTCTGGCGTGTCGAGGGACAGAGTAGAAACGAGGAGCTGCGAAGCTAACGGTAGGACGGCTCGCAAACAAGTGTCGACTGACCAACCGTCTGTAGCGGGCACCCGAGGAGAAGGCACTCTCCTCGTCTCCAAGTTAGTTCAGTGGGTGACCACCTAAGCAGCGAGCTCGCCACTGTCCGGCAACCCTTTCGCGAGCGCCCGCGCGCTCACTCACACCCTCGTACGGGCTATACTACGTACATACCTCCTTCCGAACCCTTAGAAGCACACGACCACCACCACCACTACTACTACTACTCGGTGCCGATTTTTCTTCGGGGTCACCCACACACTCTCGGCCACCGGCCCCTTCACCAACACACGCTCGCTCGCCCCCCAGCTCTCTCCCTCTTACTTCGCGCACGAGCAAAACGACCTACTCTCTCCTGCTTCTTCTCCTCGACCTTCGCGCATGATCGGGAGACTATCGTACCTTCTCTTACTCTCCCTATCTCGGATTTTCACGGGGATGAACCATCGAGGTTCTTCTCTACTTTTTCTCACCGATACTTTTTTCCTTTTTTCCTTCCGGTACGATGCTCTTTTTCACTCGAGGCTACCGTAAGAACCGGATAAAAACGATTACGAGCTTTGTATTTATGAATGGTTCGCGCGAAATACCCGAGTGGAGGGGCCAGGGAGAATCCGGAATTTCGAATGGGGAAGGGGCACCCAGCCGATCTCTCGCACCACTTATAAGTATAAAAGTTACTCACCGAAATAGAACGTTTGTTTTGTTTTGAGTAATCCCAATAAATAAAACTCTTTCCCCGCTCTTTTATTTCTCTGTACGCGTGATTCATCCTTCAATTACGAATAAAAAGAGTTGACCGATTGATCTTGATATCGGTGTTTCCGATACGCATCGATGGCTCAAAAAAGTACGATCGAACAGCTGATCGAACAGCTTACCGATAATAAAGAGATACGGCGTTGCAAAAAAAGTAAAAATTTACAAAAAAAAATGTGAAAAAAAGTCTGTAACAAAGGTGGCAGCATACGCGGGGTTTGCAAGACGAAGAACTAGAACTTGGCCTTGAAAGTGTGCTAAGTAAAGCAGTAGTGGCAGCCGAGAGCCGCAAAAAAGCTCTCCTCGCAAAAAAAGCAAGTCCGGAAAAGGAAGAAAAAACGAAAGAAAAAAAGGTGTAAAAACATGCGGGGGCTTGGGTTTGGGTTTGGAATTTCTTATCGCTGGGCGAGCGTCTTCCCCTCCCAGGATATCCCGCAACAAACAAGGGGCACCAGCATCTCCCCTTCCCCAACAGGAGTGGTGGTTCCACCTCCTTCGAGCTTCGGGTATCCCCCGAAAACGTCGCGGGCCAGTTTCCTTCCCACCCTTACATGTGATCGAGCGGCTCGTGTACGTACACGCGCCACCCCTTTGACCGATCTCGAAAGCGTCCTTGTCTAGTCACACCTATAGGTCCACCAACACAGGGGAGCCCGTGCACGTGCACGGGGCATCGCTGTGTGGGTCGTAGAAATTCGAACGGCGCTCTCCGAGGAAAGTAGAGCTTACCCCTTCTACCTCGGAGCGTTTCTTATCTCTCGATCCTTCTCTGACGAGGAGGCAGGATAGCCAGAGCCGCGCGGTCTCTCGCTCCCGTTTACTTATAGCGCGGAGTCTCCGCGGAGGGCAGCCAGTCCTTCGAGCCGCGCAAGCTCGGTGGTGCGACTCGGTGTCTCTCTCTCTTGCTCTCCCTCGTTCTCGGTGCTTTCGGATCTCGTTTGCCGGAGCTTGCGAGCGTCGGCCGCAGAGGCGCCACCGTACGGACGGGCAGTCCAGCAAAGAGGCCAAGCAAGAAGAGCAGCAACACCAGCAGCATCAGCAGCACCAGCAGCACCAGCGTCGGCTGGGCTCTTCCCGTCTCTCTCGCGCTCCCTCCGACTGGGTGGCGCGTGGTCGTCGTCGCCTCGCGCGCACGTCGGCTTACAGCATCCGCGATCTTGCCGCCGCCACCACCGCCGCGCGCCGCCGCCGCTCCGCTCCGCTCTCTCTCCGCCTACGCTCGACCGGCGCCTCCGCCAGTTGCGCGCCCGCAAGCCCGCAAGTTCGCGCGACGCTCTCCGTGCGGGACCGTCGTACGCACGTCTCACGTAGCAAGAGGGAGAGAGGCGAGTGGAGAGACAGTTATAGTGAGCCGTGTCAGCTCGAGAGCGCGGCTTCGTGGACGATCGCGAAGCGCCGGGAGCCGCGGTCTCGGTCCTCGGTTTATCGGTACGCAACTCGAGGAGCCGCGAACCGTAGTGTCCTCGAGGTCCACCTGCGCAACATCACCCGGTTACCCGGTCGCTCACGCACACACCGCACGCAACATCCGAGAGGTGCTACAGGAGCTGCAGGAGCAGCGGGCTTCTCCCGATCACCCGACAGCCCAACACCTTCTTTTTCGTTTGCTTAACTTTCAAAGAGGAGGAGGTGGTGGGGTCTCGCCGATGCTCGCGCCCGAGTTGCCCGCTCTCACCGAGAGACTGATGATGACTTGAGCCGGGGCCGGGCCTAAGTGAGTTTGTTTTATTACCCCGGAGGTGCGCCCGGCTCGAACGCCAAAGGACGATTCGTTCAGTTTTTTTCGCTCGACGACCGAGCGCCCTCGTCCCGTCGATGGAGAAAGGTGAGTTTCACCCTGAGCTGTGATGCACGCCTGATTGAGTTGTATCCTCCTGGCACGAATCCTGGTCTCGACCATTGAGTTGAAACCAATTTTCGGCCAGGCTGAGAATGAAGATTTATCGACAAGTCAGACCTTTTTTTTCTTTGTACTCCTCCACCCTATCCTTCCTCATCTTACCAGTGATATGTCAGTTTATTTTCATTTTCTTTATTTTTGTTTATTAGATATTTCGAGTATGATTGTTGTGTGGGAGAGATAATTAGGGGAATTTAGCGCGTATTCCAAAAAGTGCTTTACATCGGGGGGTCGTTGGTGATTGTGACTGTGCTCATTACGTTCTAAGTGAAGTTTCAACGAATAAGGACCAGCCAGGTTGATCGAACGAAACCTTGCGAATAGTGAACTTTTCATTATAACGATCGATCCGTAACCCTGTGCACCTAAGAAGATTCTGAAGATCGTAAAGAAAATGCAGCGATCAATGACTTCCACGATAAGAGGGCATTGCCTGAATGTGAAACGGGTGTACGTCATCGACAATTAGTTTGTGCAACTGATAAATCATAGTGACAAGTGCCGTATTTACAAAACCCGGTAAAAAAAAGTAATTCTCATAATTAATTATTTAACGCGGTACTTAATAAATTATTTATGCTAATTAATGATTATGCATTACGTCTTTAAAATAATTTACATATACTTGATTCAATATTTATCATATTCGTTAGTGTCAAAAATTGTCCGTCATTAATTAATAATAAAAAAATAATGACATTTATTCGTTTTAATTAATACTTACATATAATTAAATTTAAGTAACTCTTATAATTATTGGATAAATAACCCTAATTAATGAATAATTATGTAATAATATAATTATATAATTTTACAAATATTTTTTTTCCAATTATTTGGTGCAACGTGGTTTATAAATATGATACGACGAATAAATTTCACGCATATTTATTACAATTAAATTTACACATTTTGCATATTTATAAATTAAAATAACCATAACGTAAATATCATATAATTATTAACAAGTTACTATATTTCAATAAGCTATTACAATAAATTAATTGAAAATGCATTCCGGCATACGAATTGAATAAAAAGTTTTCGTAAAAATTGTGCTTTCGAGTAAAATATGGTGATTTAACACAATCGGTAAACCAACAATAATATAATACATTTTTCAAAATCGCGAAATGGAAAAAGAAAGCATTCGAATAGGGAAAGTTTGTTGATTGAAAGCTCCGCGCATCTGACTTCCGTTTCGCTCAAACTCCTTGGAAGTAGATAAACGCCGGCCTTGTCAGACGTAACGCGCGAGTTTATAACTCGACCTCTATGGTAGTCCGACGGCTAAGAGCCACGCGGCAAAGTTTCTCAATTTTCTCTAACTTGATTCAATCAACTTTTACTTACTTCTCGCTCTTAATCAATTCAATCCGGAAATATCTTTTAACAATTGTGCGAATTTAAACAAAAGAAAAACGTGGCTCGTGAATTCAAGCACACTTTAACAATTTTATTCGTGATAATCACAAATATAAAATATCGTCAAAGAACAATTTTAACATTAGAAAAATATAAGCTTTTATTTCGTTGGAGTAATGCCGGTGTATTAAACTTTTCAGTGTTATTGGATAAAAAGAAAACTTTTATAGCAATTTCATCGGTGTAATGAACTTTTTTCTCAAAAGCCGATATCGAAAGTGCATCGAGTATCTCGACGCGAAATAATATAGTCTCGTTAAAGTAGGAGAAAGCGATAAACGTAATATCGGGAGCATATAACTGTGAGTTAAAATCGTAATTATTATTCGTACGTTTAAATTAATCGGTTAATAAGAAAGTGTTGTAATTCGGTAAATATCCGGAATCGCACGATAAACACTAAAGAACTGGACACTTTGTGAATATATTCATGAGCGGACGATAACAGACGATGGAATGTGAAAACTTGGCTAACGACACATAGTTAACTTCACTCAACAAAGGAAAAGAATAATAAAAAATCAACACTAGTTCGGTCGTCTTTAGAGTTGTCCAACGCGCTCGATTCTTTGAGTCGAACTAAGTCCTCGGCCGTACATGAAAAAGGATGAACGCAGCAACCGTACAGACTGGTCCGACCGGTCGAAATATCGCAAGGGTCGCGACGAGTTGAACAAAAACCGAGAAGGAAAAAAGCAACAATGAATCGGAACGGGGTATCCCGAGGAGAAACCGGTGTGACGTGCCGAGTGTATCCGTTCTCGCGCCCGGAGCGTAAATGCGCCGGCGATCGATGGCCGCGCGTATAAACAGCTAATAATCAAACGAATCGCGTCATAAACAATCGGTCCCGAGAGCCAATGTCCCCCCGCTAGTGGAGAGAGGGGGCAGAAAATACGCGACCGGCTGACTGCACACCGCAAAAGTATAAATGAGCACGAGTGTATACGTGTCCCCCCTCGGATCGGGAGGGGAAGCGATTTTCACGCGGCTCGCGGCAGAGGGAGGACACACACCGACCGTGTGCGCGTTCGTACTAATGCTGGAAAAATTTATAATGTTCGTCGACGCGAGTGAAAGTTCGAGGATGAGCGTGGATAATTAGGACAGCTCGCGATGCCCAACGACCACTAGGAACCCACCGGTTTCTATGCAACTTTTTTACCTTTTCATCCCGAGTGTCGAGAGATCTTTTTTTTACCTTTTTTCGTTTTTTTCTGAAATTTTATACTGACGAAACTATGAGCCCAATTTATTTATTTTTTTTTATGTATTTATTCGTTTGATGTATCCCGAAAAAACCATCTACGAACTGGACTTAAATTTCATCAAATTATCCTTTCCAACGTTTATTTCACATGATTCAATTCCATTTTTATTTTTTTTATTATTCTTCGTGCAATTATATAAGATGTTTTGAGAATTTTATATTATTCTCGATTCGACTATATTTTATCGCAGTTTGTGTGTGTTATATGTGCTTGCATGAACTAAATGTGGCTACTAGCGTATGAAAATAAAAAATTACGTAGAAAAAGGCACAATACTACAGTGCGGCTTGAAGTGTATTGAAGTGCAAATTTTATACTACTATAACGTACTCTATGAATTACAAACTTCGTATGTTGTACCGAACGATAATTTTATTTTACTATACACCGCGATATTCTCAATAATTTACCAGCGCAATAAACTTTATTAAAAGAACTTGTATTTATTATCTGTTCTTTCCACTTACTTTCATAAAAAATCCTTTATGTTTGCCATATACTAATTAAATTTTACTAATAACTAAACTACTAACATATTCTTACATATACAAATAATTAAAACTGACTCGGAATGAACGTTCATTAATATTTACGAAAATAGTATTACCCATTTAAACTTTATATTCTAACTAACTCTATTATGAAGCAAATAAAATTTATAACAAATACTGTTTTGTTATATAATTCTTTTTTTCAATTTATATTCTAATAATACGCGTATATAATACATGTTAGTCGAGAGAACATTAACAAATGTACCAATAAAAAAGTTTAAAACATTGTTATCAATGAAGTAAATATTATATACGCAGATCTATGCAGATATGTAGCCAATAATTAAGTATTTTTTTTTAACTTTGATAACATGTACATTGTAAGTATAATTTTTTTGAATTACAAACTTTAATTTCATGAATAACATTATAAGTCCAGATTTTCTCAGTTTTATTTCATGCTTTGTAAACGTCCTTTTAAATGTCATTAATATTTTTATGTAAAACATTTAATTGAAAGTCAATGATTGTAATGTATCTTATTCAATTGAAAACACGCATACGATTACTACTTGTAAATTTAAAAAAATTGTGAATATTGAATAAAACATTCCTAGTAGAAATATGACGTTTTTTAAGCAAAAAAATAGCCAAGTGTCATAATAAAATATCGCACAAATTTAAATGGCAAAATTAGTTTTATTTAACCTTCAAATGTTAAATTTCTACTAGAGATGTATATAACTTTTTGTAAAAAAAACTGATAATACACGATAATGACGATATTTTGGTAAGATGTTTCAGAAAAAAAATTTAAATTTATGTGTAAAAAAGTGTATATCAGATTTTTCAACACAATGTCAAAAATTGTTGTAGAAAAAGGTACATTACAAATATATTTCACAAAGTAACGATACTAAAGATATCACAATCTCTAATTCCGGGCGAAAAAAGTTCGTTTCGTAATATTCCAGAAGAAGAAGGACGATAAAATCGAGTAAGAAAGGCACATTCCTCGGGTACAAGACAATTAAAAATGAGAATTGCACATCGTCTTGATCGCGCGCGGTTGAAGGTCATCGGGCTATCCAGATATTCCACGTTGTTGTATCCGTATTGGTGTACAGGGTAGGGGGTGGGGTGGGAGGTTCGGGTGGGTAAGGTTCGATATACATTGCCACGAATTCGTCACACACGTGAGCGAGAGGGAGATCGAACGCGCAAAATAAAAACGCGAACAGCCCCTTCCCCGTTTCTCCTCCGGTTATATAGTCACACATATCGAGAAGTCGACCGAATAGCGTAAAAAAGAGCGAAAGGGCGGAGGGGAGAGGGAGAGAGGGAGAGAGGGAGAGAGAGAGATGGAAGAGGGGCTACACGCGTGTTGCTCTCTTGCTCCCTCGCTCTCTTCCCCCTGTTGAACGGCGCTGCTGTATCGAGAGAGGAGAGGAGGGACGAGTATAGTCAGACAGCGAAGTCACCGATATGTAGGATACGCGAGGATGGGGGATGGGATACAAAAAAAGGAAGACGAGAGGAGGATGCAATCGAAAGTATCCGGCTGATACTTCTGTTTGTGTTTGTTGTGCGGTTTTTTTTCGCAATGCGCACTTGCAGCGACGATCTCGTTCAAATTCTTTTTATCGCGCAAGTACATGACTTTGAGGTTTTTCGTTTACTTAAGTGCACATCTCCTCGTGTTAACACTTTTAAATTCCCAATCGCGGTTTTAATTATCAAAAATTATCCATCGATTTACGTTAAGCGCGTTATTCTTGTTTCTATTTCTGATCAATGATACCAGTGGTTTCGCAGTATTTAAATATACATTAGTTCACATTTTTAGATAGTACATTTTAGGAGATTTAACAATATTTCACAAACCGTTTGATAATTTACTTAATAATAGTGTAACATAGTGTTGCAAACTAATCAAACAGATATTTTCATTGTTTCTAAAAGTGTTCCTGCATCGCGAGAGTTTATTTAAAATAAGATATTGCATCTTTATTTATATCGAGCAATTAAGTATTCATTAGCTATTAAATCATCAGTTATCGTACGTTGACATCTTCTTCACACATTGGATTATTGCTGCATATATATATATATATATAACTATATCAATATTTACAAATAACTCGCATCGATAAAATATTAATTTAATTAAGCAGATCTTGATTGACTTGTTAATGTGTTAAATTGTAAAATGCATTTTAAACGCTCATCCGCATTAATTGGCATGCAACAAAAGTTTGTAGGTGCATTAAATATTTGGCTTAGCAACGTGCGACTTATGGTACAACTAATAAATTAATTATCAATCTTTGGTTAAATTTAATTCTATGCGTTAATCAAAGACAATGTAACATTTGGAAAGAGAATTACAAACAACGGGCAATGGGTAATTTTTATGAAAATTTTCATATCAGGTCCGTAGAACCAATAATAAAGTAAGAGTTCCGTGGAACATATAAATCCTAGAAATATTAAGGGAGTAGGAGAACCGATAAAATCGCGAATCGCGGTAAGGAGTAGGCGAAAAAAAGTCGGTTGATATAAAAGAGAAGGTAGAACATTTCTCAAGAGAGGAATCAAGGCGTGGGGGTGGATGGGAAGAAGAAGCCAAGGTAGCGGGAACGGAAGGGAAGGAGTCTTGGCGCATTTCGGTCCCGAGGGGCTCGAGGGGCACGAGGGGCTCGCTCTCGGGTGCAGTGGTCCGGTCGCGGCATGGAGGGAAAGCGACGCAGGGGTTGTAGCACGCTCCTCGCGGGGTGGGGGTGGCTCTTCCCCGACCTCGCGGAGCCGGCGGTGGGGCCCGCCGCGGAGGGGATAAGACTACCCTCGGAGGCAGGCGCAGAGATGTCATAAGGGTTATTGCCGCACTCCTCCTCCACCTCCACCTCCACCTCCACCTCCACGTCCACGTCGACGGCCACCTCCATCCCCTGCGCTCGCGCACACAGAGACAGAGGGCGAAAGAGAGTGAGAGAGAGTGAGAGAGTGAGAGCGACTCCTCGAGGGTAGGGGTGCGCGGCGGCGTCGGCGTCGACGGCGGCGGCGAGTTCTGTATCGCGTGCTGCTGGTGCTGCTCCAGCGGCGTACGGCCGCGCAGGGTTAGGCTGGTATCTTCGGGGGGCGCTCCGTCAGTAGCAAAGCGGCGGCCTTATCATACGGAGCGCTCGCACGGGGTGCTGCCGCGGCTCGACCAGCCACCACACGCGCACACGCACACCCCCGCCACCCACATCGCACACTCTCGCTCCCTACCCCTCTTTGTCTATACCTTTCCCTCTCTCTCTCTCTCTCTCTCTCTCTCTCTCGCTCTCCGGCTGTCGCTCTCACGATCTCTTTTGCTCTTCCTCTCTCCTTTTCTTTCTTCATCCGGCTCTCGATCTTGCTGTACAACACACATGCTCACACGGTTACACACACACACGCACACGTACGTACACGCAAGGAGAGACAGTGACACTTACATTTACACGAGGACCCAATCGCACAAGCAGACGCAGACACAGGCAAACGCGGAGAAACACCGTAAAGAGGAAAGTGAAAAGAAAGCGCGACGAAGGCAGCACCGGGTGAACCGATAACCGAACGGGAGACGTATCTAAGAGGCTGGCGGACCGCCTTGCGATACAAGCCCAATCGGCCACGCGCACACGCGAAACCACCTCGCAAGCCACATCCCTCCCCTCTGAGCCGTTCGCGCGCATACCAACGCCGACGTATACGTAAGTGCGATACCGGAGAGCTGTGCCGAGGCTACCCACACCATCGGAGACGCGCGCGCGGACCAAGACGAGGGGAGGCACCGAGTGGCGCACGTGAGGATCTCAGACGTGCGCCGACCGTCGAGACGGAAGGAGTCTCGAGCTTTCGGTCACAAGAGCTTTCACCCCCCGGACTCGTCGGTACCGACTCATTGAGCTTGGATGCCGCGATACAGTGGTCGGCCTCGGGTGCGATGAAGCACGGCGAGGAGACGGACGATCGGTCGGAGGACCGAACTCGAATATTTAAGGAACTTAGAAATATGTGCTGAGCGACGGTACGCCGGGAACGTGATTCGTGATACGTGATACGTGATACGTGATACGTGAACTACCAAGTGACGAGAACGATTATGTGATGTTTCGGTGGCGTGTTTGCGAATACGGAAACTCGTTTCTACCCCGAAAACCGAGGAGGAAGGACAACGTCTTCTTGCGCCCGTTCGCTCGATCGTTCTCCTAACATCACGCGCTCGCTGCGATACTGTTGTATGGTGTTGCGACTCCTTACCCATGCACACGTGCTCCGCTGAGACTCGAGTTGAAGGTAACGATCCACCGGTCGACGACTCTTTCCCCGATCCTGCCGGTACGGCGAACGTTATCCTGTATGCAGATTATAACGACACTCGCTTTGCCAATCGTAGACGCTGCTTATGTGTTACTTAAGTTAATTTTACGCTTGTACGAGAAACTGGCACGTCTAAAGTTTTCCATCCAACTACATCCTGCACCAAACAGTATTATTATATTCATTTTATTTTCATTTAAATTGAGCAGGATTGTAGGATCGATAACTTTGGATACACCCGTTTCTCAATGTTTAATTTTTTACTTTTAAGTTGATTATTGTTTGTACCGATGTTGCGTTACAGCTTTCTCTTTATGATTTATGCGTTGTGGCGGTATTAACTTATTTATATATATGTGTATATATGTATTTATATTGTTTATGTGTACGCTTTATAATTTTGTGCATACTCGACTGTTGTAATTAATGGTCGGTGCGACGAATGTAGCTAGTTTTGTAGACTCGTCTAGATCAAGTTGATTTAGGATAAATATTTGTTGATTGCGGGGGTGTGGGGAGCGGCCGGGCGGTTGTGCCGGCGCGTACGAGAGAAATGCCGCGCATCACATCCGTGTCCGTTTGTATTATTTACCGAGGATATATCGAAATTTAATACGATCGCCTATTGCGCCGGCCTCCTGTGTTACAATGAGTTGCTTCAATGCATCGTTCTGTATGCGTTATTTTGTTTTGAAATACATACCCTACGCTCTTGTGTTGTGTTTATTTTCGTTTTCCTACACTATTCCAGCCCCGTTATTATATTGCACTCCCGCGCTCACCGAAGATCGTTTTACATTATGCATAAGGTAGACTGATGTACAATGTCCCGTTGCGGTTGTTCGTTAATTATACGCGGTCATTTTCACTAAGAGAATTATTTGTTAACGTATCTCGAGACTCCGATTAATTAATCAAGTGTAAATAATAATATCCTTGATGCTTTCCGACGTGCATTGTCATTGTTCGTCATTTTTCTTTATTACTTATGTAACATACGCTCTGTTCAAACCAAGTGATTTTCTCGAGCACGTGAAACGTTTACCGGTTTAATAAGATATATCAAATTCTCGCGATCAGCCAAACTTTCGTACGCATTACACAGATGGCGTAATAACGATTAAATCTGATATTAGAGTGTACAATAACTAATTTAGTATTATTGAAAATGTGTAATACTTAAGTGAAGAGACTCGTAAATTATCGGACAACTGCAATTGTGTTACTAAAAAGTTAAAATAATTAATAACTAAACAATTTTATTAAACATTTTTCACAAATCCAAGCTAACGAAATCTTAACTGTTTCTTTGAATATGTATCGTTTAAATAAGTGCGTTTGTTACGAATTGATATTTAATTATTTAAAAATTAATAATAGTTAATCGAAAATGTTACCAAGTAATCGTTATCAATATATAATAAATTCGGCTATTTCGTGTATCAGTGCTTCAAACGAAAACTGCCACTGCCAGTACAGATCCCTGGACAAAGTTGTATTCAGAAATAGTGCAGGCACATCTCAAAGTCCGAAAGCGCCAAACCGGTACCGCGGGGCCTTTGACCGGTAATCAGCGGTCGAGCCGAACAATATACGGGACAGCTGTCACTGTCTTTGTCTCTCTTTCCCGTTGTTGTGTTGCATCGAGCTTATCGTTCATCAGTCCGATAGTACACGCATATAATTGCGCTGACCTCTCTTTCTTTTTTCTCTCTTGCTCTCTTGCTCTTCCATTCTTGATCGTTCGTATAAAAATTGAAAAAAGTTTGCAAAAAAATCCAAAGTAACCGTATCACTTACGTATTATCGGAATATTTAATTCAAAACGATTTTTTACTTTTCCTTTCCACAATAACTTTGAAATATTTGTCTTGCATCGGAGGACCGGGGTTCGCACCGCACCCCTGCTTTTCATTTGTACGCGTGGCATTTGTCCGCCTTGTGTCTCCCTCGCGCGCTCCGACAGGGACGTCGCGGCGATAAGGGTGCAGCGTCGATATTTAAACATTTCCGCGAGACGGCGACGCTCGCGGCCGCCTGTCAAATTTCCGCGACGCGATCGGTGTGTACGTGTGTGTGTATGTGACTATGTCTGTGTCAGTGTGGATGCATCGAGCCTCGTTGTCTGTCGCTGCTGCACTCCCTGGCAATGATGAATTTGTGAAGATACAAACGGGACGGGCCTATTCAATCGTTTCGAGGGAAGTTTGCTTGATGCCTTTGTGCGACGACTGCGTTTTCGGGGATGGCTATATCAATGATACGCTTCGATGACGGAAATTAATGAAACCGTTAAATGCATTCTTTTTGATTTTGAGCAAGTATTTCTTGTTACGCGCCCGCCATGCCGTTACAAAATTGGAAAACTTTTTTTCCGTTTAACTTGCGCATATGAATTATTTCGTTTAAATCAATGTTCAATTATATGGTATTGAAGCTTGATATCTCTTAAAACATTCGATAAAATTGTTGAATCTTTCTATTTCTGAAGTTCTGTCTTTTTTTACACATAACGCAATGAGATAATTTTACGGTCGGTCAAAAAGTGGTTTTACTATATTTATTCTATACTGCAATGTAAAATGTAAATTAATACGAACTTGAATTAATTAAACCAGGGTATGTTTCTATTTATTTAAAAAATAAAAGAAAAGAATACGAAATCTTATAAAAGTGAAATCAAGTAGAATAAACTTAACAAATCTGCAAGTGCCGCGCGAAATTGAATAAGGGAAACAAATCAGAATAAGAGCGACATCCGCACAAGAGTTTATAACTTAGAAGACGGATGTACAAAAGCGAAACAGAGAGAGAGAGAGAGAGAGAGAGAGAGAGAGAGCCCATGAGTGGTTGATCAGCGGCAGAATTAAACTCGGTGTCTCCATTACGGAATCATCTTAACTCTCGCGCACTTTCGCCCTTCCGGCTTTCGTCGTTCCGCCGCGATACTACACTTCTCACTCTCTCTGTTCAAGTCTCTCAGCCTCTTTGGATCGCGGCATCTCTCACTCTCTTTCTCTTCCTGTCTTCGGTTCTTAATGAATTTTCCTAAAGCAATTAGTCGAGGATATGATGCCAGGAATTAGAAAACTCGATAGTTCCCACGAGAGATTTGCTTAAGGTGCAACGTCGTGACGGGTATTCTTGATTAAGTGTCTCGAGACGCCATAAATCCCTTTGCGGTTTAGCTTTCGGGCAAGCTTTAACCAAACTTTCCCTGTAAGACATTTCGTGATTCGAGTAACTAAAAATTCTTCTCAATTTAATTATAATCGTGGAACTTTCGTCACGCTGTCCTGGGATCTACATATAAGTGAAACTGATTTCTCTTACAATATTTACTTTAACTAAATTTTGTATAGAAATATATATATAGAAAAAATATTATTTTTAAAAATATGATTTAGTGTTAATATAATTTGAAATAACAATTTATCATTAAGGATACATTATTTCAAATATTAGTTTTACCTTTTATCAATTGCTGTATATATTTTATAAATCTAAATTCAAATAGTGTTAAATTTTTGTGGCTGAGAATCAATACGTGACAAATAACGTTTACGTCAATTCTGTTGACTATTTTGATCTAAAGTGGTTCAATAAACCTGTTAAGTTATCAAATTAAAATTAGTTACATTATGAATAACGTAATAATAACGCTTCTTTATGAAACATGCGATAATGCAATTTCACAAAATAAATTTTACAAATAAATAGTAAAGTAACATATTGCAAGAGAAATCTTTTATAAACAAATTAAATATTAGTGATTGATAACGTAATTGTTATAGTATAGAAATAACATTCTCGTTATGAAAAATTCACGAAAACTAGAATTTTATTTAACTTTGGGGTGATGATTGTCCAACGTTGAATATAGGTAGTTTTATACATCAGTACAAGTTTATAACATGGTCCATTATAACTTTGTAGTATTTAGATTGGTGTTTGTGCGTGCATATGCTTGTACGTATGTGTGTGCGCGCGCGTGTGTGTATGTGAGAGAGAGAGAGAAGAGATCGAGTACGAGCGCAGAAAAAATTTATCGGAAAAACGTCCCACACTTTCTTGCAAGTAAGCCTTCTGATCATTAAAACTTTGCTTTTTAATAAAATTTCATATAATTCGCAGAAAAGTTGGTTCATACGTCATGAAAGAAAATGCATTGAAATGAAAATATCTCGCTAAAAAAAGTAAAAAGAAGTAAGGGGATCGAGCAGTAAGTTTTTTCAAGCTATTGTTCGGTGTTAGCGAAGACACGAGGATACGTGTAACACATGCAGTTTCTTTTTAAAAAGTCAAATGGATTCAAATATCTTAAAATATTTCATAATATATGGTCAACAATTTTTACACGAAAAGGACACCACTTAACGTTGACAGTTAATTTCTACAAATAAACATTAAATTTGCGGAAGTAACATTTAGCTTTGAAAATTCGGTAACGATAATCGTTTTGGCTAGAAACGACGAGACATAATCGAGATTCGAGAGTGCTGTGGTCGCGGGCATACATCCAAGTGAGTTTAGGACGTGCGGTCGTCGTCACGCAAGGGAATCTAACGAGTCGAGGGGTAATTAAGGGGTTACGTCTCGGGAAGAGTCAGACAATGTCATCTTTCTCCCTCTCCCTCCCTCACACTCTTCTTTCCTTCTCCTTCACTCTCTCTCTCTCTCTCTCTCTGTTTCTCTCTCTCTGTCACACGTGCAAATAACTGTTATTCTAAGGTTTTACCGACTTTCAAAGTGACTTGAAATCTCAGGTGCGAATTATAAGGTAGATAAGTTTTGACTAGAGTGCTTCAGTTTTTGTTTATGTATACCGATTTAAATTATTTCATTATAAACTACAGTGCTTTGTACAGAAAAAAACTTCCTAATGTTTAAGCACTATTATTATCGATATATATCGCATAAAAAATATATACGTACAGTGTTAATATTAATTGCCATAATAAATCCTAAAGCACAAACGCACAAATTATCACGAAAATCCATGGTGTAATTTTTATTGCATCCCGAGAATTCAAAATATATATATACATATTTACACGCATACCTACTGGTGTGCTTCGGTGTACATTTGCATATTTAGGGACAGGCTCGGAGCTTGGAGGCTTTCTAAATCTCTACCCCATCGTGAAGTTACTTAACGCGCACTAAGGAAGTGGAGATGGTGAGAAACACTTGAGAATAAATGACCTTTGTATATCTGCCATTAAACTTGATAATAAAATACGTATATTCCTTTTAAAAAATTCATTTTCTTATAATAGATTGATCGGCTATGACAGAATAATATGAATTGATTATTTGAATAAACGTTAGTTAAACGATTAGTGCGATGTAATAAAAATATAACGTATTTAATGTACGTTTCAATGTGAATGTAGTATTAGAATCAGTGTAATAATTCGAAACTTGAATTGATCAAAAAGTTAAATAACTATTAGTCGAATGAGTAAAATATACTATAAGCACTTCTCAATAGTCAACTCTATTTGTCAAATTGATCGAGTGATAACAAACTCGGTAATTACGTGGATTCGAATTCAATGTACCGAGGATTAAATTAACAAGCATCAAATAAAAACCAAAAGTGTAACGAATGCAAGCGCGAATATTGTGCCTGTATGTTTCTCTGATCGTGCGTATGTGTGCGTTAACGTGCCTCCGTGTAAGCGTATAGATGTGTGTACAATGAAGGCCTTCTTGGCGACGCGAGTTCAAGACTACCAACGTCACAATAATTAGTATTAACCATATTGTGTGGGAAGTGTATATAAATCGACAGTGTATAGAGTCATGGTTGAGCGCACATGTACACATTTTCCAAAGTGAGCACGTGTCGTTGAAACTTCAAAGGTCAAAATGTTAACGCGGATGGTAGGGAGGTGAGCTTGCGAATTTAATTAACGCAATCAAATGAAATTATTCGCGTTAGCGCGCCGGCGCATTGACATTCGTGTTATACATACACGCGCGTGCATAAACGACTACCCGAGAGAGACAGAGAGACAGAGACACAGAGAGAGAGAGAGAGAGAGAGCGAGAGAGGCGCGTTCGGGAGCGCCGCGCGGCCGTCGATTTGTCGATGTCGCTCCGCCGCCAACTCATTATGCAAAAGTTCGTTGCGCTCGCAGTTTCAATATTCGCATTCACTCCCGAAACGCGCTCGTTTTCAAAACGGCGGTGCTGGCGTACGGCATTGACCCAGAAATTTCTCCGCTCCGCGGGGCTCGTTTACTTACTTTCAATGAAATGTCCCGCAATCAGCCCCCACGTATTTTTCAAGATCATGTCGCTTTATCCTCTCTAATCGTAGCCGCATCGCTCTTACCATGTTTCTAATACAATTATTCTATTGTTATAGACAAATACCCATTTTTACACAGCCTTTTCAACTAAACACGAGCATAAAAATGGTTTTAATTATTTTTTAATCGCGTGTTTTCAATTCACAATATAGTTATGAATAAAAATAATTTAATTGAGGAAACTAAGTGAGGAAAAATATTATATTAAATAATAGTATATTGTTTAGTAATAGATATATAGACTGTCAATGACAAAAAAGTACTACAATATGTAGAAAAAACTATTAAAAATATTAATTTTTTTACGTTTCTTGTAAACTTTACTGTAAAGTAAAATAATTTTATTGATTCTGACAGTATGTCATGTGCCTTCATTATTAATCAATATAGCAATTTTAATACAACATATTTCTCACTGTAATCAATTTTTTTACTTCATTTATAGAATAGACAAAGGTAACATTTTTATACAAAAAAGCAATTCTACATGCAATCTGAAAATAAATTATGATATAATTTATATGAGATTATATACAATATCTGTTGCCTGATATTTTTAATAAATTAAACGAACATTTACCCGAAAAAATAAAATAGAATTAAAATAACAAATATTATACGTAAAATTTAAATTATTAATTATAAAACCATCCTGTTTTATTTACGTCTTTATTTTAAGTTGATTATTTAATTATTCTAAATTTATTACACAGATTTCAAATCCGTTTCTTCTATACCAAAAAAATTATTTATGCTTTTTAGAACAATTAATAACTATATATTTAAAACTTATCATATTTCTTAATTTATTCATTTACTTATTTAAATAATGGTTGTAAGAATAACTATTACTACTAATTTATAAAATTGTACTATAGATATATCGTTTTATTTTCTTGAATTTGTGTACTTAGTTACCGCTTTTAAATATTTCCGCTTAATTTTTATAATACAACTAAATTTGTCATTGATTAAAGTAATTTAAAGAACATTAGATTCTTTACCAATGGTTGTTAATTTCGATTTTCATAAATACAATTTATCGATGAAAGGTCCGTACAGTTGCAAACGACAAAGCGGGGGATAAAAAAGTCTCGTTTTAGCATCATTAAACATAATTAGCTATTTCTTTCATTTCTCGTTAGAATTGAGGTGAGTGCACGTTAGCGTTGTCTGAATAATACTATATTAAAAAAAGAGAAAAAGATGAACGCAAAAGAGTAAAATTTCCGGACGAAATTCTCAATCCCATTATCTCGAACGCCATCGCACGGAAATCCCGTTCGGCAATCCGTTTAATATGTAACAGTGTCTATTACGCGCAAAGTGGCGTTAATTTCTAGAAAAAAAAAAGAAGAGATTCGCGTGCGCAGACAATGCATGAAAGGGCATTATCGTCGCGTCGGGGCACGTATGTGCAATATGCACTTGCAACGCACGTAATGAGGGTGGAACAGGAGGGATCGAGGACGAGCAAAAAAGCAATACTAGGAAGAAACGGAGCAAGTGCCTCCAAGAATATACTGCATTGCCGAAAATCTAAATTGTTACGAATATACTCATTAACATTATTGTTTTGCCACAATTTATATACTTACAATGAACATTCAATTATGACTATTTATATAAAATACTAAATGTAAACATTCATTATTAATATGAGTGAAATAAAAATTAATAATTTTATTCTAATTTAAAAAAACGGGTAAAAACTGCTTAATTAGAAAAGAAAATTAAATGTGAAAAATAAAAAAAAAACTCGTATAGTGGACGAAATCGCAAACCCTTAAGACAGAATTTGCGATAATTTCCTATAGGTGGCGTAGCAAGGGTCTGCAGCGACCGTATTGCGTTAGATAATCTTTCATCGAGTTTACTTCGAAGTTTTGGAAAACATGTTTCCACTGTTAGATATATACATAAATTTTAGTATTTTAATAAAATTAACAAATTTAAAATTAAAACAATTTAATATCTGGTAACTTTGGTTATGTTATCGTGAAATCAATACCCGGAAAAAATTTTTCAATAAAATTCACCATGCGGTCACGGTAAACGAGGTAGGACGGGTTATTTTTTGCACTTCTTGTACCGCGTGTCCTGGAAAATTGCATCGTACCAGCCCGCTGAAAATTATTGTGAATTCCCGCAATTTTTCCATAAAATATGTAATTGTTACGGTAAATTTTATTGATATTTTTTATTTTATAAAATTCACATTAGAATATAGACTGATAAATAAAATATAATAACAAACAACTGATGATTATTTTCTGACATATCAATATTAACATTAAATAAATTATTATCCTAATATATATTAACAAACAACTTTTAATATACAAGTTTACTTTGCAAAGAGTAAAAGCTACGTTAATTATATTAAATTGATAATAGTCTCACAACATAAATAGAGAAATATATTTTTTAAAATTAATTTGAAAATGATGATAAAAAGATTCGGAAGAAATAATTTGGAAACACCGTATAGATAAGAAAACTTTATCATATAATGTATCGAAAAGGTCTAGAGAGCTGCATAGTCGGATAGCCATGTGTCGCCGATATCTAAAAATATCGCGGATAAGAAAAGACGATAACACTATAAGTACAGTGTGGGCACCTGAAACAAAACCTCGGTCGGTCGATTTGGGTTAAAAGAGGGATGGGATTGGCTGGAAGGAAAAATCGTGCAAGACAGAGCTCGAACACGTATAAATTGCGTAGATGCGTGATAATGAAACCGTATAAAAACTCACTTTTACACAGACACACACACACACATCTATATATATATATATATATATATGGAGAAAGAGAGATACGGGATAGTCATTCGATCGACGCGATAGGTGGCGTTGATAAGAGAGGTCGGCATACTACCACTGAGATGCATACTAATTACTATCGGTATTGTTCTGTCCGTTATGTAAAGACGTGCTAATTACATCGCAAAGGAGCGTCGCGCGTGAGCACTCGGGAGAAAGAGAAAGGGGAAAAGAAAAGAGTTTTCGCCTATCGGAGAACAGCGAAGCGCGACTTTGTCTTTAATTTATGCTCATTCTCGCTTCGCGTCCTATCCTTAGGTTCGAGCTTTGCTTACATATCTTATATTCATTAGTTCGTTCTTTCCCTCGGTTTTGTAATTTCTTTTTATCCTCACTTACGGCTTATCCCATTACCGTGATGTTCTCTTCTTTTCACTACACCTCTCTTAAAACATTCTATTTGTAGCGTATAGTAATAATAATAATGAACTTTTTAAATAAAATTTATATATATGTAATTATCATATATACATAATGTGAATATAAAATATGATTGTGCACCAAGAAGAATGATAGAAAGAAAGAAACATCGGATTAAAATAAATTAATTTACATTGTTAATTTATTTTTTTTATTTTTTACTTTTATGCGCACGCCAATAGCTTAAACGTCTCCAGTTTAACTTTTCAAATATCTGCGCACGCTGGATTCTTTATCTAGTAAATTCACATTCGTGATATTAATTCACACTTATATGTCAATACTCTATTTGAATAAAGTAATTTTTTTTTAATTTTTTATAATTCTATTGTTAACACTATCAAAATTATGTGTTTCATTATATTTTGTTTTAAATACTATAATTATACTTAAAAGTCAGGTGTAGTAAATGCAGAACAAATTACACTTTACTTTACACTAATAAACATTTTCTGATAACCATTTATCAAAATTAGATTATAAGCAAAAGTATTTTTAGATAATTCCGATGTATGAGAAGTTTAAAAATAAATGAAAAGAAACACTTACGCGGGTGAAATGATTTTAACAATTAAAGAAATAAAGGACTAATATCGTTTCGACATCCCTATTTATACGTTCGATGATAATCGTATAGTAAATTAAAATAATGAATAAGTAAGAAAAGGATCTTGAGTTTGACACCCTTAATAATCCGCAAAAGATAGTTAATTTAATAGATGAAAGCATGAACGCGTGGAGGAGGCAACCGTAATTGGGGCTCTCATGCACGCGAATAGAAAATGCCGCGTCGCGTATACGCGTCTCGTAAGGTTGTGGCACCTCCCCTCGGTCGTGGATTTCTAAGAAAAGAAAGGTTGCGCACCGCCTACAATTAACCTGGCTTACCGACGTGCTTACAAGGGAACATAATTATCTCGGCGTTACGCGGGTTGATTAACGTGCGCCACGCGAAAGAAGAAAGACCGCGCGAAGAAAGGCGAGGCGTACGCGGGACAGGAGGGTGGGGAGCAGGGTACAAAGCACCGAAAGGAGAAGGAAAAAAGGAGAGTAAACAGAGGAGAAAAACAAATAAAGTTGCGCGTCGTCGCGTGCCACTCACTCGTATATTCACGGTGTAGCGGGGACAAATGTGCGCGTACGTGCACCCACATTACCGCGCATAAACCCGCGCAACGTCGATGACGATGATTGCCCGGAGAATCGCTCTCGGTCTTTCTCGACTGTTTCTTTATGGCTTGCGGTACACGGTACACGGTACACACCCGGCGAAACAGCCACCCTCTTCCATCTCCATCGTACGCGCTCTCTCGTCTCATGCGCGAGCACACACGTGATTACGCATCTCCTTCAGGATTTTTCACCACTCCCGATGTAATTTTTCATCGTCATCGCAATTATTGTTCTCGGTCTTTTTCCGAGACGAAGGATCTCTCTATTACGCTTACTTCCTTCCTTCCTTCCTTTCTTCCTTTTTTTCTTGCGCTTTTACCTCCCGGACCCTTCTTTTTATTTTATTTTCCGCGCAACCAGCCTAGCTCCCCCGACGATTTTCCATTTTACCGAGTTGCTCTTGCGCTCTGAAAACTAATGACCATTTTTCTCTTATTTCTGTGCAGATCCACAAATGACGCCGTAACGGAGAGCTGGCTGGTGCGCAGATACCGCAGCACGAGAGGTGAGTAATGAGGCTACTCCTTAAACCTTGGCTTTCCTGTCTTTCTATCGGCCAACCCTTTTTCTCTTTCTACTCGTCCATATATGCGATTTATCTCTCCACTGCGAGAGCTCGGGGACCGAGTGTAATTGATATATGTATACGCCCGCACATATTCACTTGCAGCCGCGTCGCTATTTTAATTGGCCGACGGATAATGCACGACGTACGCTCAAGCCTTGCATTCGAGGGTTGGATCGCTCTGCTAAAATTGCACTAGGGAATTTTTCCTCCCTCTTTTTTTTTCTTCCTTTTTTCGAGAAAATTGAATCAAGAGTGTATAATTGGTTTCTCCGAGTAATCTTGTTTAAAATTGAATCCGAGCTTTTGCTAATATTAATCTTTTGTTCCGCCGTATTTATTTGATACATCTTTGTACAAATATAAACTCTCGTCGATTCAACGACGTAAGTTATTGCGCCGACATTTTTTTTATGGATTAAATAACGGTATCAACGTAAGTGCAAATTATCAAGCTCCGGAGTAAAGAAAAGTTTCATTTATTCCAAGTAATATAAGGAAAGTTTTGAAAACGCTAGGATATCCGATAAAAAGCAGGAGAATGCATTTTAACGAAAAAAAAATGCCTCACGAGTTTTGCAATTTCAGGAGAAATAATACCCGAGAATGAAAAGTCCACGTCGTGTTTTCCCGGTCTTTCTTTTCCTCGGCTGGCTCTTGGCAGGGGGTACAGTAGCGCATACATATATGCGCGTCTTTATGAACGCATCTGAAGTAGACAAGTGCATTAAAACCTCAGGAACGTTAGTTTAAACTTCAAGAGCCTCCGAGGAGAAAGAGGGAAAGTTTCGAGAAGAGGATGTGGCTTAGAGAATATAAGAATAAGGGAGAAGAGTGTATAAGCGAGAACGATACGCTTGCGAATAAATGAAGGACGCGGTCCAAGAATAACATCACAAAGAAATGCAAAGTAAGAACTCTGTGACTCCACCCATCCACTCCCCCGCCCCACTCTCTCTCTCTCTCTCTCTCTCTCTCTCTCCCTCTTTCGAAAGTTTTTTTGCGACACAGCTTACGCTGACATTATCATACAAGACGTATTCTTTTCACGGGTGTAGCCCTTTAAAAAGTAAAATAAAGTGCCGTTTAATACTAAAAGAAAAGATACATATAGATCAAATTAAAGAAGCTGTAATGTTGAACTGAATTTTCATATTTCTTAAAATACCACGCAACGATTAACGTTAACATAAATAAATAAAATAATTGAATAGGTAAAAAATAGTTTCCCGATCAATTTTTAAAATAATTTTTGACTAAAACATAATTGCCATGTAGTTATTCAGTGAAACGTAATAATTAATTAAATTTTATTTTATAAAATGATTAAAAGTTGAAAATTAATGTGTTACCGCGTTATTATATTTACAAAAATTAGTTTTCGCAACTAAAACCAATACAATCTCAATTTTAATTTTTGTAGATATTAAAATAGTTATAAATTTTAATAATAATAAATTGAAACTCTATTAACATTGAATCATTGATATTGTAACGTGAGTGAACTATAAATAATTTAACAATTACAATCCGTAGCATAGTAACACAGTAATGCTTATAAGTTTGTGCTCAAGGTCCTAATGTCAAAACTTTTGGGATCGTACCAACATCTGCTTAAATTTTCCTAGATTTGCTTCTTGCGTCATCTTTCAAAATGTCATTAAGTAAACCGTCTTTAAACGTAACGATAGGAATATATAAAATCGTAATAATTAATTCTTATTCAATAATGCCTATTAATACGTTGTCGATAAAAAAAATGTAATCGCAAGATTGAGACACTAGGTTATTTAATGAATACTCAACAGAAAAGTTTGAAACAAAAACGATTAAAGTAGTACTAGAGGCATAATTAAAAAAAAGATAGAAATAAAAGGTTTAACCTAGAAATAATGCAAGTTAACGATCGGATGCGCCTTTCAGGTGATACAATTAGAACGCCAGAAGCATATAGATAGAGAAGGCAATTTAATCGGTAGAGCGCGAAAGACAAAATATAAAAAAGAGAAGAAAAGAAAAAAATGCGAAAAAGATAGGTAGGGAGGCACTAGAGACGAAGAACGAGGTCGAAAGAGAGAGATTGGTGAGTACGAGGCACGGTCTCTCGATCAAGCCCCCGCAACCTTGGCGTCATCCTGCCGTAGTATCTCGTAGTTAATTAATCTCCCGTTCGATGGCGAACGAATACCCACTCAAAGCGACAGAGACGGAAACAAGCAGAGAACAAAGCTTGCTGCACTAGTCACATGCGAAGAAGGGGAGGAGGTGAATGAGATGGAGGAAGAGGAGGAGGAGGCGGAGGACTAGGAGGAGGAGGAGGAGGAGGCGGAGGAGGAGACAGCCTAGACAGAAAGAGAGAGGCAGTGCAAAAGTGGCTGGAAGCACCGATGGACAAAGACTGCCCGAGAAAAGTAGCATCCGCGCATTCGGAATAGAAAGGAAAAAGGAGGAGGAGGAGGAGGAAGAAGAAGAAGAAGTAAGGGAGAATACGAAGAGAGGCCGCGAATCGCGATTACGAATTGACCACCGAGGAGGAGAACGAGAGGAAGAGAGAGGATGAGTATTATAAATGGCGGCAGAAGAGGCGACCGGAATGGCGGAATACCGGAACGGTAGCACAATGGAATCGGCGAACGCGAGGTGGCTACTCGTCTCGCTCTCGTACCGGAAAGGAAAGATCGACGAGAGAGAATCATTCTCTCCCGTCATTCTCGGGCGTACTTATGGACGGTGGGTGAATGAGGCCGGATCTTCGCTCGCCTGAGTACCTGGACGCGCAGTCATTGGACGTCCCTCGATTGCGCCTCTCGACCAATCACTACCTCGAAAATAAAGGAGTGCTCGAGGCGAGGATGACCTCGGCTACCGCACCTACTCTCCGTGTACCGAGCGCTCTCTCGAGAGGTCCGCGTAACACGATCATTATTGATTACATCATCCCGCGCCTATTTTCCACGTGTACACGCACGGACCAGCCGTCAGACTCTAACCTCGCATGCACACCCATACACCCGTACATCTCCACACCGAGTCGTTATGAGCCTCGATCTTCGAGAGCTCCGGCCTGGTTGTCATTGACGTCGACGCTCCTCATCCTCGCTCTCTTCGCTCCCTTCGCTCTCTCGATCACCGAAGTCGCAGAGATCTCGTCACAATTTCGCCAAACGATCTAGAAAAACCTGGGTTCTTCGCGTTTTACTGCAGCTCTATTGTATTCGGTTACGTTATTACCGCCTTTTATAATTCTAGAGAGATAATATCGCGAGATCTATCGCGAGCGCAATATTTCTTATTAAACTGATCGAGTTTGAATGAATCGATGTATTTAAAAACGTATTTAACGATAATTTTCAATATTAAAATGTATGTTTATTTAAAAATTAAGTTCTGCATAATAACTAGATTAATCAATAGCTAATTTTATTCATCTTTCCAGTAGTGATTAATTAAAAAAAAAAAAAAACTAAAATATATGAATGAACGTACTATAGATATTGCGTCTAAAGGTACTAAAGTTTTTAAAGTAGAATTGTAAGATTATTATTGATCGTCATTCCTGTCCTTGAAATAACTTGAAATAGAAAAAATGTATAGAAAAATAATAGACATGACTATGGATCGACGATGCACTTACATCGATGTCATTTTACACGAGCGCAATTACAGGTAGTTAAAGTCACGAAGATACCACAAATGCGATACCAGGTATGTATCTTGTGCCTGTGCGTGGGTGGGTGGTGTGCGAGTAGGTAAAACACGGATGGAATAAATTCCGATCGCCCGCAAAAGACGGATAATTTCATAGGGACTAGTCGTTCAGGATAAGATCATGTAACTCGCTAGTGCATTGCGATTACGTTAAAGAATTACGTTGCAAAAGTCATCGGTGCAAACACGTAATTGAACAATAAAGAATGGTACCGGATCACTTATGCGCCGTTCCAGTCACGTACATAACGCGTGTTCGACTCTCTCGGTGCATAAAAGAACCACTGATTTCATGCTCGAGCTAGGCAAGATCACTCCGTTTTATTTCAGACTGTTGCAATATTATATATATTCTTCTATACTTTACAAAGAAAACATTTTACTGTTTATTCGTTTCAAAAATAATACATTTAAAGGCCAATATAGATGTTCAAATAATATATTATGTTGCGTTTGCGTATAAGGATAATTTACGTTGCAGTTGTTAATCCGTTCATTCGATACTTACCCTCAGAAATATTTGCTAATATAAATTACTATTTTAATAATAAACGGAATGCAGACTTACACAATTACGAAAATTGCTATTAATAATCGTAAAAATTGACATAATAATCGTAAAAGTTGCCATTATTAATAGTAATTTTTTCGTAATGGTGGCAATTTTTACCGTTATTATAAGCAAATGTTTCAATTGTGTAAGTCTGTCCTCCTTTTACCTTTAAAATAGTCATTTATACTGTCAAATTTTTCTCAGTATATAAAATAATTAATTAAAAATATAATACGAACAAGTGTTACTTACCTAAAACTATTAAAAAAGTTTGATCACACTATTTGTGCATTTATTAATATTGTTTGATTTATTTGAATTAACTTACTCTTTGTTATTTAAACATGATACACATTAAAAAATTATATTTATATATCTATTTTTAAATAGACACTTATTAATAATTTTCTCTCATTTATTGAAATATTATTTGTGAATGTGTAAGATTTACGAGCGTGATTGGTAAGCAGCAGATAGTACGTTTCTATATAGTAAATTCTTGCAAGATAGGGAATCAAGCGTCTCGCGACTTCCTGTCTCCGAGTAAAGGATGCACGCGTGCTCTCG
The DNA here is from genome assembly GCA_026168455.1 of Theocolax elegans. Classification (NCBI taxonomy): domain Eukaryota; kingdom Metazoa; phylum Arthropoda; class Insecta; order Hymenoptera; family Cerocephalidae; genus Theocolax; species Theocolax elegans. The sequence goes on along the minus strand of CM047430.1, from coordinate 39,205,682 downwards.
AAGATAAATTCGTTATCGGTGGACGGGACCTTCTCTCCTACTGTTTAATCGTACGAAAAGTCGGAACAGACAACGAAGAAAGATTATTGAAAAACAACCACGGAGAAATCTTGTGCGTCGGTCCCTCGAACCTCTTATCAATGTAGCATTCGCTGAATGATTCTAACAAGCTCGGAAATATCTCTTTGTTCAAGAAGATCGAGTAAGCGGAAGACATAAATGATAACGCTAATTAATTTTAGTTTCACAATAATACGTATATTAAACATACGTATGTAACTGTAATTGACATTTTAAACAAATCACTTAAAATTTCTTGTTTATCATCGAACAATAATATTTACTTGATTCGACTGTATATTGTATAAATGGGAAAAAAAGTGAAATGTGCAACAGAAAATAAATCTATTCATTACGATTTATTTCATATCGATGATATAAAATAAACATGGAAACTAATTCGTTTCGCCAGTTATAATACCAGTCCAAAAAAGTAGCTCCCAGTATTCAATACCAATGTTTCTCCATTTTATATAAAACATTATTGATTGGTACGGCTTGAGAGCGCTGGTAAATTATAGACCAGCAGCAGTAGCAGTAGCAGCAGCAGCAGCTCTTTTACACTTCATCCACCTCCGGTTTGTTTCTCTCTCTCTCTCTCTCTCTCTCTCTCTCTCTCTCTCTCGCTCCTACAAGCTTTTTTCTCCCGTGCATCTTCTTTCCTTTTTCTCTTACTGGTGCCTTTATTCCTCTCTATATACCTCCCTTGAAGAGCGAGGGGTAGTCCGAGATGCATTGTGATCTCTCTCTCTCTCTCGCTCCCTCTCACTTTGCAACTGGTCAAAGTTTTCATCGTTCGTCGCTCCCTTTTTCGATCTATTCGCGTCCAGAGCGTACGTATGAGCGCGTCTCTCTTTCTTTCTCCGGATTCTCATCCGCAGATACTCTCCCTCTCTCTCGCTTGCTCCTTTTTCTCCGAGTTCCCGCCTACGCTCATTCCACACCGATAATTATTACAGCCCGACTCTTGATACGTTTTTCTTTCTCTTTCCTATATTCTAGCATCCTTTTCCTTTTCCCTCGAATGCTATATAGTCCGGCCTTTCTTTTTTCTCTCTACTTCAGCCAATTCGGGGTTAAAGACCTTCTTGTAAAGAAGGCACAAATTCTAATGCAGCATTTCTTTTCCTTGATGTTTATTTCGAACCTATCAAGGTGTAATAATAAAAAAATAATCAACTGCTTTTCAAATATGTAATTTTACATCGAGAATTAGACAAAATTTCTTCATTATTTACTTTACTTCGTGGCTTTTACTATCGCAAAATTTTCACTTTTAACCAATTCGTTAAAAGCAGTTACACAATTTTTTATGTAATTAACTAACTAAAAAATGCTTATTTCAAAGTATAAATTTGTATTAAAAGTATAATAATTTATGATTTAAAATGTACATCTAGGTATGAATGATGTTTTAATAGAATTGACAAACTGGGAACAGAAGATTAAAAGAAACAAGAGATGAGGGGGAAAAGAATGAGAATAGTGATAAAGTTTGAGAGAACGAGGAATCGGACGCAGATAAACTTTCGAGCGTTTCTTTTTTCTACCGTTCACAAACGCAAGAGCATAGACGGCCAAATCCTTTTTTTGACCACGTATACTCGGTTGTTGTTAAAAGGGAAAAGAGTTACCAGTATTCGTGTACGAACAGGATATAGTTCTCGTGTACTATGATGTACAAATCCGATACGTGAGACTATGCGCCTCTGGGGAATTTGAAAAATTTTCAAGGGTTTACGTCTTTCCTACGCGAGAGGTACTAGTACACTGTAGTTTCCCTCCTTGTACGCGAAAAAGCACATCTCCTCGGTGCTCCGGTAAAGACACACATGTAAGAGCTTCATCTCCTCTTGACTCGGGTTCGAGCTAATCATAAGCTGGAAGAACCGCTGCTTCCTCGCTAGAGATCTAATATCCTGTACATCCTTTATCCTCTACTCGCGACTTTTTTTTATTAGTAGCGTTTTTCCATTACTCATTACTTTAGATACCGAAATTACTTATTTTATGGTTAATAACTTGGTTCGTTTTTTGATGAGTGATCTGTAATGCAGATAGAATAGACACTAAGGGGATATAATTCTGAAAGCATACTCGAACGCAATATAAGTTTTAACCATTAATCTTTCTAAACACCGTGTACAATGATTTTTATTTTAAACAAATATTAGTATGTAGATATACGTATATTGTTAATACAAGAAAAATTACAAACTATTCTATGAGTTTAAATAAGTGATCTCAAAATTTTAAAACCATTAATTTCATTCACTACCGTACCGATCACCTTGAAACTTTTTATAATTATAGATTGTACAGTAATTAAGGGAATGTCGGAATCAGCAAATGAGCACATTATATTATCATCTATATTGACACAGTATTCTATCTTAAATGACAATGTCAGCTATAAATTTAGTAATAAAATATGTGTAGTCAATAAAATGTATAGAAAAGTCATAAGTAGTGAATAAACTAAAAATCTAAATAACGCATAGATCCCGCCGTGAAGAGAATGGATAGACGTACGAAAATAAAATAAGAAAAGAGAGGTAAAAAGCAAACGATATCGGGAGTACTCGATTTTGTATGTGACGACGAGTTCGACAGACAGCGGCGCGCATGCACCTAGGAAAAGAGAGAAGGCAAATTACATGGCCCCCATGGCAAATCGATTATCGGGTTTGCTCGCTGCTCGCGAGGCAGTACAGGTCGCGGTTGACTAGACCCGGCTCGAATTTATATCTATAGATTCGTGTGCGTGTGGGTGTCCGGGAATGTGCGTGTGTATATATGTACGTGCAGCTGAAATAGTTCCGGGGAGCGTAACAATCGTGAGTGTTCGCGAGGGGGTCCGTCGGAGGAAGCGGCGGCGCCGCAACGCATTCCTTCCGAGCACGTACCGCCTGGCAATCCCTTGATAATTTATTTCTTGCCGATTCTACGCCTGACCGCAGCTCCCGGAGCTTAATTTTCCAAACTGTCGTTTCCTTCGTCAGCCCGTCCATAGGTGTCTCCTATCCTGCATCTACACGGTTCGCCCCCTTTTCGGTGCTTCTTTACACCCAACTATTTCAAAAGCAATTAAACTTAGATACAGAACCAAGACTACAGGATGAATCGTTAATCAGTTTTCCTTTTTCGCTATTCAACCCGATGTATCTTCTTTATATCTTTCCTTGTTCATATGTATAGTATATACATATATGCATGCACACACACCCATATATATGGGGTATTCCACGTGAAGTGGTCCGATCAAAATTTTAAAATGCACCAAATTTTGGGTACACTTTGCAAATGTTTTTCAGAATACAGAAAAAAATTTTTAGGTACTGGAATCTATTTGCTCAAAAGTTATTCTAACCTCAAAAAGTGAATTTTTCCATATTTTTTTCAACACCAGTTGGGTTTACCGCTATATAACTCAAAATCTATCAACTTTTACTATATAACATTATATGTAACATTCGTTGCTAATTATATCTAGAATTTATTCTTCTGGGTTAGAATTTCTAATCTCAAGGTCAATGTTACATAAACTACATGTCAATATTCAACTTAAAAAAAGTGCAAGTGCGCCACCTTTGATTTTTTCATCCAAAAGTCTAAAAGAAAGCTTGGAGCAATACCTTTCAAATGGTCTGTAGCATTTTTATGGCCTCCAATTCTGTAAAAAGTTATGACAATTTAAAGAAAGACAAAAAATTCACAAAAATTAACATGGTAATTCCCATTTAAATTTTTAAAAAAATTTCGTGTTTCTTTAAATTATCATAACTTTTTACAGAATTGGAGGCCATAAAAATGCTACAGACCATTTGAAAGGTATTGCTCCAAGCTTTCTTTTAGACTTTTGGATGAAAAAATCAAAGGTGGCGCACTTGCACTTTTTTCAAGTTGAATATTGACATGTAGTTTATGTAACATTGACCTTGAGATTAGAAATTCTAACCCAGAAGAATAAATTCTAGATATAATTAGCAACGAATGTTACATATAATGTTATATAGTAAAAGTTGATAGATTTTGAGTTATATAGCGGTAAACCCAACTGGTGTTGAAAAAAATATGGAAAAATTCACTTTTTGAGGTTAGAATAACTTTTAAGCAAATAGATTCCAGTACCTAAAAATTTTTTTCTGTATTCTGAAAAACATTTGCAAAGTGTACCCAAAATTTGGTGCATTTTAAAATTTTGATCGGACCACTTCACGTGGAATACCCCATATATATATATGGGCACCGTTTAACGATTTATTGGATATTGATGAGATGGAAATATCTCCTCGAAATCATTTTCATACGGTGTTATTTTAAGAGATGCCAACTATCCCCCGTCTGGTAAACGTGTTTTCCTCTCATTCGAGTTTCATCAACATATTTTCGAAATTATGTAATGCATTCTCGAGCTTTATTCTATGAATAATGGTTATTATTTTTACAGAGGTCAATGACTAAAACATTGAAACACGCCTATTGATACTCATAATTGCTCTTGAATTATATAGTCGTTCTAATTGCTCTTTAGCATTGTACAAACATTTTGGCAGTCGAATGAGCTCGAAAAAAAAAGTTCATTTACACGTGTCGCTTTAACTGTAGTCGAAGTCATTAAAAACAAGTAAACAACTCAATTTCGTCGAATAAATAAGTTTACCTTTGTCGCGGATCCCACCCTATGGTTAATGATTTTTTTTTTCGATCCACGATGGAAAACTCACGCCAGGCCATTGTTGCAAGATCGTGCATAAGGCATAACCGTATCGCCAGTGGCTCGCAGGCTGGCCTGGACTAGCAAATATCGCGTGAGTCAGAGGAGGAGGCTGCGGAATTTTCCAGTGCGATTCTCTGTATGTGCTAGTACGAGCGCGGGCTCGCGCGCCTCTATGTGCGTGTGCGTGCGTGTACCTGTATATGCGCATGCGAACTCTAAACGAATAAATGTGCAAATTTGACGACCCGGGTACCGGAGTGTTTGGAAATACAGCTCGATGCGTACCCGTACATATTGCGTATATTTCGCGTACATACGTGGACTGGACAAAGTCTGCGAATTTCACGGGGGAAAACGTCCAAATGAAAAAGGAAGATGGGAACGAGAGGGAAACGGGCAAATTTTAACATCCTCGCGTTCGCTAAAAGTCATTAACGTACAATTTCAATTTTTTTCTGTTGAAAAAAAAAAGATTTCGAGACCTTGCTGCCTTGATTGAATCACTATTTTATTATTCTTTTTTTTTGTGTATGTGTCTATGTTAAATTTTTTGTTAATATATTAGATTATCAAAGATTTTATATATTTTAAAAAGGTGTTGTTTTTTTAATAGTACTAAACGTTTAAATAATCTATGAACATTCTTTTCTTTAAAAGTTTTCTTTATTACTGCTGTACTGTAGTAAAATAGATCGTGTTCGGATCTACCTTTACTCTTGTAAATCTTTGTTAATACAATTTGATAATACATTTCAGATTACATTTTTGGTAACAATAATTCAAAAGTTTTATTAAAAGTAAATAATATTTTTTAATATATTACAACTTAATAATAAAAAGATTCAGTTTCAAGTAATTAACCTATTGATTAACTTAAACGAACAAATACGGGCTGTAATAAAAAAACTTTTTCCTTATTTGCTAAGAACTGTTGACTTTATAAAATAATATTAAAATTAATAATGTAATTTCCGTGAAAAATCCTTGCACGTGTGTCGTCTCGAAGTGTAACAACAGACACGCGTCGCTTCTTCGATGCATCCAGGTGTGGACGTTGTGTGCGGCGTTTCGCGCAGGTAAACCTCGGGCTCATTTCGGGCAGATGGCCCTCGGCCCCTCGCGACTACGAGTGCTCGTGCGTTAGCATGCATTCTATCCCTGGAGGGCCGCTCCCGCTCACCGGCCCTTCCGTTGGTTTTCCACTTTTTCGTGCTCGGGCCCGTTCACCTGGAACGAAAACATCCCGGAAGATTTAATTTCCCCTCTCGATTCCTGGCTTTTCCTACACACGCGCGCCGAGTCGATTTGGGGCCCTTAATGGGATGTTGATCGAGATGCTATCTGCTATCTATGGATTTATTTTACTTTCACTTCAGAAAATGGAAGATTCCAAATTTATTATTATTACTTTCCTAATAGAAATTTGAATCTAAGAACTAATACATTAGAAATTGGTAGTAAATACCTTTTAATGAAACGCTTTTTCACCTATTTTTTTTAACACTTAGATAGAATGATCATAACCTCGAAACATTCGAATAATGCTTAATTTTAGCTTTCCGAGAATAGTAAACTTCAAAATTCCTATAGTTTCGAATAGGTTTTTAACGTTTTCCTTTGATTTACAACTAATTTTTGCTATATTTCCGGTATTTACGAAGATAAATGTGATGTTATTAGATTTTTCACTTGTATTTATAAGCTAAAAATTAGCTCAAAACAGAAGAAAATTTATATTTTAATCTATTGAGAGAAAAAGCGTTTCACCGGGAGGTTAAGAATAAGCACATTTTTCGCCTATTTTTCACTCATTTTTCGACCATTCTAATTAGAATATCTATTTATTACCTATTTAATGGAATACAATTATGGTAATTGAAATAAGGTTAATATAATACGGTAAAAGCGAGCCGGTTATCTGCGAGACTAAACGACCGAATATTTATCTTTCTGTTCATTAACATTTTATATTATCATGCGATGTGAAATTAATATTTAATAAATCAAGTTTACTTATATACGATTAATACTTCAAGGTAATATTATTTTTTTGAAAGAAGCTGCGAACTTTAAAACTGCTTTGAAATAAAATAATAAAGATATCAAAATATGTATAGTAAGATATTAATTATTAACATATTAATTAATACATGGAGGTATCGTAATTTTTGTTACGTTTCATAATTATTTTTATTGTAATTGCAACAAAACTGACGGTATTATAAATATATATTTACGTTATAGCTAAATACAATGAGTTTTAATTTATCATTTTACCGTGTGTATATGCCAAATAAAGTAATAAAGTTAGTAAATAATCTTAATCAAATAATTTATGTAGATATAATATATAATACACGGAGAAAAGTATACCTACAAAAATTACAGTGACGGTACCTGTAAAATCAAAAGAAACAAACAGTCGGGCAATTTTTATACAGAATTACCTAGAAAAATTACAATACTGCATAGTAATTTTTGTAGACTATAATATTTGTGGGGAACAATAAGAATTTTTACCATACTGTCCTTACAATTTTTACAGAGATATCCCTGCAAATAATACCAACACTGCGAAATGAGCTATAGAGGTCACACGATGACCACTTTTCTATCCGCCGCGTATTCGGTATAGTTTGTAAATATTATTTAATTCGAAACTGTTATATACAAACCTCGAAGTATAGGTATAAAATTTTGTATATAAATTTTCGATCCTCTAATGTTTTTTGCGCATTTGATCTTTTAATGTTTTTAATGTTGTTCGTGCCCGCGCGTGCGTGTGTGTGTGTGTGTGTGTGCGTGCGCGCGCGTGTGTGTATGAGAGTAATGCAACTTTAACCTACAAAATCATCAAAATTTATTATTTTGTTAAGTATAGAATATTCTGACAATATACAGTAAACTTATATTGTTACAATATTTTTAAACTTATACAAAGTGTATTTAATAAACATATCCATATTTACTTTTTTATTTTTATCTGATATTTTTAAAAATAAATTAGCACAGTAAATTTTGTTGTAACAGTATGGTAATTTTTACCATGACGGTTTGACAAAAATTGTTAGGCTGTCCTATTGAATCAAGAATTACAAATTGTCACTGTAATTTTTCTAGGAACTACCACCATACTTTTTGTAGGGAAAATTTTCTCCGTGTATTCATATCAATAAGTAATATTTCATAAATAAAATCATTAAAAATATATTTTACTCTTTGTACATATCATATTCTTGTAGTGATTTATGTAGTATTTATCATTCAATTTCTTTATAGTTAAAGTTTCTAAAATATGTTATTATGTAATAAAATTACGTTTCACGAAATGTTTAGTGGTAATTAAGGTAAAATAATGGCACACATTCTTTGCAAAAAGATATCTTTACAAATAAGTATCTAAATTTAACGTTGCCTTGCGTGACGCCCGGGGAAAAAAAGATATACCTTTTTGCACATATAGCACGAAGAATAATTTACAATCCCGAGAGTAATTAAAAGAAACGAGAAGTCAAGTAGGTCCGCGGCGAGGAAAAAACGTAGTATTTCCTTACATGGAAGAGATCGCGTATATAATACACCGAGCCTTTAAATATCGTGTCCTACCAAAGAACGAATGGGAGCTTTCTTGTATAAAGTTCTCTGAAAATTGCGCAATTATAAAAGAAGAGTCTCGCGAAATGAATACGGTATCTCGTATAAAAGGAGGCCGGGGTGAAAAATATTTACTTGCGCGTCCTCGCGCGCGAAACGAAGGGTAGGAAAACAAGAGCGGAGGACCGGGCGCGAGAAGAAGAAAAGCCGGGGCAATTTAACGCCTTAAACGTTGTTTTGCAAGGAGTGCACAGAGAAAGTCTGGAGAGACCGAGAGAGTCGAGCCATATACACATCGAGCCGGCCTTAGAGAGACGTAGCTTGTCGTTGTATATGCGCGTCTCGCGAAAAAAAAGCGGGAGACAAAAAAGTAATAAAATGGAGCTCGAGAAAAGCGCAAGGGAGCACTTTCCACTCTTCAACGTGTACTGCGGTTGCAAGCTCGCGGGGAAACCACGAAATAAGTGGCTGAGTGACAGACAGAGAGAGAGAGAGAGAGAGAGAGAGAGAGAGAGAGCGTCTCCCTTTTTCACCGACAAGTCCACAGGTGTCCGCGGACAATAACTCCCTCTCCCTTTCAAAGGCAAGACGGCACGCGAAGCCCCGGCCACGAGCGAAAAAAGAGCGAACACACACATACATATACATACACACATACATACGTACATATGTATAGAGGTATGTGAAGTTGTGTGTTGGCGTATACACAGGAGAGTAAAATCTTGGGTTCTTCGAGAGGGTGGACGAGTCTCTTAATTTCCGAGCTTCGCGAGACAAAGGGAGGAACGATAAGAGAGGGGAGGAGAGAGATAGAGAGAGAGGAAGAGAGACAGAGAGAGAGAGTGACGCAAGGGGAGTCTCGCGCTGCATCCTCGAATATGCGAAGCTCGATGCAGTAGGTTTTCTCTTTACGGGTTCTTTTGCTCTTTCCCTCTGACTCGCTACCTTTCGAGGACGGCGCAACCGGAATTCACATCTTTCTTCCGATAAAGGCGTAAGTGCACGTAGAGATGCTTGCGATATATATATATATATATATAAAGAAGGAGTTTTGCTTTTTTATTTGAGGGAGGTACAAAAGAAAATAGTAGAAATAAAGAGGGAAGAAGCGAGAGTGGAGAGAAATATAGAAACATCTGTCACGTATACCGAGAGAAGACCATTAAGCGGTAGAAGCATTTCATAAGTATAAACTCGCCAAGCGCAGAGTGTGTTGTTTGAAGATTTTACTTGGTTCCTCTTATCTCTCTGACCGTAAAGTCGGGCTAAACGTCTTTGAAATGTAGACGAAACCCGAGAGCCGTTCGCGTGCCGGTATATACCCAACAAACAATTATAAACCACATTCAAAAAGTAATTTCTGAGCACGTAGCAACTAGAAGAACAAGGGCAACAAAGATTCGATCGAATCCCATTATCGAGATCCAGGAATTATTATATATCCTCAGCGATCCCGAGAGGAAAGGAGAGGAGAGGAGAGGAGCAAGGTCTTCCGGTGCCTCGACGGTCCAGAGTCGTCTCGAGTTACCTCGTGATCATCGAATCGTGGCTATCTTGTCTTCATTGTCTCGAGTGTCCCAATTTCCCGATCCATCTGCCTCTCTTGGAAAAGATCGCGGGCACCCACTCACACAAGCGTTCGAGAGACAGAGAGTGAGAGAGAGAGAGAGAGTGATTTTTCGAAAACCGATGGAAGAGATGCACAGCTGGAAGCAAAGGAAACACGCGTACCGGTTCGATTCTCGGGTTACGCCCCCGCCTCGTCCCATTATTCGATTCCAACCACGGTTGCAGATAATAATCGACTCGGGCTAATCCGCTTAAGTGCAGCTAGGATTTATCGCGCGTGCCCCATGAGCGTATTCGAAGTTTGGCGTGTTTTGGGTAAACAGACATCGCATCCGTCAAGTTCTTTTACATCTTCTTTGCCAAGGTAGCCCATCTCGACCCATCGACGTACAGTTACGTGATCCGTTTTCGCAACGCATTGTGCATAGATTCTGCATACCGTGCGTATCCATTTCCGAGGTAAGAGGCGCCGCGCTGGGCCATTGTGTTTACGTCGAGAAAAGAATGCTGGCTATGGGGATCGATATGATCGAGTGCACGGGAGCTCCGCGACGGAGGCATCGGTGTCGGCGGTGTCGGCGGTGCGGCAACTCATTCCGGGTTATTCGGGAGCTCGAGAGGCGGAAGGATGTGCGGGCCCCCATTCACCACGTCCATGTGTCCCACGTCGCTGCTCCTTTTTTGCCAGTGAAAACAAGGAACAAGGTCCTTTAAATATTTATCCGTAGTCGACTTCCGCAACGGCGCGACAATGGTCCGCGAGGCAGGAAAAGACGCGTCACCCTCCGGGCGGAATAGCCGAGAGTTCGGTATTCTCTCCGGGGGCTTACTTTGCGTTTGCTTTCTTTTGGATTCGCTTTTGGGGGCTGGTTATATTCGCAAGAGCTCAATATACATATATATATATACGTGGGTATAAATTCTACAGGACTCTGCCTCTTTGATGAATCCATCTCTGATTCTTGACATTCTCTTATTTCCCTTTCTATTTCTTTTTCCTCTTCATTTCTCTTAGCCAGATTTTTGCGATATTCTAGTCGTCTCCGAGAAAATGACGTTGATCTATTGCGCAAAGACGATGAAAGAAATGAGTGCTAAGCCAGTGAATGGGGCTCGAGGAGAATGAGGAAGTCTTCGAGTTCAAAGGAAGTTGAGAAAACGCGTTCTCGAGGTATAATACAGAAGAACGTCACATTTGCGCGGAATGGTACTATGCTTCTCTTAACGTCTCAATGTACACTGCGCTGCTTTTCATATTTCTAATACTCTAATCCAAATATTTCATTACAAATCTGTCATTTTTTATATAACTATATATTTACATACTTAAAACATAAAGGTTCATGTTTATTTCTTTCGGAAAATAAATCAACGGATCATAAAATTTTATTAAAATAAATTTGTTTAAACATAATATAAAACTTTCTTTATCCCAGAAAGATTTTTACAATAATGGTCAACCTGTTGTATCTATTTTTTGTACTTGCAGTCCAATTCTCTCTGACCTAGAACAAATCAAGCGTGCAATTCGTAATTCGAGCTTATAAAGATGCACGTTAAGAAACGTGTAATTTGATATAAAAAAAATTCCGATAAATTAATAACGTAAGATTTTGTAGTTATCACACACATGTACTCTATAGGAAAATAACCTTGGCAGTATATCAACGTCATTATTTCCTACGTCACACCTCTCGAGTGTGCTACAGTAAGAAAAATTGAGATGCACTATTAACTATTCTTACACTCCCAGTGACGACACACGCTGAACAACTAAAATAAAAGTACTATCGGCGATAGTAAAAAATCGTATACGTACATAAAAAGGCAAGCCCTAATTTCTCCAACGACTGACAAAGCCACGTCAACGTAGTCGTCACGTAGCTACCCAATGCAGCTCCCTCTCTCTCCCTCTCGTCAAACGACGACAGTTTCCTCACTATCAATATATCGATTGCTCTCAGCGTCGATGCGCGCATCGATGACCTCACCATTAATAGAACGAGTCAGCGACACGACCTTTATGAAACATACACACAGTTGCAACATAGTGGTTGCCGCAGAACCCTTCAACGCGAGGAGAGGGCAACGTTAAATTTTTAAGATGAGGTTAACTGTCCTTACCGCTGCTACACTCAACCTCAGCGTTTCGTCTACGCTTTTCATTAACATTGTAATTATTGGTTTGAAAAGAGGATGCAAGTAATTTGCCACCATCTGCATCGTTGCATAAATGCCGATGTTCTTTAAATTTGACACTGAACAACAAGTTATAACAAGGTAAATAACTGATGACTACTGCGCAAGTTCAGTAATTTTATCCATTACACATAGTTGGAAAGTTGGATAAAGCGATTCGCCATGGGTTATCCTAAGCATTCGAACGCGTAATTGTAGGTTGTCATCGACTCTCCGATAACAGTTAATTTGACTAAACAATCAATCACAGTCCCAACTAGAAACGAGGATACTCGAGGCTCGGAGATTCAACAGAGGTTTCCCGTAATTTCAGTGTCACGTGGTGCTAATTTTCTTGGATAGGAGGTGCGGATGAGTAATCGGTGCATCTTGTGTAAGAGGAAAACAGATCTCGAAAGAAGAGGCACTCGAGTAACGGTTCCTCCGTCGTTGTGCTTTTTGCTTGCGGAAGATCTTGAAAGTCGAAGTTACCCGGGTTGAGCAAAGAGGTGAAGAGTTACGGCGTAGGAGAAAGAAGCTCCCTCGGGCGCGTGCTAAGAAAGCACTTTATCTCTTCGGTGGCTCGGAGAAACGAAGGGCGTTGGGCGCCGGCACTCGAACATGTTACAAAGAAAGACATCGAAGAAGAAGAGGCGAGACCGGGGATCTTTGCTCTTCCATGGGCGCTTCCTTTCCTTCGCCTTACCCTCGAGCGCCCTCCCAGCTCTTCGCTTTCTCGCGACGTCGCTCCCCTTCACGAGCCCTTTGTGTTTGTATCGTCTTGCAAGACCTTTTCCCTCGACGCTCTCAAGATTTTCCGGACCGTCTGAGGAAAAAGGGGGAAACCGGAGGGACCTGTTGATGCGACGCGACTCTACATCTTTGCTAAAGCTTTCTCAAACAACCAAAGGAGATTCCCACGAGAACAAGGGGTTGAGGAGGAGTACAAGGAGGATAGATTGTTTTCTTATCGTTGTCTTCTCGAGCCTGCTTCTTTCCGCCGCATTACCGCCAGGGGGATGGGACGGCTTTTAGCTGACTGAGCGGAACTGACAGGTTATATACACACACACACACACACACATAGACACATACACACACAGAGCCATTACGTGTACGTTCTTGCGCGTAGGTTTAACTGCCGAGGAAAGAATAAGATATCAACTTGTTGCGCTTCGAAGATAGAGAGCTTAGGAATCATTTTTGTAGAGCCCGACCGCGGGGAGAGTCGTTTTGTTTTATTATTCAGAAACGAGCGGCACGCTATACAGTCTTTCCTCGCTCGGAAACGCAACGCGCGCGCACGACACGGGTTGCGTCGGTCCGCTTATATTTTTGTTAATTAACCCGACCATGCTCTGTGTTGTGGTTTGTCCTATATATGTATGACTATCAATTTAATTTGATTACGAGGAAAGAGTTATTAAATATCTGGAAGATTATTCAATCCATGTAGTTCAATCCAACATTTGTTAATTATTATTAATTGACGTGAAGATATAAACGAATGGCTTTAATATCCCTCGCTCGTTATTATTTTTACATTTATATACTTTAGTGAATGCAAATATATTACGGAAATATTTGCCGTGTTCATGGATATAAACAATGAATGATGAAAATATCTACATACTTGCCGAATATCAAGAATTCAAGTAACCAATTTTAAAATTATTCAATTATTGTTTACTTACAAGTAAGAGCGAATCGATTTAATATACCTATATACATATAGGTATATATATATTTTAAAAAATAAAAAGTGAAGTAAATGGTATCTGAATGAATTTTAGTAATTATTAATAATCCCGGGTATTAATTAGTTATTAAAAAACAGTAAAATTATGAAGTTTATAGTTGGCTTGTAAATTGTTATTATTATCGTTTATAAAATTATATAGAGAAAAAGAGTTCACTCGAATATTCAATAAAAATGATAAAAATTGTTAAAAGTCTTTATAAAGTTAATTACACTTGAATGTTTATTAAGGGGATGTCGGAGCTATAGCCTCCATCAAAAGCCGCTCGATCTCTCGGTTTCGAATGGCGCTGTAGTCAGGTGTCGATTTCTACAATAAACGTACTTAAAACATAAATTATAAATTTTACAGCTACATAGAGCTGTTGAAAGATACTTTCCCCCCTAGCTATAATTAAAATTAAGGTAATTGTAATATTACTCTTGGCAGTAAATGTTTATTTTTTTAAAGAAATGTGAAATACGTTGCGTGTAGCATTACGGCAGATTTAGATTTGTAACCATCCTTTTACTTATTATAATTGACTGCGTTAAACGGTATCCTACGCTATTGTAGTGAGAGCGACGCTTTTGAACGGATTCGCGAGCCGTGTACTTGTATCATGAGATACTAAACGCTCTCTTGCTCATCGACCACCGTACGACAAACACCTCAACGAGTCGACAACACCTTTGGCCATCGAGATACGACGCTAGCGCAGACGAACTGGTGATGAGCAAGGAGCCGTCCGATCTCAAGCTAATTATGGATAAGTTAAACATATGTACCATATTGTAAATATTGAATAAAAAGCATAATATTTAAATTATATTATTAAGTTATATTGGCGCCCAACTATAAGGGCTTAATTTGTTACAAATTTGGTGACAAATTAAGAATCTAAATATTAAATATTATGTTTTTTCTTTAATAGCGCTATAGTGCGATTAGTATTTAGGAACGCGAAAAGTAATTTCCTTTTCAAACTGACATTTATTTATACAATAAATTAAGTTAAACGCATATATATTATTGTTGTATGGGAGAACAGAGCGAAAAGATTTTCATTACTCGCTCAGGTAGGCGAGCACGTCAATTATATTTTGATCATAATCGAATTTTGCATAGATCTGTGAAAACAAGTAAAAACAAAATGGCGTATATCGCGCGAGACGATCAACCGTTAAATAACGAAATTGGAAGGCAGCGTCAGGAGCTTATTGACGAGGCAGAGCGTCTACGAGTGCTTCGCGAAGAGCTTGAGCAAATGCGGATTGATCTCCAAGTTCAGCAACGAGAAATTGAACAGCAACGGAACGAGTTAAATCAACGTCAAAACGGGAGGCCTGATCAACAAATAGAAAATCAAAACAATTATAACGAAAGACCACACCGTCAAAATGCTGAACCGGAGGTGAATCCTGGTGCCGTACGAGTCGTCGATGTGGGTGGTATTTTAAATCAATTTAATAATTCAATTCAGATAGATATCAAACTGCCGCGGTTCTATAATGAGACCTTGAAAAATCCTCTTGAATTTCTCAACGAGTTTGATAAGTATTGCCAAATTAAAAGAATTAATGATAATAATAAAACTTTAATAATACAACAGTGTTGCGAAGGAAAAGCGCGAACGTGGGTAGAACTACAGGGAGAATTCGAAAATTACGATCAATTTAGAAATACCTTTTTAGCAGAGTTTTATTCGGTACCTATTCGAACAAATATAAAAAAAATATGGTCGAGTCGTAGCTATAACGATCGAGATGGTATGTCATATCAAGCATATTTTTTTCAACAGTTAAAAGAAGCCGAATATTTCATTCCTAGACTCACGGCATATGAAGTAAATTATATGATCGTCACTCAATTTCCACAACATGTTATGCGATCATTAGCGTCAGTCGATTTTGAAAATTCAAATGCGGTCGCGCAGTCCCTTGCTATATTAGATAGTACGAAAGAGAAAGATAGGGCGCAAAATAAACCCCAATATCATCCCACGCATGTACGAAATTTGCAGTTTAATGGTTATAATAATACTTGGAGAGGCAGAGATTCGCGATACTCTATATCACAAAATAGTAACTATCATTATAATTACAATCACGATAATAGAAATATATCAAACTCAAGATATTTAAGACCGCAACAAAATAATCAGTTTGCGACGCCTACAACATATATTAATATGCCCGATACGAGATATCCCCCACCACCAATACCAAACCCAAACTATTACGTGCAAACAAATCCGAATTCATGTAATATATTGCCGGTGCCGAGGCAAAATCAAAACCAAAATCAAAATAGAAATTTAAACTAAGAAACGACACGCGGTATAATAGCCCACCGACGTGTCGAGCGATTTATGATTTTGCAAACGAGCTGTCATCCGGACTAGACACTCTTGGTACTAATCATGATACAATCAATAATAAAGTAAATATAGCTAAATGTATACATTTGCAAATCGAAACAAATGGGCTTATAACGTGGGCATTGCTGGATACAGGGTCACAAATAACGTGTATGTCCGAGGAATTTTATAAAAAATTACCGGTTAATCAAATTAAAGAACTACCGACAAGTAATATATATGTCGCGACGGCAATTGGTAAGAAAGCCACAACTATAAAAAAACAAATATATCTAGAAATTAAGATAAATAATGATAAATTTTTATATCCTTTTTTAATAATACCACATCTCTCATCTGAGATAATTTTTGGACACGACTGGTTAATATATAATCATGCAATTTTGAATTATAAACGAGGAGAATTAGAAATTCGTGGTAGATCAATTCCGAGTAATTTATTATTATTTGAGAGTGATGTGTCGGATAGAGTACTTGTTCACAATGATAATGACGTTACGTATGTTCACGTAATAAAAATGAATAAATTAAAAGTCGACGTAAGTGAGTGTGATTCTCAAAATAAAACAAACTATTATACTATAAATAATACTAATAAAAACTCTACAAATAATGCGAAAAATAAAATTAGCAATATAATTACATTAAGTGATGAAATACAAGATATCGAAAAATTAGTTGTTAACGGATACAATAATGAAAATAAAAATATTACTGATTCTTCGTCCAATATAAAAATAAATAATATAAATAAATCGTATAAAATAAGTGCTTTGTGCGATAAGTCACTTTCTAACGCGAGCGATCTAATGATAATAAATGAATCTCAGCGATCTATATTCGAAAATTTATTAACAGAATTTAATGATATATTTTCCGACGAACCAGGCTGCGCTAACGGCTACGAACATAAAATTAGACTAATAAAAAATAAACCTGTTGTAAAAAAAAGTTACCCTGTCCCATATGCATTAAGAACTTCGGTTGACAAAGCGATAGATGATATGTTAAGAATGGGTATAATCGAACGTAGTGTTAGTTCCTACCTCAATCCATTACGAATAGTCCAAAAGAAAGACGGTACTGTACGTGTATGTCTCGACGCGAGATACCTGAACGAAATAATTGAGGACGATCAAGAGGCACCACCTCTAATTAACGAAATTATCCAAAAACATAATTCAATAAAAATTTTTTCAAAAATAGATATTTTAAATGCATACTGGCAAATTAAATTACATAAAGAATCCCGTCCACTTACAGCTTTTCGATATAATTCGAAAATCTATCATTTTTGTAGAGTTCCTTTCGGACTCAAAGATGCCGGTAGTGCATTTATGCGCGCGATCAATCTAGCACTTGGAGAAAAAGAAAACATAGTTGTTTATGTCGATGACATTTTAATCGGAAATAAAGACTTTGAATCACATATACATGAATTGCGATTGCTTTTTAATGCATTATTGAAAAACAATTTCAAAATCAATTTTGACAAATGCGAGTTTTTTAAAAAATCTATGAAGTTTCTCGGGTTTATATTATCATACGATGGAATTCGGCCAGATCCCGACAGATTAATCACGATACAAAATTTTGAAGAACCCGCCAATAAGAAACAACTTCAGAGATTCCTCGGAGTATGTAGTTTTTACCGGCAATTTAGTATATCGCATGCTAAATTCGTCGATCCGTTTCGGGACTTGTTACGTGAGCATAGTTCTTGGAATTGGACAATTAAACACACTCAAGCTTTTAAAGAACTAAAAGAAAATTTCTTAAAATCCGTGACTTTAAACTATATAATTCCAGGTGCTACTTTGAAAGTGCAAACAGATGCTAGTGATAGGGGGATTGGTGGTGTATTATTTCAAATCGACAGTGAGGGCAATCAAGGAATATTAGCAGTAGCGAGTAGATGCCTCACTTACGAGGAATTAAAGTGGAGCACCACTGAAAAGGAACTATTAGCGGTTATATATTGCGTAACAAAATTTCACGTATATATAATGGGTACCGTATTTGAAATCATAACAGATCACAAAAGCCTTACATTTTTGAAATCTACAACATTCCACAATGCGCGTCTTAAAAGATGGATTTTGCTCCTTCAAAAATATAAATATACAATCAAACACTGTAATGGTACAGACAATATTGTTGCTGACTTTTTAAGTCGCAATCCTAATGGAAAATTTTATAATGAAACGAAAGAAAATTTAATTATTGCAGTTATCGATAGAATAGTTAGCCCCAGCGAAAAATTATATGAAAATATATGTTTAGTTACATTAATGCGGCTAAAAGAAAATAAATTAGTTTATGAAGATTTTAAAAATATTAGTTATTTGCAACAAGAAGATAAAAAAATAGCTGAAATAATGTCTCGAGTCTTACAAAATATTGAAACCGAATATTTTCAAATATATGAAAATATACTTTTTCAACGCGATAAACATTATAATAATTGGCGAATTGTTGTGCCACATTGTTTGCGTAAAAAATTGATAACCATGACTCATGAAAAATTGGGTCATGTGGGGGTATATAAAACGCACGAATATTTAAAAAATTTCTTTATATGGAGAGGTATAAATCGTGATACAAAAAAAATTATAGCAGCGTGCGATATGTGTCAGCGAACAAAATATCTAACCATTTCTATGGAAAATGAATATCGCATGATAAGAGCAAATACGCCTAATGAATTAATAACTGTTGACTTTTACGGACCTCTTCCGCGAAGCAAAGGTGGGGTTGAATATTTATTTGTAGTTATGGACGTCTTTTCAAAATATGTTAAACTATACCCTTTAAAGAAAGCAACAACGAACGCTTGCCTAAAGAAAATTTTTGAGTTTTATATACCGGAATGCGGAAAATTTAAAACCATACTGTCGGACAATGGTACACAATTTACCGCTATAAGGTGGAAAAGCGATTTGGAAGCTCAAGACATTAAAGTTATCTATTCTAGTATTCGACATCCTGAATCAAACCCAACAGAGAGGGTTATGCGTGAATTGGGCAGATATTTTCGAACCTTCTGTTCAGAAAAGCATACAAGTTGGTCCGACTACGTACAAAAAATTGAACATATCCTAAATATAACAACGCATTTTAGTACGGGATTCGCCCCAAAACAACTTCATTTTAATTTGCCGATTCAGGACGATATACAAAAAATTATTTCATTCCCATCGTCGACAACATTGCAAAAAAACTATATTTTAACTTATGCTAGGGAAAATATGCAGAAAAATTTTAACAAGCGCGTAAAACAACAACACAAAATATCAAAAGTGAAATTATCGGTTGGGGATCTTGTGTTGCTTAGAGTTCGACATTTATCAAATTCGTTGGATAAAGTTACAAAAAAGTTTTTTCACTTATACCAGGGCCCATATAGAATCGCGAAAGTTTTGAGTAACGAAAATTCCTTTGTATTGGTGGAATTATACGATGAAACAATTGAAAAAGGCATTTATAATAAAAAAAATTTAAGAAAATATATTACACCCATATTTGATGATGACGTAAGTAAATGATCTCGTATTGAATTATGACAGTACTTAAATTTAAGTACTCTTAGACGCTCACTCTAATAATAGATAACGAATATAAAAACAACTATATGATAACAATTAAAAAGATATGTGTAAATATTGTATAGAAAATCTTGTATATTCACATGTATATATGTAAAATAAACCAATGTAAATAGTGCGACAATGTAAACTACTATCATGCGGCGCGTGATAAATTAAACTATTTTTCGGCATACTCAATCGAATTTATGGGACTTGTAAGCTATGATAGATAAACCTATGAATAATGAAAGGCATGAATGATGAAAATATGAGTAGTATAAAAAAAAAAAAAAAAAAAAACAAAAAAACAAAAAAAAAGTAGTAATAATAATGATAATGGCGGTAGTAATAACAATAAGAAATTAAACAAGAATCCTACCGAAATATTACACTTACATATAATGGTTTACATGCAATTTGTGTTAAGGAGATTGTTACTTCCAATAACACAAAAGGGGGATAAGTACATATGAAATCCCTAACTCGTATGAAATATAATTAACTACGTTGCTTAAGCAAATAGTGAAAAGTAAACTAGTCAACAACAACAAAAAAAAAATCAGTCTAGACTAATTTACGAGTATAATTAAAACAACAAAGGCATGTATTACTATATCAGGAATCAGGCAAAGATTTAAATGAAAGAAGCAATGAATGTTTATATTATTAAAAGGATTCGGTAGTGTAATTCTATAACAATCAAGTTATGCCCAGTGGTAGGTGTAAATCTTATACATATATTTTATTATTCATGTTTCAATCATATTAAGACTATAACTTTAGAACTGCATGAATCGGTCTTATGAGTTGTGAGTTGCCTAAAGAATAGTTATATAAATTTGTTTAAAACAAAATCCGAAACATACGATAAATGATGAAGTTTATATTGTATTCTTAAAATCATACAACATAAAAGGGGGATAAGATGTAACCATCCTTTTACTTATTATAATTGACTGCGTTAAACGGTATCCTACGCTATTGTAGTGAGAGCGACGCTTTTGAACGGATTCGCGAGCCGTGTACTTGTATCATGAGATACTAAACGCTCTCTTGCTCATCGACCACCGTACGACAAACACCTCAACGAGTCGACAACACCTTTGGCCATCGAGATACGACGCTAGCGCAGACGAACTGGTGATGAGCAAGGAGCCGTCCGATCTCAAGCTAATTATGGATAAGTTAAACATATGTACCATATTGTAAATATTGAATAAAAAGCATAATATTTAAATTATATTATTAAGTTATAGATTCATTGAATATGAGACGTATTTCACATTTCTTTAAAAAAATAAACATTTACTGCCAAGAGTAATATTACAATTACCTTAATTTTAATTATAGCTAGGGGGGAAAGTATCTTTCAACAGCTCTATGTAGCTGTAAAATTTATAATTTATGTTTTAAGTACGTTTATCGTAGAAATCGACACCTGACTACAGCGCCATTCGAAACCGAGAGATCGAGCGGCTTTTGATGGAGGCTATAGCTCCGACATCCCCTTAAGTAAAAGGATAAAAGTTTGAAATAATAAAATAATCCACGAAGAGAGGTAGGCAATAACCAATAATACCAATAATAGTTGGTTATTCAACAACAAGTAATTATCGGTTCGTCCGGTTGCGTGCCCGCACCCACATTTAACGCGTTACGAAACGGCTGTCACTCGCACTCGTGCGGCGTGCTCAACGATTCCGGCGGGTCGGTGTTGCGAACGGTAGTTACTTCGAAGACACTTGTTGAACGTCTTGCCGTCTAAGATTGTCGGAGCTAAGAAGCCACTTGTTGCTCCGCTCACCTTCCTCCAACTCTGAAAGGAATTCTACCCTATAGCCAAAGAGAAACGGAGAGAAAGAGAGAGAGTGAGAGAGGATAGCTAGTCCCGTCTCGAGATACTTAAGACAGGCGCCTCCGCAAAACCGCCCGGAGTCACGCGCAATTTCCGTTTACTTAAAGCTTATACCTTATACCTGTAAGCGGTTCTACGGGCGGAGCAATCTTTTCAAGCCATTACCCGATTAGTGGTTTAGGAAATCTATCTAATCATTTCATAATACATCTATTAGTCTTTTATTAGTTTTATTACACATTTACTCTCTGCTCTATATTTAGGTACTTATAATATTGATTACAGTTTATTTAACGCTACACATACACACGCGCGCGCACACACATGCAAATATATTAAAAAAATGTAGTTAATGTAATGCAGTAACTACTTAATGTAAACCTCATAGTAAAAAAATAATAAATGTATTTATTTAAGAAAAATCGATAGATGGATATGCGTCAAGTAGAAGTTCCAATACAATCTGTTTATAGAATTCAGCTAGCCGGGTGTGCGTGTAGTACCTCCCAAGCAATTAACTACTGAGAGCCGATAAAAAAAATGCGTCAAAGTAGCTGCACTGTGATATCGGTTAAAATGCAAATAATTAATTTTTTCATTTGCGTCTTCGACGTCTGTCAGCGGGAGGCGGGAGTGACGTAAATGCGAGTAGGCGAGTTCCCGCAAGATTAGACCAAGGGGGCGTCTCCTGAGAATGAGGGGCCACGTGTTCAGCTTACAATTATGACTACCGTCTCGACGCCCACATCCAATACTAACTTTAATCGATTCGTTTGTCAGTTTGTTTCTCAACTTACATTTCACGTTACTTCAAAATTCATATACTATCTACTTCGGGGTCGTAAAAAGTACTGATTATATAATATTGATAGTATATAATATTGATCTAAACTATTAAATATTGCATCATTAATACAATAAATTAATTAAATAATAAAATCTAAACACATATTAGTATATACGTATACATGTTAAACTTATTGATTAAACTTTTCAATATATTCGTAGCTGTTTTCGCAATTTTATTTATCAAATAAAACAAGAAAAAATTATGCTCACATGTTTTTATTAAAGAATGTGTCGTTGGATATAATACGCGATTAAAAATTGCGATTAGTTGATCGAAACAGTTGAGCGATCGCTTATGCAAACGGGGAATGGAGAAAAAGCATTTGAACAAGGATGGAGCACGAGCCATCGTACAAAATTTTCGCGAGTAAATAAAAAGCCAGGAGAGAGAAATACGCGTTGATTGATATTGCCTCGGCCCGTTATCTCCGCGTGATGTTCGAAGAAGAGGGAGAGCTAGTAAACGGACACAAAGAACGTCCATCGATTCACTTGACGCGAGACACTGCTTGTGCGCGCCCCGGACTCGATCTCGCCAGGGATACATTGAATAGATGAATTTCCAGTCGCTTAACACGACGATTGCGATTTCTCGACGAAAAAATCCACCTGAGTATCGAGAAAAAACAAAGGAAATCTAGCCCGGGTTTAAACAACAATATTCCAAACAATCACAAGAGAGAATGAGGAGACGATGGCGCCCGCGAGTTACGTTTTACGTAATGACTTGGACGATGTAACGTACTGTAACTCTTTCAGACGATTTCCGGGAAGAGGTATTTTACTAACGACGATAATGTTTATTGGATTAAGATTTTACGAGACGACTGACTCGAAATATGCGGTCGTAAATAACAAAAAAGAAAAAAACAAAAAAAAAACAAAAAACATAATGAGCTGCAAAATAATGGAAACGAGTTATAAAATAGTACTAGTATTTTATCCCACGGTCGTATACAGTAGTGAAGACAAAAGTACACACGTTTCCCAGTCTTGTTCTCGTAGAAGAAAAGAAGAATGGAAGAAAGTCGAGAAAGAAGCGAGGGAGTAGAAAAGACACATAGTCGTATACGATGATTAGATTCTGGCACGTGGCTCCATTGTAAATGCGACATCCCTTACGGCTCGCCCCATACGCGCAATACATTTATATACATACATACGCACATACATATACGCCCGACGTTTAATCGCCCGTGGACAGTAAGACGAGCGAACCCGAAATTCAATATATCGTTCCCCTCGTATATGCAACTTACGTACACATCACAGACAAACACACACACGCGTTCACACATATGCGTGCAAGTAACCCAGCGGTTTCCCTCTCTCTCTCTCTCTCTCTCTCTCTCTGTCTCCCCCTCCCACCTCCTTTCTCTCACTTTCATCACTGAACTTTCTCATCGTTTCCTTCTCTCATATTTTCAATCGAGCAAGTAAGAATCGCCACGATCGTTGAATCAAATTTCGGTACGTTCTTGCCAAGCCGTTTAATCAACGTTAAACGATACGGAACGAGCCTTCAATCGAATTTCGTACGCAGTATCGTCGATCGATGCTACCTATTCGTCGAACACTTGATGGGGACATTTTACCAAATATCATCAAGAGATCATCACAATCATTCAAACTAGAATTAACACTAATTAGAGTATCGGAAATGTTTTAAATAAATCCAGGAATTCTTTTTAAATTCACTGAACTGTTTGATTGGTTACTTACGCTCGAGTCTGTATTTATATTATTTAAATGAAAACGACATTAATTATTACCGAAGGTTCGAAAGAAATATTGTACGTATAACGTAGGTTATATGCATAAAATATTGGTGGAATAATCCGGAGATTATAAGCTTTTACACATACTGTGCAGGTAATTCATTAGTAATTTAACAGTTCGCGGTAAAATTTTTCAGCAAATTGAAAGAAAATATCGCGAATGAGAGTAACAGAGGAGGATTGATTGAATATTCTCGTGAGCGCACCTCGCGAACGAAGATTCAATGCAACTCGTTAGTAGAATTATGGACGCCCCTGCGCACACTGTCGGCACATCGTTAAATAAAACGAGAAGTCGCGAGAACAAGAGAAAGAGAGAACGAGAGATACGGAGAGAAAGAGGAAAAGAAAAGAGAACGGCGAAATCGAGCCAGATGTAAAAAGTCAGAGAAAAAAGAAAATCAATTCCATCGAGGAGAAGTAGCGAGGATGCTGCTGCCTTGGTGGTCCGTCCCGCAAGATTTGATTTTCAACCCCATCGTTCCTTTGAAGCGTCGTCGGTGAGGTGCGGCGGGAGCACCCTCGATTCGACTCTCCGAGAAACGATCGACGGTGAATCGAGGCCCGGTTGCGGGTGCGCCTTTTATTAGGTTACGCGAGCGTTATGAAAAGCAGTCTAGCTTCTCTCTGTCTAGTGTGCCATCTGTCACCCTCTCTTACGTGTGTAGTTACACACTGACGTGACATATGTGTGTACGTCTGTGTGTACTGACTTTTTCTTTATCTCCGTTACAGACTCCCTTAGAGCTCTACCACCCCCCCCTCCCCCCCTCCCACTCACTCCCTCATCCACCTCATACTTACTGGTAGCAGTTTTCTCTTTATTACTTTTTCTTCATTGTTCCGAGGGGTACAATTATGCTAACCTCGTCCAAGAAGTCGACGAACAAAAACCCTCCTCGTGTAGTCTAGTCGTGGCTGTAGATAAAATATTTTGAAGAAATGTTAAATATTATAACCTAATACAACCAAATACCAAAGTAAATTGAAAACATATAGCTTACATTTTTTACGTACACCTTTTAATTTTGTCAAACTATATAGAGCATTGTATAAAGAAATATTTCGCAATAGAGTACATATTATTTCATTTACATATTATTAGAATATTGTACGAATAAAAAATATAAATTAACGCAAATCGTGAATTATAGGAATACTAATCCAAAACAAAATTCTAAAAATACCGTACTATACTGGTTTTTAAATAAAAAAAAATTCTTTTCCCAACGCGTTCTTATGTACTAGAGCAAAGAAATAAAAAACGGCCTTACTCGCAAATCGTAATCGTTTGCGCGCGCATGTACATGTATATACACGTATATACGTCCACTCTTCTACGTCTTCATAGAAAATGCGTCGTGGGACCCGCCTCCCTCTTTTCCTTTCCCCGCGCGCGTGTGGGCGGATAAGCTGCTTTTGTGTCGATGCAACGCGCACGTATAGCCAAGCACGTGCAGCAAATGATGGTTAAGACGGAATGACCAAGATGAGATTACACTTTTGTACGTCAATGTGCAATCTGAGCAAAGATATGATTAATATCGTACGTTGTCAAGATAAAACTGTGATAACGGAAGATAGTGTCTGTAAATATGGGCGTAATGTAGAAACATTGAAGTATATCCCTAAATATATATATATATATATATATATATATATATATACACATATATTAAGCTTAAATTTACATTTAAATTTATTTTGCACAAACACCGGTGAGTTTAATGCAACTGTTTTAAATAAATTGATTATGCATACAATTCATTCTTTAAGAGTTATTATGTAACGTAAACATTTGATGATAACTATTTTGATTAGTTTTGTCAATTGTCAACACGTATGTCAATATTTATACGTAAACAGTACCAAATACATATTTATTTAAAACGAATCTATTTTGTCGGTAATTAAAGCTCATTGTATAAATTAATTTACTAGATAAATAGTGGATGGGCTGGAACTTTGAAAATTTATGAATAATACAATAGAGTGATTTTGTTTAAATGGTCAACCGAAGTGGCGTTCGATCGATAGAAAAGAGAGCCGTGTACAGTGAGAGTTGCGCTTCTGTGGTCGAGCTCGTAGACTTTTAATAACTGCCGCGATCGTCGAGAATTGTTGACGCTATGCATTGTAGACGTTAGAGAGCAATACCCGTGGCCCGGGATGAATATAAGCGCAATCCTATTTCATTGGGTGTAATGTGGAACCGGATTGTATTCCGACGCAACCCAAGCACGACTGCGTGTTTACGCAGAATTACCGCGAGCCCAATCGTCGTGATTGTACAGAATCTCGCGTATGGTATGATGTGTCGAAGCCTCGACTGTCACACGAGTCCTCCACCATATTTCTCTCGATCGATCAAGTGAGCGCACTGTGATTAGGAGCCAACTACACCGAGGGAAATGTTTATTTCCCAATTATCCACCGAATTCGGGGAATGTTGTTCTTCGCTCTGGGTAAAACCAATAAATCAACCCCCTGTTGCGTTTATTTCCCCTTATTTTTATCTTTATTCTTTTTTTTTTACTTCAACCGCGTATTAATAGACATTGTTGAACACACACATTCGCTTCTTAAATTAGTCTATACGCTCAAAAAAAGTTTAGTGAATTCATTTAATTAATTATATTGTTAAATATTTATTTAAATCTTAAAAATATTTTATAGTTATAAATGCATTATTTTTCTTTTAAATAAAATTGTGCTAAACCGTATACTTTCTTAATATACAATTATTAGTTCCAAATAAATATTTTTTCGAACGTATTCAACATTTTTTGTCTGTATATATATTTACGTAAAAAATAGTGTAAACTTTTTACATTATAACAGTTGATACATACAAATGAATTATAAAATTGTTGATTTTTAACAATTACTCAGTCGGTGACAAAATTAGATACTAAGAATAATTTAAAACAAAAAATTTGAAGAATATTTCTGAAAATTATTCGAATAGAGAAAAGTTTTTATAACGAATTAGCGACGTATCTGTCGGTGAATCATGCGATCTAAAGCGTTCATTCAACCGATGAACGAATTTAATATGACCAAAACGATTCATAAAACAAGATAAAAATCCTCTATCGGAAGAATCGCGAAGCGACGAACTAGGATATTCATACGAAAAGAGAACAAAGAGTAAAAAGAATCGAGGCCGAAGAGAGCAACCAATGCGGCGCTAGCATCGATCTCACTTTTGACGATTCCATTCGTCGCGAATGCTAATGAAAATCCAGCAGGTCCTCCCATTAAAAGATTACGAATCGTCATTATTTCGCGTCGATTATTGGATTGACTAATAAAGTGCGCATTTTCCATCGGTTCAGGACCGTAAATGAGACCAGCACATTTTGTCCGGATTATGCACGGGTTCGAGAGAGGTTGTGGAAATCTCTTCTTTCACTTTTATTATATATGCAAAAATGCTAGCATTATAGAGATACTATGGCCAGGGAAGTGTGACCTAACTTTCGCAACTTCCACACTAGGACTGAACACTATCATTTAATTGAATGTACAAATATTCACAATTTCTCGTCGATACGCGTTAAAAATGTCCTGAGACTGCTTAAATTTTCTATTCAGTAAGTGATTTTTCACTTTCTACATCCCTTTTTTAAAAGTGGTGTTGTCATTTACCTCTTTGTTAAAATCTTATTGAATGTAAATAAATTCATGCAGATTTATAATTATAATTCTTATCTAATTTTGAATAAAACGATTTATTGTGAATAATTTATATCTGTAGTATTATATAGAGTATGATATAAAATTGGTAACTGGATTTGACAACATTTTTGCATGGTCGAAATTCCAGTATACGAAACAGGATGTAATATTATGTCGTATACGTAATTGTTAAGCTGCGGGTAACTGATCGTGTTCTATGTAATAATCAAATTTTGCATTAAAACTCGCCCTATAATCGCTTGTGATTACAACCAAAAAAGGGAGCTTATAGTCGGAATCAGTCGATATTTTTGCGTTTGTATGATTTTTTTATTTTAGTATTGATTTTATGGTAGCGCTTGGTGACAACCTGCAATTCGAATTCTATACGTAATTGAACGTTGTTGATATTCGCTTTTTACTGCTTGTACCAATGTAATTAATTGTGATTTAAAAGCGTGAAAACTGCGCGAAAATTACGAAAATATACAGTATCATGTGGATTAATGTGTAATATTGTTTTGCATTTTGACGTTTCACGCGGTTTGCTATTGACTCTTTAATGATCATGATTCGTCGCCCAATTGCTTGTATCAAATGGATATTGTAATGGGTTTTTCCTGCATTCCTGCATAATATTAAGAAATATTACGACTTATATAGTGTTTACAAACGTTCCAATATACACAATGCGATTTAATAAAATTCGATAATTTATACAGTTGTTTTATTTATACTTTTAAACTTATTATTAATCAACGTGAATACAACTATTCGTCATATTGTTCCATGAAAATATTTGGGGAAACTTATGCTTCTGTGACAAATTAATGATAAATATTTTTGTAAAGCATTTACGAAATATATATAGCAGTTAACAGGAATAAGCCCATAATTTAATATGCTTTACATAGTTATACGATCAATAAAATAGTTTCCTCTGAATTAGAGCTTATAATCAATTTTGGAATTAATTATGTTGAAAAAGTAGAAAAAATTGTATTCAAATTCAAATAAAAAATTTTAATTAATTTGACATCTAAATGTATAATGTAAGCCAAATATATATTTTTATGACTATTGATGTTAAAACTTGTAGGAATTGGGTTGTATATGGATATACTATTAATTAAGATACACATTCGAATGTAGATTATTGTAATTAGTACAATCATATGTAAAATACTTAAGTATTTTTGATGCCTTAATATGGAAGAATATGATGAGAGAGAAAGAGCGACTAATCGCATACCCAAGAGGTAGCATTACCTAGGTTGAGAGAGATACAATCGGGGGAGTCGTCGAGAAGGCAAGGGTTACGAATAAGCTTGAGTTGGGTGTTTTTCAAGTTATCAAAGTGCAACGAAGGGAAGCGCAACGCTTAGGACAATGGAGCCGGCCTCGGAACTTGCATTGGAGATTGCAGCCGGGGAACCCGGCCAAGTATACGCGTCCAGAGAGATACGGAGCCCAGGCCGAGGAGAGGAAGACGGTCGCACATAGCAAATACATCACAAACTTGAAAACAAAGAGAGGGGGAGGATAGTCCGGGCTTGGTCGTCGCGGATCCGCTGGTGCTACTCTCCTGAAACTTTGCCTATTTGTTAAGTCTTGCCGAGCGAAACTGTCTCAGATACTGGCGTCCAACTCTGCCGAGACTCTAGGCGTAATCGGAACAATGCCGTCGCCAACGCCGCGAACGAGACTCCAAGGCGTCTACCGCGTGTACCTCGAACCAGCTACGAGCCTTGAACAACCGGTCCCGCCTCTTTTTTACGACCTCTCCTTTGAATATTAGCCAACTTTATCGTACGTCTTTGAGCCTTGGATATATCGCTTGTTTATCATTCTCACATCCCGAGAATATCTCTAATGGAACTATCCTATCTTTCGTCCATCCATTATACTATTGCATTCTCGTACTAATTCTCACGGATTCATTAAACCTCCCTTATGTCCTTTAAATGCATTATACAAAATCAATTTTAATAAACTATTATTTTATCCTCATGTGCGCGGTGATACATATATTTAATTTAAAATTTAGTTAATTTAATATATTTATTTATTTTAAAAATACTTTCAAAATGCATATACAATAACCAAAAATTTACAATAAGAATAGTAGTTAATTTATACATAAGTTTGACGATATACATGTACCACGCGCATTTTCTCGGATAACTTTTAATTAAACTCGGATACTTGAAAAAAGAACAAGTGAACATTAAAATAATAACAATTTAATAAACTATGCACATATAAATTGTAATCAAAATTTAATTTTAAAATTGTAAAAGACTTGAATATGAAATAATAAAATAGTGTAAAATAGTAAAATAAATGCATGTATCTTCATTGAAAACAAGCAAAATAAGAAAGTTAAGTCATGCTTTGTTGATTAATGTGAGCATCAAAGTATATTCTAAAATGCACCTGAAACGGGTGGCACTATGTCACATAAAAAAATTTCTTGCTTTCTTATTTTTCAATGACTTACTTCGGAAAGACTCATAAATTTATTGATATTTATATATACATGTACAAAAATAGTGTAGAGTTAAATAAAACGCATAAGTTTTAAAAAATAACGCCCGTTAATTCTAGAAGTTTTTTCTAGGCTGATTGACAAAAAGAAGACTTAAACCGCAGGCTAAATAAATGAATAAACAATAAGTTGATATTTATAAAGTAAAAAAAAATATACATATGTTTGTACAGATATAAAAATTGGAATAAAAATTCATTTGGAATAAGAGTACAAGTTTAATCATTCAATGGATGCATTTTGTTTTCAATAACAGACGCGTATGCATTTAATCGCAACTCCGCTCTCGGGTTTCGATCGAAGTTTCGAGTATCTCTCCCCGTTCTCCGCATCTCTGAACGTATATCCGCGAGCGCGTGGGCGAGGAAGTTCGAGTGACAAGCGCGTGCCACGCCGGCGTGCATCCGCGTCTTCGTTTGCGCGTGACGCGAGAAAAAGAAGGATGGGTTTACGCGAGAATGCGAGAAACCGAGCGAGCAAGGGACGTGTAGACGTGTAGTCCTAGGCAGTTGAACGAAGACAGAGAAGGATACGTACGTGTACGTGTATACGTGTACAGATGTGGGGTGGTTTTATTCCGATGACAATATCGCCTTGGGCGGCATTGGCGACTGTAGTGATGCGAATTTCGCGCGCACTTTCTCTCCTCTTCGTATGTTTCTCGCGCCCGCGTCTCGCCTCGGCAGCCCATCGACTTGCCCGTATACATCCAATCCATTTCTCCCTTTTTCCGCTGCGTTTCGCAATTTATATAGCCGCTTTTCAATACCTAGGACCTTCATTTTTTGTTTCCTTTCCACGTATTTCGTGAATCCTTGGTTCGCGAGAGCGCACACGATACTCTTTGTTTCTGTATCTTCTCGACATTTTTCTTTCGCTTTTGTTTACGCGTAACAATTTCCACTTACTATCGAATCAATCTATTTGCTTATTTATCTAGCACCTTCACTATTATACCTAACATTTTGTGAAGTAATAATCGTGTGGATATTTTTCAAATGTTCTTGCATGCGTTAAAACAATGCAATTGAAACACTGCGTGTATAAAATAACATAAGCGATACATAAAGAATAGTGGGATCTATATATAAATTCAACCTACTGAGAGATTATAGAGTTGCTTGATGATAAAAGATATCATTTTTTTTGTTTCAGGAACTTGCATCTTACACATCACCACGACTGCGCTAACTGTAAGTATATAAAAAGCCTTCGGCATTGTAGATACGATATTTCACCGTAAAAGTGAGCGAAGAACTTTGAATCCCACGTACAAAATCCAAGAAGTAAAATAAAAGAAACACATCGAGCGATGAATAACGCGACTCTTTCGTATCGAAGCACCTAAACGGGAAAAAGATTGACGACAATGGTGCGACGCAGATTTTCGTATACGACTGGGCGAAAAAGTCGGGTAAACTCGGGAGAAAGAAAAGAAAAATTGATGGGTAAAAAGGCACACACGCGACTATTAAAACGGACGAGGTAGGTTTGTAAGAGAAACCGCGAAGTGAAGAATAGAGTTGCGGGGGTGCGCGCATCTACGTGTATAAATACTTATACCTGTATACAGGTAGATACATAGATATTCCGCGATGCAAGCTAGCGAGGAAAGGACTCGAAGAAGCGAAAACAAATTCAAAAGGAATTGAAGCATGCATTATCGCGACATCTCTCCTCTCGGAGCGTATTCCACGTATACTTAGATGTAGCTCCGTGTACGTGTGGATGTATATCCGTACCGCGGGCGCATACGGACTCGGTAACGGGGGATGGAAACAGAGGCGCGCGCGTCGACAATGCAGTCGTCGCTCTAAGGTACATAATCATGCTTGCTGATTCCTTCCCTAATAAAAGTCTCACTGTCAGCCCTCCCTACCCTGCGATCCTCACAAAAGCTCCTCCCCGTCCTCTTCCTCTTGTTCCTTCTCCTCCTCCACCCCCTCCAGCGATACCGCTCGTCAGCGTAACATACGCGCGCGCTCGCGTCTTCGAACGGCGTCCGTAGACGTCGTCGCGCTTTTGCCGCCCTCGATCCTCTGTGAGAGAAAGAGAAAGAAAAAGAGAAGGAGAAAGAGAAAACCAAAGAGAGGAAAAGTGCAGATGCCTGCCAGCTAAACCGCCCAATGCACCCTCTGCTCTCTACGGAAGCTTCTTTCTGTGTACGTGTGCTTGCAGCGTCCTTGGGTGGGTGGATCACGCGCGCGCGCGCGGATAAGACAAAGCGCACCCGAGAATTACAAGGGATACGGGTCAGAAATGCTTGGCGATGCACCATCTGGAATTGCACTTTTTTTTAATTTCTCGGTATCGCTCCGAACCCGAGCCGAAGAACGTTGCTTGGTCCCTTCTCCCTTCTATCCTCCCTTTCGACTCTTTTTTTCCAGGACGCGCTTTTCGGGCTGTTGCTCGATCATTCGTCTGTCGAGTTCGCCGGCGTCCTTGTCTTTATGCAAAGAAATCGACTGCTCGATGAGAGGAGAGAGACCGAATTAATGACTGCAAACGGGGATTCCCTTTCTCTTTCTTTACCCTCTTCCCTCGGCTAACCCTCTCTGCCTCTCTAATATTTTTCATCTGCTTTTAATCATTTGCCCACTCTTTCTCTTTATATTCATCATTCTCTTTCACTTTTCTATACTCGCGTAATATACTACATCTATCTCTTGCATCATTAATTTTGATGATTTAACCAGATGGTCACCGGAAACTTCAAATAACTATACATGTCTCCTCAAATTTATTGAAAATAATACAGGCGCAGCATTAAATTTCTTTGATTTTTGTATGTCTTTAAAATTAATTCTAAACTAAACGACACTAGTATTTCTAATAGCATTTAGAGAAAAGAAATTCATAGTCTAATCGCAATCTTTTTCTGTGTATATCGATAAAACAACCTAACAAATCGAGTATTTGAAAGCTTCTTCACCTGGCCGTGATCTTTTAAAGATAAAACGAACACACTTAACTAGTTTCTCGTAAAACTTATTATTATATTTATTATATTTAAATTAATAAAAAATTCTCGGAAATTAAAGAAATATATTTGCAAAAGAATTCTAAAAATTTAAAAATTTAAATTTCAAATAAAAGTTTAAGAAACACTAAAAATTTGTAATAAACATTCCATCCTAACAATAGGTTTGAATAAATTATTTTATATCAATAGAGACTGATCTCAGTAAAAAAAATAAAAATAAAAATTTGATTATCGATAATTTGCATTAGTTTAAGTAATAATGTTAATATTATTTTTAAACAATTAGTTTGCAACTTTCGATTACACATAATCGCTAACGTAATTTTTCCACAACTAATAAATACGAGAATTTGACGGAACATATTTGAATGTAAATACAGGCGTATCGTAATTCTATCAAACTTATCGATTAACTTGATGAAAAAGAAATATATCGCAACACTCATAAACCCTCGAAAAAAAATGTATCAATTACAAGAGGTTAGAAGGAAAAAAAGTTGTAAAGCACCTAATAATGAAATGTATTCACCGTCTTAACAGCTCATCCCCAAAGTACGTAATCGTTAAATAAAAAAGAAAAAAATGGAAAAGGTTCTAAGAAAGAAAATTCAATGAGGCAGAAATATTGTTAGAGTATAAAATTAGGCCACCTCCTCGACGATAATAAGCCGGTCCCCACAAGAGTGTAGCGACAACAAAAAGTACACACGTGAAAATAAAAGAACCGCGACTATAAAAGCCAAGGCAATAAAAAGTGGGAGAATGTTTTCCTGGCCACATCGCTACCGGATTCCGTAAGTCTCGTGCACGCATCCTATTGAAATCCGGGTATCGAATATCCTGGCGCGCTCGGGCTGCAAGAAAAGCATCGAGGCGTGACGGGTGCGTACCACCTTCCATTCAAAGTGCAAGGCACGTTTCTCGAAGAACGGTCCCCCGAGCGCGTGCGGGAGCGACAGAGACAGAGGGAGAGAGAGAGAGAGAGTGAGTGAGAGAGAGAAGGAGAATGGGTCTGAGGCGCGTGGGTCGAGGTTTAAAGGTCCTCGAGGGTTCTCGACCGACAGGTCTCAAGGTGCGCGGGCCACTTTAAAGGGCCTAGTCTCCTTTCCGGGGTCTCCGTAGTATAAAGGGAAAATCGACGGCAGATGGTCTTATTCGCCAACGCGCGTGCCCGGAAACGCCACGGGGAATTCCGAGTGCGCTCGGAGAAATCGAGCGGCGTGATAATGACGCGCCAAGATGCGGTCTCGGCGCGCTCGACATATGTTTATCGGCGGCTCGAGCATTGTGTCTCCGCCTTTATTTCGCGCTTACTACGAGAAGGCGCAGCTTGCCAACGGGATCGGCTCGATGCCTCTAATCTGACCCGTTAAGCGGGAAGAGGGTTCCGTCTATACCCAAGAAAAAACACACCGAACCGAAAGCGAGTAGCGGCTTCCTACTTATATTCCTTTTTTCTTCGATCCTCATCGACACCGTTTGATGATCCTGCGCTTTTTTCCCGATCCCGTACACAACATATGGGCTACCGTTTTTCTTTAACTTTTCGCCCCGACAGTTTCTTAATTTGCTGCGCGTGCGTTCGAACTTGTACGGCCGATTTATAAATGGGCTAGTCGCGTGCCATTATCATTTTCTTTAATAGAACCTTCTCGAGTTCTTAATGCGATACACCCACGATACAATACTATTATTTGGGCTTTCAAAAACGACAGACTCCTTTTACGGGTAACCCTCATTTTTCTCCATTGATTTGCCTAAATTATTTTTTCCGTTTTTAAGCTAAGTCATTCAAAATTATTATATCCTTTTTTTATCAAGAGTAATAAAGCATTTTTATATAAAAAAACATTACGTTTATTATATACTTTAATGTTTAGTGCAAATATTTTTTATTTAAAATAATAAATTGTTTCGTTGGGTCTTAACATTTTACTTATAGAATACCTATTGAATTGAACGTAACGTTTCAAAAACTGCAGCCCGAGGTCACTTTCTACAAAATTTCCATACAATTGGACTTATTTTATTTTATTTAACAGCTCTATCGGCGCTTGCGTTATTTGAAAAAAGGTACCCAAGAGACCGTAGGTTAAAAGTCAATTTCTTTTGAACGACCAATCCACGCGCGATACACAAAGAAGGACTTTCTAGTCGAGAAAACCCGTGGTGTATTGTAGCTGAATAGGCCGAGACACAAACCGCCCTCGCACGCCTTATTTTTCCTTAGTGGCCAAACGGAAATTTCCCGCTGCGTTACGGGCAATCATTAACGAGGGTAATGGGACAAATTGCTTGACCGGTGTTTAAGAAACGTTTAACACCTTGTAGTACGACAACGTCTCTGTTGGAGCTGTCACCGCGGTATACCCAATGTCCGATGTCTCCTTTAAGAAATTAGCCGGTTCTTCAAAATTTAACAATAATCGCAACCGTTGTAATCCCAAAGAAATTCGATGTAACCGTTGATATTCGTATTCACAAGTCGGGTGCCTAATTTACAAAAATTTTGCGGAATCCAAGCGTCTCGCGTCCATTAACCTTTACGCGATAGGGACGCAAATAAATGTTGAAACAATGCCGCGCGGGTCTAGAAATCAGCCAAGAATACTCGATCATTGCAGAAATAATCGAGGCGCGGTTCCCCCGTCATCCCGCTCGAATTGTAATCGGCGCGAACGGGAGAGGACGAGGTGGAGGAGTGAGGGGCGAGGGGAGGTGGGGGCACGCCGCCACGGCACGGGAGCGCGTCGATGTTGCCTGCATTATTCCTGGTAATTGCCAAGTCCCTCTCTTTCTCTCGGCGTGTTCTTGTTTTGTATTATTCTCATCCACGTGCCAGCGTGCTGTGAGCTAAGTACGCGCACCGAGAGCATAAAGAACCTACTGAGCGAAACAGTGAACCACGCGGCCCCAGAAAAATAAAGAGGAAACTGAACATAAGAACGGGGAAGATACATTGCATCGGTTTATATCTATAGCTATATACGTGTGAGTAAAGGGGAGAAGCAAAACATTACGAAATAAATTTTCACGGAATACATTTGTTTCGGGAAGAATTCGATTTAGTTCAGGATATAGAAAGAGGCGTGCAGATGCGTCGTCTACGAGCAACAGAACAAGTCCTCGGAGGCCTTTCATAGTCGTAATCTTGTTTAGCAGCGACTTATTTTATTGAATAGTTTTAGTTTACTGTTAGATAAAATTTTAAATTTGCCAAACAGCTGAATAAACGTATCTAAGTATTATCTAAGGGAATAAATTCTAACACTTAGACGACTTAATTGTAATTATTCAATAGCTAATGAATATATTTAACAATTATCTAAAAATATTAATGATTCAAAATTAATAAATTTAAAATTAATAAAATAACTAATATGTACTTCAAATGATTATTCGTGGAAAGAAATGCGTAATGTAGATAGTAAAATTGATTTGGAAAGATTGTGTTGAAAAGAAAAGTAAAAGATCAACAGATGCATAATATAACGGGAAAGTAGACGGGAAGATTAGTATACAATACGTATATACCTCCCTTCGAAGTACGGCAAAAAGTGCAAAACTAAAAAATCATTCATCGTCGCAAAAAAGTGAAGTAAAAAGAAAAAATAAAGCGCACATAAGCGCAATAATAAGAGTGTACGTGTGTATGTGTATATAGTAAAGCACCCCAGCAAAGCGGGAAGAAGCGCCTAATGCCACTACGAGCCGAGGGGGCGAGGTACAAAAAGAAATAAAAGATTACAGAGTTATAAGCGACAGCCGCGAAGAGAAAAGGACCGAGTGCGGGTAACCGAGGGGAGTGAGCGAGTAAGCAACCGATCGAGAAAGAGAGAAAGAAAAGGGCCTGGTAAGCAACAGCAGGACCCCTCGATAGTTTATCCTCTAATGCCGAAGCAGCTTGGCGCGAGCGAGTAAGCGAGTGAGTGAGTGAGCGAGCGAGCGCGCGCGCGTTACCTGAGCAGCTGCCAAGTAAAAGAGCACGCGCGCACGTATACACATGTCCGACTCTCTCTTCTCCCTCTCTCTCTCTTTCTCCCTCGCGGTACCTTAATGCAAACTTGACTGGGGTGCGCGAGTGCGTTAAGGGGGAGCTCTTTCGTAGACCAGGTACGCCGCGCTCTCTTAATTTTTCGCTCTGAACGTCACGCTCGAGAGGGGGCCCCATCTGCCCCCCCGCGTAACGAGTGCCCCTGTGACGTCAGGTGTGACGACGAGCATAAGGAATACATACGACGGCTTCTATATCTTGTCCGACCCTCCTACGGTCGATGCATTCCGGCATCTTTTTTTACTCACTTTATGTCTACCTAACCCACTCAAATTGTTTCGACGTTGTTGCCGAATTTCCTTTTCTCTTAAGCGCGCGCCCGTTACCTCGATTCCTATACTTCTGCAACATCGCTAAAGTAATTCCATATTCTCACCTTTATTTTCATTTTTCATTGTAAATAGTTGTACGTAATGCCAAAATTGTATACTGTTGCGTATGGTCAGTTCATTACGTTTTTATAACAATATGTGTATGTTAATTAAATATTATCCGAATTAAGAATCACATATAATTCGCAAATACTTTGTATCGAAACAATTAGTTTTCAAACAAGATTGTGGATTGTGGGAGTACATTATAAGGAAAAATTTTTTTTTTACAGGGTTTAAGTTACAGTGCATTGTACGATTTTCCTATTAATCCGCGTAATTTTAAATACAGCTATAGGGATAGAAGGGAAGTTTACTCAGGTACCTTCGTGAAAACAGACAAGCTCGTTAATTATCAACCCGGGCACCTCAAGGCTCCACACGTTTCTCCTGTTCTCTGCGGTATAATTGTCATTTTGCGAATTTACTTCGTCAAGAAAAATACACCGCTTAGGAAACTCACCCGTAAAGAATGGACAATTTAATTAAACATTTTTTTTTCTCGCAAAAAGTAAAAAGAACGAGGTTGGGAGAACAAGAACGAGGGAGCGACGTGGCGCAAAGAATAAAGAAAAACAAGAGAGCGGGCGAGAGAGTCTAAAAAGTCTTGCCGTTTTCGTTTCTCGCTTCCTGTATACCTCGTTTCACCTCGTGTTTCCGTACTAGTGAGAAATTAAAGAATGGCAACGCCGGGCAATACAACTCGTAAGGACGTTGCACTGGAACTCGACATTCCGTTGTCCACGTAACGAAGTCGGTCGGGGTATATACGCTTGCGAACGTTCAACGTACCGGGCTAAGTAGGCGAAAGTAGGGATAATTGCTGGCAGTGAGCACCGAGTTCCTGAGCTGCTTGCCCTACGGAATTACGTAAAGACCGAGCACCCCGAGGGGTGGCAATGCCAGTACACCCCCATCCTTCCTTTTAACCCCAACTTTCTAGGAAACCTCGCGGATTAATAAGAGAAAGAAATGTATGTGCACGCTTAACTATCCAACCGACGTAGGTGCACGCTGCTATCGGACCTTCTTTCATTCTCCTTTTCGCGTCATTGTAATTTTTGCGGTTATCTACTTGATCGTTATACGTTACGTTCATGCCTTCCTCAAATTTAATTTTATTTATATATAAGTATTTTATTCCTCATGCTCAATATACGCGACATTTTTTCTAATAAATCTAGTACTTACAAAATTTAATTGTAATCAATTTTCATTTTTTATTCTAAACACTACCAAAAATGAGTAGAACAGTAACTACGAATAAATTTGAGATCTAGTTAAATTTCTAAAATATAATGCAGGTGATAACATATATTAAATAAAAATAACTGTGTGAAGGAGAATATTTTCGTCAGAATTAAACCGAGTTGAACGTTCGCAATTCGGTTCGCGTATGAGAGTAATTCCACATAAAATCAATATAACGCGCCTCAATAAAGTTTGAAAAATATTTTAAGCAAACTTATCGGATTCGATTTACTTCGTTCTTCAAACGCATTTACAAAAAGTTCAGGACAAACAAACGTACTTGAAAACTTCTTTGAAGAAAATTACTATAATTTTAATCGTTTACAGCTCTTTAGCAATTACAACTAGCTATATAATATGAATTTAAAAAGAAAATTTAGATCAAAAAGGTAGAATTAAAATAAAGTTTCAATCATATCCACCTATATTGTAGATTTTTATCTTTGAAGAAAAATTCAAATATTTATATACGCCTCCAAACTTAAATAGAATTTCAATTTTTTATTTTTGCTCCAATTTTTTTTATATATATTTGATCTAAGTTGTTTCTAAAAATATTTTTTGAATACGTATATTTGTAAATAATGAGAAATTGTATTAAAATGCTTTTTCCAAATAGTATTGACTCCGAAAAGGGAGATTTTCGGTGGAATTATTCAGAGGCGTGTAATCGGAACGTTGGCGAGCAAAGCATAGATTGCTTCTATTCTGGTAGGCGTTTTTCCTATCAGGAGCAAGTCCGTTAAATTGCTCTTTATCACTCGGAGAGCGAGTATCGAGCGGGGCGGCATCTGAAGATACAGAGAGCACATCGGGAGACACTCCTCTCTCATTTTACGCAATGTTCACGCACTTATGTCATTTTCTCGCTTGGCCAGCAAGGACGTCAACGCTTACGGCTACACGCAATTACGCGCATACAACTCTTCAGAAACAAAACATTATGCGAGCGTGAATCTCTGATTCGGTCCCTACTTTTCCACTTCCTTTCTTGTCCAAAGAGCTTTTTCATTTCGCGAATTCGCAATTTTCGGTTAAACGGGAATATAGGGTGCTGGTTTTCGACGTATTTGTTGCACTGTGCGTAGGGGACTCGCGAATCTGTAACAAAAATTACGGATTTCTGTATTTCACTCCATATTATTGATCCGAATAGCTCTTGTTTCATTAATTATTATATAATTTTTTAAAGTACGACTTTAAGTAACGCCGTGTAAATAGAAACAATATAAAATATTTTAGTTTAACAAAGATTGCTTTTATTATAAAATAATTATTCGAATTGTTTGACATAGATTTATGAATTATAAACTGAAGAAATACGAATAGACATAGAATCAAAGCAATATTACAATCGGACCTGTGGATAGCAATCGAGATATTAAAATTTGGAAGAAGCGTAGACCGTGAAGAAGTAATTTTGTACGATAAAACCGCGCGTTGCAGTACCTTATTCTTTCGAATAATCCAGTGGTTGATTAAACTCGCGTATTTCCGCGAGAAAAACCAAAACAGTGAAAGTAGCGGTATAGAAGGAAGGTTTCGCGTTTGCGCCTGGGGTGCACATATGGGTAGTACGTGCATATACGTAGGAAACGTCACGAGGAAACATCTGCCAAACGCGGGGCCCCCCGCTCGAGAAACCGAGTCGAAGGGTCCTTTTGAGACAAAGAAAAAGTGTATGACGTGCAATGGGCAGCTGCAATGACGTAGAAACCCCCGACGATGCTGCGCTCGTTTTCTTTCTCTCTTTTTCTCCCCCTTCGCTTGCTTCGGGGACTTAGAGGTGTGTGTATATAGGTATACCTTCGAAACTGATCCCCCCTGTCGTCTCGCACCCTCCGTCTCCCCTCTCGCGACATTGAAAATCGCAGATTTATCATCCATAATCGCGCATGCGTGCCGATCATCCGATTCCAGCGCATCGTTCAAGATTATATATATATATATACACTTTTGTGCACAAGCTCGCACGGCAACATCTTTTCGTAATGAAAAACAATTTGATAAACTGCTTTTATTCAAATTTCTTTTAGACTTTGGTATATGCATCACAATGAAAAGTGGAATTTTATGATTATACTGTTCTTTCAGTTTTGGCTACTATACTTGGTATATACGATCTTCCATTCCTGTGCACTATACAGTATTTATATCGTGCACTGTCAGCAGGTTCGATATTTTGGCGGGAGAATTTCTCTATCACGACGTGCATGCTTATTTTAGTTTTTTTATTATCAGAAATGCATGGGATTATAACGTTTATTACCAATCAAATAAAAATAGAATTAATTATAAGTAATAATAATTAATAAATAATTAATAACTATACTTTTGCTTTTTATTTTACATTTATTATGTATAATTTATTAAGTTCAGAAATATTGATTGTTAGAATAATTTGTTTGCGAATATAAGTTTTTCGACCTGTACACAATTTCTGTTTGGATTGATCGTATATTTACATAGGTACGGATACATTAGCCGAGAAAATAAATGCACGAAGAAACGCGTGAAACGAGAACATTAAAACTAACATTGCACGCGCACGCGTCACACGCTTTTAGTCCAATGCCTTTGATCATCCTCGACAATAACTTGGCAAGTGGCACAAGTTGCCGTAAAAGTTGGCCTCACTTGCTAGTTCAAAAAACCGGAAAACTAAATTCAACGGTCATTGCGCTCGATATAGTTACTATCATTTCAACTATAGTTTTAAAAATATCAACTATTCTTTTAAATCCATCAATTGAGAAATAATTATTCAGCTTCTATAACGCATCAAATGAATCAAACAAAATCAGTTAATACAGTACCAATATGTGTACAAAATTGAAAATCGTTCGCAGGTAGCCGTAGGTCATGAATTCGGACAAACAACATCTATTCAACTTCTTTTTCATTTTTTTTACGTAAACTCCCCTTGAAGGATAAAGAAAATGTACGAATCCATATCTTCAAAGCCGAGTAGACTAGGGTCTGTAGGTGTAGTTCTTTTTCGCACTCTCCCTCGTTAAGTATAT
Source organism: Theocolax elegans (assembly GCA_026168455.1). Lineage (NCBI taxonomy): Eukaryota > Metazoa > Arthropoda > Insecta > Hymenoptera > Cerocephalidae > Theocolax > Theocolax elegans. The sequence goes on along the minus strand of CM047430.1, from coordinate 39,163,462 downwards.
ATATATATATTTAAATGTACACAAACATGAACGAAAATTGAGAGAATCTGTGTACATGTAGCCAAAGCGCTAATCTTCCAAGTAGAAATGCCAATGAAAGCGTGCTCGCGGACTGTCTCTCTTGTCTTTAAGCCGCACTCTCTCGTTCTTTTTTGTACTTCGTCGTCTTCTCATGTCGTGCGAAATTATCCCCTTCATCTCACCCCTTTTTCCTCTGTTGTGTATGTATATATATACTTTAAACTGAGCTTTCATTTTTCTTGAGTGCAATGAAGGGAGTAATTTCTGATCTAAACTTTTGTCTTCTCTTTATTTTGCTTTTGTTATTCAAGTTTTTTCATATTTTAGAATTAATAATATTTAGGCGGATAATAATTGGATATAAATCTATACAAGTAAATATAAGTAAACTTAATAAACATATACGACAATATAAATATATTTGTAATAAATATAAGAGCATTTCTTTTAAGCACAAAAAAAATTGAAGCAGCTGATACGCTCTTAAAATCTATTCGTTTATTAGCATGAACACGCATAATTATTTAAAAAATTAATTCACTACTCCAAAAGATATGTACCTTTGATATCCTCCAAACACCGTAAATTGAAAAAAATAATAAATCCGTCCTGGAAGAAGGTACATAACATATGGGATAAAAAAAGGATTTCATTTTGTTTATGAAAAGCGGTGCATTCCGATGCTCGAGATGTATGACGGGTGCACGCGTATATTTGAATAAGTTGCAATCTCAACGGCTCGCGTGCCCGCGTACCAAAGGAAAAGGGTGGTTTTTTTACAGCAATATACGGGACGCGATGAGGAAGGGCGGAGGGGAAAGCCAAAGACTCATTATTACCCGCTGGCCCTTCGTTTCGGGCTGCTGCAGCAGCAGTAGCACCCCGCTATTCCCTTCTTGTTGCACCCTCTCGATCGCTCGCATCTGCCGAGGCACGCGACAAGACCCTGTTGAAGCACAACACTCCGAAGAAAATAGTCCGGCTATTTCTCTCTCTCTCTCTCACTCTTTCTTTCGGTCGGACTGTTATTGAGCTACGATCTGTCAAATCTGATGGGATTAGTGTGAAACCAATGTGTTCGTAACGCGTGTACTGCTTATTTTGATTCTTAAACCTATATACGTAATAACTATCGATAATGATTAGAAAGGAAATTATTATACTCCGGTCGATTTCACATTATTATGAATATAACATTTGTGTTAAAAGTTGATTACCAAAACGATGATAGCGCACAATTATCAATTATGTATATTTGTGTGCTTTTGGTATATTTTAGTATGAATTACTCATTTATTTGCGTATTACGCTTTGAAGACTATTAAAATAATTCGGCAAATTAAATTATTCTTTATTTGATAGATACGTAAAGTATATGATGCGTTAAGAAACAATCATAATTATGCAAAGAGAAAACAATTAGTATAAATTACATAAAGATTCAAAGTAACATACTAGGTAAGCGAAATTAAGTAATTGTTTACAAAAATTATAGTAAACAAAAATGTTTCGGGACAAGTGTTTTGCTTTATTTTTAAACTATGCTGGCACTACAGTTTTATTCTAACATACTTAGATATTTCTTATAAAACATTTCTTCGAGAGTAGCGTAAATAAATTTAAATAATTTAATGTAATTAAATGTTAATAATGTAAATGTGATAACACACACACACACACACACACATATATATATATTTATTTATATATGCATGTGTATGTGAATAATGTTTGTAAACTCAATAAATTTATAAACGTATTTATTATAATGCTTAAAAAACTGCAGTTACTCAGTCGTTAATATTTAAAATATCCTATTTATATAACATTTCTTCCAATTTTACGTAAAAGTTGTATGTCGATTAATTATCTAAAAATTCGGTAAACATTTTTAGATTTTTACTTTAAAAACTATAAATTTACTGGTGATATTTCTGTTATAGATATTACTAAATTAAAATTTATAAAAGAACGTTCAATAAATAATCTAATAATACAGAAGTATTCTTAATTTACCATTAAAATTTAACAAAGTTTAATTTAGTACTGCCGTTAAATGTTTAAGAATATTGATTATGCACTCGTATAGTTATAAAATATAATCGGATGTATTATATTATTCTCTTTTACTTTAATAGCATTATGTAATAATACTGTCGATGCTGCTAATTTTATTTTTTATTTATTAGAATTAGAAATTGTACTGTCGCCCAGAGTCATTACACTATTTCGAATTTTTAAATGAAATTACTAAAATCTCTAAATTATTGTAGCGAATACTCGACACTATAAAACAAAGCAAAATTATATAATATTTATTGGGAAAATTTTGATCTATAGAATATTCTGTTATTGGATTATTTAAAGAGTTTAACTCTATGTATAGTCAAAATTCCTGATTATCGCCAGTAAAATATGAAATACTACAGTACCGTTATATTTAAACGTTGAATATAATTGAATATGTTGAACCTGAATATCAATATTTACAAAGTGTACGATAAAATATTATAAAGATTCGTGGAAAATAAAATAATATGTTAAATGTATCAAGTAGTGTGGGATTAACATTCCGGTAAATGAAAGTAGAATAGTAGATTATAGTTACGACACTGCGATTTTAATCACGAGTGTAAGTTATACGTGTATTAGATACCGCGAGACCTTTGTATTATAATAAACACGTTTGTACGATGAACATGTTAATGTGTATTGATATAAATGTAATAATAAACTATAACAAAAATTAAATGCTTTAATGATATAAAAGGTAACTGACCCACTCAATTACTACATGGTTTCCTGCAATAAATCGATAATGGCGATATTCAAGTTGATATATTCAAATTTTGTTCGACTCCATTATACCGTTTGTGCTTTAATACCGTGCAACCAAATTTGTTTACTTTGTAAATTAATATTGTAATAAATATTCTCGGAGAATAATGAATAAATACTTTAACCGTAAAGCAATTTTCTGGCATCAGAATTATCAATCGACATGAAGTAGAACGTAGTTAATTACCGTATATAATTAAATTGATCCGATAGATCGGCGAATTTTTGGAAATTCCTTGGTCTTGGTTTCTTTGGGTGTAGAGGTTGGAGTGCCCGATAAAATAAGTCGTGGGACGGGATAATAAAAGGTAGATTCGTGAAACAAGCGCGCGCGCAGAAAAACCTTGAATATTTATACCGATCGATTCTTATGCATTCTCCTTTGTACAGGGCGGGCGGCAGAGGCCGATGATGCGCGCGCGAGAAAGGCTCGATTTCGACGACATCGGCGTCCCCCTCCGGGTGCATGCACACAGCTCCATAAAGAAAGGATTCTTCATTGAGAGGAGGGTGTACGGGCAAAGAACTTTGCTCGGTCGCGCAACGACGCGGGCGTCACCGTTGTCGTCGCGATTCCTCTCGCCATTAACGCGGACAGATGCATATTCAAAAGTGCATTATAGATGGACTCGAGACCGAAGAGACGCTCTGATTACAAAGGAGATCCAGGAGAGAAAGACTCCTGCTTTGCATCTTGCGACCCCTTTCCGCATTCGTTCCGTGAATCGGTAAAGGGTTTTCCAAAAATACAGATGTCCCTCACAATTTCGCCCCCTCGATTCATCGCGCGGATAAATATACAACAACCAGATCTATATATGGATGTGGAGCGCGCATACCCTACCTCGACTCGAGTGGAACGGAAAAATCTTAGAAAATGAAAATAATGGAAAGGATGTGCGATTCGCGACTTTGCCGGCTTCTTTTATCCGGCAAAGGGTTTCTGACCTGGGCCAGGTGCGTCTTCGGACTGCGCTGCGACCGAATCGATCACCTGCGTCTTCTAGCTACCTATACGCATAGCTAATACACCTATACTCCTATGCTCCCTCCCCTCGTCTCCGAATTTGAAATGCGTCTTTTCCCGAAAACAGGATTTCTTCGTTTTAGTTCGTCTTCTTTCTTTACCTTCTTTTTTCATTTCTTCACCCTTCGCAACGGGTTGCCTTGCCATCTCAACCCATTGTCATCCTTTCTTGAGTGAATCTTAAAATTCTAAAGGGTGAGTAAGTCTTCGTGGGTTTATGCGGTTTTCGAGTTTCTCACGAGTTTTTCAACTTTACATCTATAAATTTATGCAATCGATCATATTCAAATAATCCATTTCATTTTCTTTCATTTTAACTATTATCTATCATGTAATCAACGAAATAGACGTGCGTCTCCTTATATTATTAATTAGACGCAATTTATACTTTCTTATTATGGTAAAAATAATATTGTAATATATTAATTTGTTTCTTCAATTAATTATTTTCAGAATTAGTGTCTAATTGTTTTGTTGTTGCCCGGCAAAAGATCAACTCTCGGTTGTGGATGAAAAGAAAGAATAAGTGTAGTTTCATAACGATCCCGAGTCGAATGCGCGAAAAATCGGCGCGTCGTCGAGGCTCCTTTGAGGGGTCGAATCTATCTACCTGATCCAGGCTGCGTCCGACTACCGGAGATTTTTAGCAACGCCCCGCGAGCAGCGCACGCGTGCCCTTTTTTTTCATTTCCTACGCGTCACCATTCGGACCGCGCCGCCGATCAATGAATTGAAGCGTCCGTTCTCTCTCTCTCTCTCTCTTTCTCTCTCTCATTCTTCCCTTCTTTTTTGGTCAGCATCGCGCACCATCCTCGTTCAACGCACGACCAATTTCATCCCTCTCTCCCTCTCTCTCTCTCTCTCTCTCTCTGTCTCTCTTTTCCCCTCTATCGTTTTCCACCCCCACTTCAAGTGCACTTTCCAGTCTCCCTCTTTCTCTCTCGCTCTCTTTCGTTCCGTTTCATCCGTTTCCGTTCTCTCCATCTCTTTCGCTAGGTACTCTTCTCTGTAGTCGAGAAAAACGGATTGAAGGCCTCCTTCCTTTTTTCAATTCTGCATTTCTGTCTCGTGCTGGCTTTTTCCCTTGCGTTTCGCTCGGACTCCCTCGGTGGTGTTGGATACGCAGGTTTCCTCCCTACTTTCGGAAGTATTCCGTGGGAGGAAGAGAGAAGCGTGCATGTGCAGCGGAGTTGCACTCGTACACCCTCGAGTGTTTGTGTCGGTGCGGACGGACGGACGAACGAACGGACGAACGGACGAACAGACGAGCTCACGGATACACGAAGCCTCTCGCACACCTACACGTATTTCGATCCCGTCTGTACATCGGCAGATAAATCACGGCGTCGCTTGCGTATATTAGATAAAGGAAGAGGATGGCTAAAAGAGAGGGAAATGCATGCATATAGACTGCTCGCCGGGGAGCCTCGGGGAGGGAGGAAGGAGTTAAAGTTAAAAAAAATTGAGTGGAGCAGAGACAGAGAAAGGGGTGAGACCGGACGGGAAAAGGCGCATGCGCAACTCTTTCTCTCTACATACATCTCTCGGGTCTCTCGATGTTGTCCGAGCGGATACTTCACCTTCCTTCTCTCTCTCTCTCTCTCTCTCTCTCTCTCTGCTCTCCTTCTCTCCGTGACTTTTTGTTTACCCTGTTTTCGTTTTTATACTTATGCATTTTCCGGACGTTTGATTGAATTAAGGACTGTGAAGTTACGGCCACTTGCTTTTTATACGGCTATATTATAACCGAGGCTAATGTACCACTTTTGACTTTGATGCTCACTTTTCTTTTGCAAACCAAACTTACTAAATTTACTCTTACTTGTCCTTATCAATATTCTTTTAGTATACAGTTTTAATCACTTCTACAAGATAATCATCTATATTTATGTATATATTTATATATTTCCTCGATCGATTTACGAAAAATCACTACTACCATAGTGTTAATTTGATAATGTTCTACAATATGTTCTTGTAAGTACTGTTTGCAAATGTGCTGACTTTAATTATTATTTAGAGTTAGAGCAATACAAGGGATTGAACATTAACAATTCTCAAAGGTGGTATATTTATTATATGGTTACGTTACACCACTCCGTCTTTTACAGAGATGTATTTATTGCAACAAACTTATCCTTCGTAAAATAATGGAACATTAATTATAAATATTTCAAGAGGAAAGGAGAATAATAAAAAAAGGGACTATGGGCTGTCGAAAAATTGTCTTGAAAAGTAAAGAGACCCGGGAATTCGACGCACTAACAGAGCGCGCATCCTTTGTTCGACGATAATTCTATCATTTTTGTGTTTTCCTCTCCTCTCGGAGTATTTTTTATTATTTGTTTTTATTAAGAATCCCTTAGATTCAGGGTGAAAGAGCATCAAGTTACAGAAGCACAGATCGCATCTCCGTTTAAAATATATTTTCCCTCACTCTCTCTTCCTCGCGAACTGGACTTTGGTATTTATTTATTTTGTCCCTTTTTACCGAGGGAGGATTCCTCTCTATCTAGCCATCTATCTATCTATCTCGCTCCCACGAGTACACCGAGCACAGCAAGACAAGTTTATTCATTACGACGTCGAGACCGCTTGCACGTACAGAGCACACACAGACGTATAACCAGGCGGGTGGACGAGTTCGCATTGGACAGTGGATATGGCAGTGGAACTGCTAACTCATCCCTCGGATCCGCGCGAGCCCCGTGGCGGTTCGTTGGTAGTGGTAGCAGCAGCAGCAGCAGCAGCAGCAGCAGCACCGGCGGTGGCAAATAAAATCGTATTTTATCCCTTTGCTGGCGAAAATTTTGTCTCTCCCTCTTCCCTAGCGGCCGCGTCGTTTCTTCTCTCTCGCTCCATATCCGCGGTACAGACTCGTACATCAAAGCTCGTCCGCGTCTATCTCTCTTCCTCCCTTCGTCCCTCATCTTTCTTTCCTCCTGATCTTCCCTCTTTCTCGCTCGCACCCCTTGCCCGATGCAGCGCACACGACTCCCGCTTCCCTGCATATATGCAGCCGATTGGCTTTCTCCGTGTATTCGACTCTCTCTCTCTCTCTCTCTCTCTCTCTCTCTATCCCTTCCTATCCCTCACACTCCCAGAGAGCGAGAGAGTGACTCGTAAACTTTTATGCTGGAGCTTTGATAACTGCGAGGCCAACTTCCGGCTTGCTGCAATCCGGCCGCCTATGTGCGTTCCACCCTCGATTCTGCCTTGACTGACGACCATAAGCCTCCACGTTTTTGCCTCGCGAATCAAACATTTCCTTCGTACTCTGTATTGTCTTTTCGCCGCCTCGGTATCTTTTCATGCTATGCTCCTTTTCTAATGTCCGAGAGTTAATTGGTTGCCGAGCGCTAAACTATTAAACCTTCAAAGGCTTACACAATTTTAACCCTTGCGCACTTATGGACTATTCTGGGCTTAAACGGGATTCGTTTTTCTTTCTTTTATAGCTATTACTCAACTCTACTTATACTAACATTATGACATAAAACTCTTGTATTTATAATCTGGTATTTTTGGCTATTCACAATTTCCATAATTTTCTAAAGATTAATAATACTTCATTAAGCTTCTTTAATCAAAAGATTCTTTTATCAAGGTATTCTGCTCACGTTGTTCTTTATTAATCTCCATTTATTTTCCCGTTCGCTTTCAAGAAGGTTGACGATGTCCCCTCCCGTAACGCATGCCTTTATGATTTATTCGGTTTTGCTGCAGAACACTAAAAAAGTATATCGGCGCTTATAAAAACGGAAAAAGGAAAAAATTTTTTATTCCCATCGAAGTGACGTTTTCTCTTTGAGAAACCATACATATACCCCGGGAAATATCCGAAAAAAAAACGAGAGAAATGGGCGTGGGCGGAGTAAAAAAAACAAACGAGCGCGCGGTCATTCGCCGCGTATATCGAAAGTAGAAATGATTTCGACGATACGCGGTGGTGGTGCTCGCCACGGTCAGCCCAAAATCCACGCAGTAGCAGCAGCGTCGCTATTTATTTCGACCCTTTCGCTGCACCCACCCACACGTACACGATCTCCGGGGTCGCGAGGTATATACGCATATTCGCGAGTGCCGTTGTATTGGGGCTGCAAAATACAAGCCCCGCCGCGCGGTGAGTTAGCTGACCGCCGGTGGTTTCCATCGTATAACTCGATTAGCTTCAAATTCTATCCGTTTTTTTCTTTCCGTCTCTCTCTCTCTCTCTCTCTCTCTCTCTCTCTCTCTCTCTCTCTTTATCCATTTCTTTCTCTCTCGAAACTTTTTTTAACAATCCTTTGTCTCCTAACTCCCTTTGCTACCCCCTTTACCCCGACTTTCTCTGTGTCATCCCACCCACACTCGATACCTCTTTTACGCACCCTTCTATTTTTCACTCTCTCGCTTTACTTATACTTCCCTTGCCCTCTTACGGTATAATTCAGCATAAATGCAATTTCCAGTAATTACAGCAACGTTACAGAAAAACACAAAAACAATAAACACACGAACATAGGTGTGTATGTAAATATATGTACCCGTGTGTGTGTGCGTATGCGTGTGTGTAAGAGAGAAAGAGAGAGAGAGAGAGAGTGTGTGTGTGTGTGAGCGTTATACCATATATAGACAATCAGATAAAACAGGAACTGAAGGGCATGGAAAAATGTGAGAAAGAGGGGGCAGAAAATTGAAGGAATAAGAGAAAGAGAGGTTATGAAATTAAGGGCGATTTCAGTTCCGCCGAGCCGCGTGTATCGCTCTTTCTCTTTCCCTCTCATTCTTTTCCCATTTACAGTTTTTGTCTCCCACTCTCCCTCTCTCTCTCTCACTCATTGTTCCGTCTCTGTCGCTCTCTCGTTCTCCCTCGTTTATTTTCTCCCACCCAAAAACCGAGAGGATCTTTACGAGCGCACGAAATTCCAAATGCAATTTTCGGTAATCGTGGCGCGACCGCGACTAAAGCAGACTCACCACGTACGCGTGTGGGTTTTAAAAAAAACTCTAGTGATTGTCCCGGGACCTCGTTGGCTGCGAGCGCTCGAATACTGTTTTTTCGTGATATGCGTGGTCATTCTTTGAAAGTAAAAACAAAAAAAAGAAAAAAATAGAAAAATGACTGCGGAACAAAAATGAGCTAATTAATCAGTAATCCGTAAAATAAATGGGCAATCTAAAAATGCATCTCGCGAAAGGACTCTTGGGCTATTAACGGATAATGCGACCTTATTTCAGAGCTCGGTGCGAATGTTCTCTTTTGATATGAATTTATCATAAAATAGAAATAACGGGTTATTAAATTTTAATTTCATTTTTTTTACGTTATTCAACGGGACGCGATTGCCAAATTATAATCTACCTTCGTTTTTTCTGACAAATAAAAGTATTAATTTTTAGACTCGTCACTATATTATTAAAATATTAATTTTACTACTTGACTTTACTAAGTACTTCGAATACTTTACATAAAAATGGCAATCTAGTTCGAATGTAAGTCACCTTTTGGAGAATCAATAGTTGGCATAGAAGTACGATTAGAAACTTATTTAATTCAATATCCTGTGGTATATCTACTAGAAAACCATTAGTTGCTTGGGGGGTTAATCGACAGGTGTACAAAATTTGCAATTTACACTTCCTAATTGAGGAAGAAGCTGATTAAAAAATGAATAAATTCGAGTAAGATTCCCCAATGAGATAGGTAATTTCGGAAAGGGTAAGGTGCGCGCATCGATTTAATAACACGCACGCTCGATAGAGCCGGCGATAGTAACGCGTCATCGAACCGAGTGGGCGGAACCGGGAACGACGTCTACACGGCACTTATATTAAAAATTGTTATAAAACGAAGTTGCTCAGGCTCCGATCTCAGGAGAGTCGAGGTCGAGATCCCCTTGGCGTTGCTCTCGAACGATCAATTAGCCAACGTATCGTGTAACGTCACGGTGCAACCAATTACCACAAGGAGACGAGGAAGGTAGCTCGGAAAACCAGGGCATCTGGGGTGCGCTTGAAGTCTACGGTTCTTTCCTCGGGATGCGCGGAAAAAGCATACAGATGCGCGTTCGGAGCACCTATGGCCACTTGAACGACTGGCCGAGGGAATACCTGTTTTCCGGCTCTTTATCCTGAGTTTCCGCGTTTCACGCAATGCGAGCGCGCGCGTAATTGTCCGCACTCGAAGCGCCGCGACACGAGAGTCCGCTTTGAAACTATTTTAATTGGAAGTCATACAACGATAACTGACGCACCCAGTACATGCGCTTCCAACCGAGTGCCTGGCACGCAGGTTTTGCAGGACGCCCGGTAATTATGGACGAGGCACAAAGGTGCTCGATGCATCCACGCGTACCTTTGCTGCACCAAATCTACTTTTATTTCCTTTGCGTCAAACTTAGTTGTGCGTTAAATATTGCACGTATTACGGATTTCTCTTTTAATCAATATTTTGAAACCTAATCTGACACATTTAGAGAAACAGAGAATTTTCTCTTTTTTTCATATGAATACCATGATTTCAGTTGATATCTTCGATAAAGAGGAAGAGAAAGATGATATCGTTTTAATTAATCCTCTAAATTTTTAATACTCCAAGTGGAGCAACATTTTTAACTATTATTTCAAAACAAACTTGAAATCTAACGTTCAATGTAAAAATAAAAGAAATTTGGGTATAAAAATTAATAATTATTATAGGAACGAATAATAACTATATATAGGTTTAATGATAGATTCTGACAATTAATGTATCTTGTTTTCTTTAGTAAACCAGGAAAAATGTCTTGTTTAATTTTTTCGTACACTTTTTAAAATCAATGTATGAATTAGCATTATTAATACTAAAACAGATCATATAGAATTAATCATATGTCATTTACCAATATATATATATATATGATTAATTAAAAAAGTTGTATCGATAACACACATAAAATAATCAACTGTAATTTTATTATCGTTATTATAAGACTATCAGAACTTAGAATACGCGCTGTAACAAATCCGCGATTCACCCTTTCTCCAAAGAAATAATTTGCGATCCTGGTATCTATAATTAAATAGGAAGCTAATGCACTTTCCTAGTACGGGTGTATTAATTGGTCTTCCTAAATTTTTCTCGTGGCGCGATAGAGGTTTCATGCAATTCAAACGTATAACGGAGAAAGAGAAATATTTTGGAAAGGTCCTTCGAGCCGCTTATCGGTCTACACTCTCGCATCAAGCGAAAACGTTGACTATTCCCCTCAGTAATGCACGCGTATATATAGAACCTCGATCCGTCAACGAGTGTGCACGGCCTGGTTAAGCACTTTACGTGCACGCCATCTGCATGCATACTGCACCGATTCGCGGGTGTGCGCTCGTTGGTGTGCGGCACGCTAAACTCACCTCCTCCACAGAGTAGTCTGAGTTCAGCGCGGTGAAAAAGATGCCACGTATTTCGGGTGAAAAAAAGGCGTATGGATGAAATTGGACGACAGGAGAAAAAGGGACAAGTTGGCCAAGGGGTGTAAAAAAAGTAAGCATTACACTCGGTAGATGTACAAAATGCAACGAGCAAAAGATTAGCTTTATGCAAGGTAAAAGAGAATTTAAAAATATCTGGAAATAATGATCGTCGTTCTCGGTCGAAAGCCACAGGCGTATACGTGCGTTTATAATACGTACTGGGGAGTTAAAATCCCAAGTAGAGAGATGAAACAGGAGGATGAGTTTCGAAATCAATGTCGTAGCCGTTAATGCATAATGAAAAAATCATTTCGCGATAAAGGATTATCATGCACCTCACTGTTCCGTTTAGTCATTCGTTTCTACGAATTGAAGGCTACGTTAGTCAGTGCCTCCCAACTATTAATTAACGATTAGTTTTTCCAAGCTGGTATAGCGTTTTAATTTACAAATACTATTTCGTGCGTAAAATTTAACTAGGATATTCTATTCATATAAAATTAATATTGACGGTTTGGCAATAAACACGCGTTTTTCTACAACTAAATTAGTAGAAGTTTTAGCACTTTATTACTGTATTATTAAAATATTTTATTATTACGTTTAATGAATATGAAACGGTATGGTACGGTTAGATTTGATATTATCTACATTAGGTAATATATCAGTTCAAAGAAAACAATAATTGTATAGAGGATAACGTACGCTATGCGTATAAGCGTACAAACACTTTTTTGAAACACGTCTAGTAACTAGTAAGTGTAAACATCGTGCACCTACATCTAGTAAGATGTAAATAATTGAAGGGCATTAAAATGACTGTACAAATTGGTTCTGCATAATCAAAGATATTGAATGAAACGATTTTATTGTTGTCAGCGAGCAACGGCAAATATAATACTTTTCAACGCGGAACCGCACAATTAATTTCAGGAACGTAATTAGGTGTCTCGTTATAAATTGATTATTTACAATAACGAACGCGAATATCAAATTATAATTGATGCAACGTACTATATACATCAATTCATAAATTGTTCTCCAGGCAATTCCAATCAAAATTGCATCGAACTCTGGTGCACTGGCCAAAGATACGGAAACTTACCTCCGGGCTATTTTCGTGAAACGAAACGCAACGAAAAAAAAGAAAGAACTATGAAACAAGGAAAAAAACCGGTCGTAAAAAAATAAGGTAAAATCTCCCGCGTCTGCGGTGCCGGGGAAATTTTATCTACATAGAATTGCACTCCTGGCAGATCCCGGAGCTAACGGCCGCGATCATCGTTCGCCCCCTCCCGCACCAAGCCATAGCACCGACCGGGCCTCCTCTCGCCACCCTCATCGATAAGCTATACTATACACGCTACTGGGAGAGCTGCCGAAATCGCGGCATCGTGAAAACTCTTGATTTATTCCGAAACGAGTAGGTTTTTCGCGGAAAATATTATGTTCTACAAAAATGAAACCCTTTTGATATTTACGTACGAATTGTGTACGAACCTTCGATTAACCCCTCCGAGGAGCCGAAAATAATAAGATTTAGCCTGGAGAATAGAGCCGAGAACAGACAGGAGGGAAGGTAAAGGGCGTAAAAAAGGGATGGAAATGAAAAGAAAGGGTTTTGCAGTATCTCGGTATAGCGAAAACGAAACGAAGAGAGGAAAAGATAGCCGGAGGAATTAGCCGGAACCGAGCGCTCGGATTAGCGTTCACATATTTTTGCGAAAACGAGATAATGCAAAAAGCGAGGAGAGGAACGCGACGCGGCGGCCGGTGCACTCGCCGGCGGCGTCAGTCTCGGTCTCTCTCTTGCTCTCGCGATACGATGTCCAGGAGGAGATGAGGCTGGGGTGGACTGCCGCTGCCGCCGCCGCCGCCGCCACCACCGCCGCTGTAGGAGGGTGCCGGTGGGTGGGAGGCGTGGCCAGGCAGAGCCTGCCGACGCCACGGGTTCTCTATCTCTTTCCCTCTCTTTCCCTTGGTTTTTCGTGAACGAAAGAACGAGAGGGAAAGATGGCTCGCGAAAAACGGGATAGAAGGAGAGGTAGATACGTGGACGCGAAAGGATGACAAGGCTCGCGCGCCCCTCTGTGTGCGAGTGTACGTGGGTGCACACGCATCGCACACCTAAGTATAGGTAATGCACTTGCACCGAGAGAGACGGAGGTATGCACGGACATAGGGAGACTGGTATGGCGTTATCATGACCCGTGGGCAGCGCAGCAAAAGAGAGAAAGAGAGAGAATCGGGGCGAGAGAGAGGGAGACCGAAAGCCGGTAGGGAGGGACAAAGGGGTAAAAATCATTGCGCGGTCCAGCCTCGAGGCTGATCGATGGTTGCTGCACTCGGGTCTGGCCGCTGCCACCCTCCCAACCTCCGACGCGCGAGATTCCCCCTATGGTACCGTTCGTTCGTTCGTTCGTTCGTTCGTTCGTTCGTTCGTCCGTCCGTCCGTCCGTCCATCCGTCCGTTAGTCCGGCGAGGCAGCCACCCACCCGACCCCACAGCGTCGCTACACCCTGCCCGCATCACTCTTCTCCCTCTCCCTCTCTCTCTCTCTCTCTCTCTCCTCTCTCTCTCTCTCTCTCTCTCTCTCTCTCTCTCTCTCTCGACGTTACTGCGTTTCTCGCTGATCCCCGGAAACTCACTGACTGGCCAGACAAAAAATGGCCGGTTCGCCAGCAGTGGTGGCGGCATCATCTCTCTCGCTCTTTCTCACTCGTTGGCTCTCTTTCGGTACAACAGCCGCAGTACACACAGGCTGACGTCGCTGTTTGATGACCCCGGAGGTGGGGTGTTTCCCTCCCTCAGGAGCAGGCAGCGAGTGGGTGGACGAGGACGAGGTGGAGGAGGAGGAGGGTCGAGGTCCCGATCGTACGTGCGATGGGGTTCTGGGTGAGGCGGTGGTAAAAAGGGTGGCCCCCGGGGGGAGGTGGCGGCGGAGCTGCTGCCCGCGGGGTGGTCCACCGTTTCTATCGAATCGATGACGTTGGATGATTTTCCGAGGGAGCGAGCGAGAGGGAAAGAGAGCGCGCCGGCGCCCCTACGCCGGCTGGGGGTTAATGCTCGCGATATATTTTCCAGCGCACGTTTTGGGAGTTGGGAGTTGGGTGGACGGAATTCGCCGTGGGACGTGAAATTTCTCCTCCTCTCGCTTTCTCGTTTTCTCGCTATATCTGCATGCTGACGCTGCCGCCGCCGCCGCCGCCGCCGCCACCGCCACCGCCACCGTTGTTGCTGCTGCTGCGTGCAATCATTTTCCATTTTACCGGGGCGGAAGGCTATACTGCCCGCGCGTCCATCCACCCACAGGCAGCTCCCGTTTTTCTTATTAAAATATTCAAACGATGCCCGCTCCCGACGAGGCCGCTGTTTTCAAGTACCCGCGCGCACGTTGCGCACCCGTCCACATAACATATGCTGCACACCGTTAATAATTCACTTTCGAAAAGGTCGAAAGCACCGTTCCGATGCCGCGCGATTTGCCATGAGAAAAGTTATCTCTTGAGAATTGTCCCACTGATCCTGACTACCATCCGTCACATTTATAATGATGCATTCTAATTAAACACCAGTTGCTCTTGCTACTTCACTCTTTTAGTCATCGCAATACTGGTATACTTACTCCAAATTCTAATTTGTAATCCACTAAATGGACATTTTCGAAATTTAGAGGCTTAGTTACGAAAGTTCATACCTTACTTTATACACATATAAATTCCCACTTTTTTATTATTCATTCTTGCAGTCGATATATTTTATTTTCTCCTATTGATTAAATTGATTTAACGAAACGTTATTTGTTTTAACCGAGAGAGAGTAAGAAAGAGACAGATTGAGAGAGGGAGAAATATATTTTTATTTAGATTTTGATTCATTTAATTTGCAGCCTTGCGGGGTGTGACCCTATCTGACTGTCATTTAAGTACAGATTCAACATAATTGAATAATATAAAAATATAACCAAAAGTATAATAAATTGCAGAAAATTAATTTCAAGTAACAATTACAATGATTAATAAAGCTAACAAAGGTAATGATAATAGAAGTATAAATGACAATAGTATCATTAATAATAATAATAATAATAATAATAATAACATAATCATTAATAAATGCATGAGTTATTGACAATAATTGACAGTAGTCAATCTTAAGTGAAAATCGAATAAAAAGTAGAGCCAATAATATTAAACTAAGTAATAATTGTAAAGAGAGAGAAGATGAGAGAGATTAAAGAACATTTTATATATAATTTGATTTTACAAATGTTTACATTATTTAACTATATTTTTAAATTACTGTTTCACGGCGTTTTTATCTGATTAAAATTTATTTGTTTTTGGTTTGGAAAATAATTAAACTACCTACCGTGTGAGCCAAAGAAAACAGAATTATCGAAAAAAACTTTTAAGTGATCTGCGCATAATTAAAATAAAATTAACATTTGTTGTTCAATTAGAAGTAAGTTTACCAATTTTATTAAATACTATTATGTCTCCAAATGTGTAAAGTTTAGAAGTGTACAAAATATAAATATTAATTAAAAATGATAGTATATCAAAATAACTATCATTTTTACACATGAATATGGAGGTACAAATAACAATGTTAATGTATAATATTTCGAAATTAAGGTATTTGTTGTTATAAATCAAATAAAATTATCGTATAGAAATAAGCCTTTTTAATTGATTAACAAATTCGCAAACAAAGTAATACTTGTGAGTCAGATAGAAATAGCAGTAGTGTGCACGGGAGTAAAATCTAATGGGAAGAAAGACGAGTAGATTCAGGTAGAGAGAAAGGTAAAGAAGTAACTGAGTAAACTAAGCGAAGAGAACATAAACGAGCAAACGGGAGGCGGGAATCTCTTGAATCTGGAGCGAGGCGCGAGAGAATTTCGCGGTGTGAACGCGTTCCAACTCCTTATGAAAAGGAGAGAGCGAGAGAGTTAGGGTCGCGCGTCTTTCACCGGCTCGAGTTTTAACGCGCCCGCAAAACTTTTGTCCCTCGAGGCGAGACGAGGCGAGGCGAGTCGAGGTGCACGTTCTAACAGACACGCCCCCAAAAGCACCAGCACGACAGCATCCCAGACGGATTTTCTCGGGCGCTTAGAATAACCCGTATCACATTGTGTAAGCACGCTTCTTAATGACGGAAGAAATTGTATCATACGCGCATCCGTTTAGGACGCCTGAAGGGAATTGCCGGCGTATCCCTTTTTCTTTTCGCGTTCGCTTCGTTTTCTCGTTTATTTTTTAACCTTTAGCGTTTGACGGGAATCTCGTAGAGCACGGGCGATCATTAACGGGCTGCTCGCCGGATGCGTATCATTGGCGTTGGAACCCCTTTTCCTACCTTCGCGGACCTTGTGCACAACTCTTTCTCGGCTTTCATTCCCAGGAAGACGTAGATGCAAAGACAACGAGCACCACTCGCTAGATCCTTCTTAGCTGCGCACCACCCCACCTTCGTTATTATATTTACATTGAGGGTCGTTGGCTATTGTGACGCCGCTCGGAAAATTGTAGACGACGAGCCGACACCAACTATTTTACTTTCCATCGACATCGACCTTTCTTTTCTTTACCGAAACATTTCATTCTCGCGATGTAGTCCTCAGCGCGTTTTTACCTAAACGACATCTGTACAACTTGTGATATAGCATATGCTTTATATTTTATTTTCACATGATAAACTGCGTTTTTTATGTTACATATCTTAGTAAATTACAACATTTCTTCCTATTACTAACTTTATTTTTGATAATTTCACTCTCGCTCCTGTACGTATTTAATTTTTTGTAGCGATTGCGTTTTAACGGTCAATATCTTTAAGACAGTTCTAATAATTATTTAATCCGCTCAGCGTACAAGTAATACACGGCAAATTTTAAATATTGTTTAAGTAAAGGCAAAATATGACGAATCTCAGGAAGTGAAGCTCTTATCAAACACGTTATTCAGGGGTGGCTACGAATTCTGATTATTCAGTTTCTTTCTAATTTCTCGAGTTGTTTGGAACGAGGTTTTAAAGCAACGCGTGACCTTGCCTCGAGTTCCTTCTTGCGCGAAGCCGAGAGTCGGGATCTCTCGTCCCTCGATGATTGCAGCGCGGCCAGGGTCCTCTTGATTGGCGAGTGACGCATATGCGCGAGTAGAAACACAATTGAGAACCCTAGCGCGGAGAGGTTGCACGCGCGCGTGCTCTCAATGCGATGAATTAATGCTACGGAGATAATGACGTAGCTGGCCCAGTAATACGCGGCAACCCTATATGCTCAAAGACATTTTCCCGGGTCGTGCGTACGCAACGGTTCTATATACTTCCTCGAGTGTCTTCTTCCGCGCCGTTCAACCGTACGTATATTCATATGCGTTATCGACCATTTTTCGAATGCTAAATATCAATTGTTACACTCAAATATTTATCTAGCTCCGCAAGTTCATCAAGTGAACTCGTTTTAAAGAATTCACGGATCCTTTCTTCCTTCCTTGTTTTATATAACGCGTCGCCCACCACTTCGTTTGCATGGTAATTCTGTTATCTAATAATATGATCATTAATATACTTAACTAATTTATCAATTTTGCGTTTTATATCGATTTTTAATTTGTAAGATAAATATAAGCTAGAATTAATTATTGCACATTGTTTATAATTGTACTTGATGCATAATGCATTTTTATATTACAATGTATATATATAATTTCAATTAACTTAATATTCACTGAATTAGATTGTACGTTTAATATCAACTTTTTATATTTGATTATCATTTTTAGTCTGTTTAGTGATTATCAATATCAATAATTATAATTTGTTTATTATATTCCGGTATTAATAATAATAACGCTCATACACATCTTTCAAAAGATATATATTTTCTTTGCCTTCATCATCTTTATTCCTAATTATCTCGGTGTGATAATTTTAAAAACGAATGATTTTTTACTAAAGCATATCAATTCGCTTTCTCAAATTAAAAAATGAAGTTATAAAACTTGTGCAACTATTTTGATATTAATGATTATATCTAGATATGTTAAGTGTAAACATCTACATAACTCTCGATTATTATTGCTATATAAATTATATATTGTAATTGTTGTTACGAATACGTAGATAGAATAATAGTAATTATAGACAGTATGCTTAAATTGTCATATTCGTATAATAATAAGCAATATAAATAACGATGAGTACGTAATCAAATAATATTAATTTGAATGTGTGTACGCAACGAAACCAAATATCTACGCGTAACTGGTAAAAAAACAGAGCGGTATATTTTATCCGGAAGAATAATTTGATGGCAATTGATAACGTAAGCTATATGGTCTATTGAATAATCACGTCATGTTAAATATCCTGTATATTTCGAAGTAATAATTGCTAAGTAGAATTAGTTAATTGAAAAGGATTTGGTACTGTGAGATTTGGTTCGTGAATTGGCGGTGACTGGTAACCTATCGAAAGCATATAGGGTGTATCAAGGCAGATAATACCTTGAACTCTGTGGAAACGATGCGTTCCTGGACACGCAAAGAGAGAGGGCAAGAGAAAGAGAGAATGATGTAACAGTAGAAGCGCGGCGTGGGTTAAACCTATATAGCGCGATGGCAAAGGGTTCGAAAAACACACTCAGAGAGACCGACAGAAAGCGAGAGAGGAAGGATGCGGGAGAGGGGGGTGGGGCGAGAGGGGATTGGGAAGAACGGAAAGCGAGTCATCGAAATGCTTTGGGGTGCAGTGCCGCGGGGTCATTGAATGGGCACTCTGCGAGCGTAGCGCAAAAAAGGAGGAAAAAATCATTGAAACGCAATGACTGGACACAGACAGGCGGGCGTAGAGTCCGTAGAAAAGAGATATAGCTCGAGCAGTGCACCACCAGGAGGTGAACCTGGGGGTGGAGGTAGAGGTGGAGGAGAATCATCGAATGACCAAAGCTCTCTACCCTCGAGGTCTCTCTTTCATGATTTCTACTGGAAATTAGCCAACTGGCTAACGACCAAATAGTCTCTCTATGCCCGTGCGTCTGTGTATGCGTGCGCTCTCCTCTGCTTTTCACAGGCGCGATTTCTCTTTTCCGTCTCTGCCCCCGCTAACCCGAGAAGAGCGCGCCCGCTCTCCTTTCCTCCCTCTTCGCTGCCCTTTTTTCCGTATATGCCGGTGATGCGCTCGGTCGCCCACCTCCTTTCGCGAAACCGCCCCCACCACCCGTCTCCATCCAGCTTCCACCCATTGCTCTTTCGTTTTCGCGGACACGCTATCTATAACTATACCTCTCTCTTCATCTTCCTCTCTACCTCTCTACCGCTCTACCTCTCTCCCTCTCTCCCTCTTTTTCGAACCACTCGATGATTTTGCCGATTGACTTGCGCTCGATTTCAAATCATCGGTGAATCGTGGATGACCCTTGCCTCGCTGGATTAAAAGAGACCCAGCCACCGGGGCTGCGATGTTTTTGGAGGGGTATGAACAGAGGGACAGAGGATGGAGCCGAGCTCGCATATCGACGACGAATATTTTTTTTTGTTCAACCAACGAGTAACTAGCGGTCATTTTGGTTCTTGTTTTTTTTTCTCTTCATGTGACTGCAGCTTAGCCTCTGTGATTTTTTCCGAAACTTCAGCCGAATCTAAATTTGAATGATGATTAAAGGTCGATCGATTGATATATGCCCGAGCTGTCATCACTCACGATTATTATACGTATGTCAGTCTATATGCAGTTTATTAGTTATTTTCAATATAATTCGCAAAGACATTTTTAAAACTATATCAGTTTACAAAATTTTATTTAATTTAAATGATTTAATTATATCAAGTTGTATCCGATGTTCTAAGTAGATTAAAAAATAATAATATTAAATAATCTATAATTTAAAATGCACGTGAAACTATTTGTTAAAATACAAGATTTTTTGTTAAATCTTTAAATTGTGTTTCCTTGTTACATGCTGCGTGAAGTGATATTTATTAGATAATGTATAAACGATAGATTAAACATAAAACGAATAAACGAAAGGAATAAGTAAATTACGGGTTTGTGTGTTCGGTGTCCGGGTTACGTCTTTCACCGATTAATACGTAGACGTCTCGGCGTCTCGACGTCTCCTCGGAAGGGCGCATAAATTGACGAATCGGGTGGGTAGGATCGAATCGCCGTCTCGACTCCACAGTGCACATACGAAAGGTATAGAATTCGGGCCGAAGAGAAGGTGCGCGCAGGTGTAGGTCGAGCGAGAGCGCGAGCGAGCGAGCGCGCGGCTAACAAAAGTTTTCGCGGTTCGTGATAGAATGATAGACGGTTTGTTGAGGAAAGAAAAATGCAAGATTCGCTGCAGTCACGAAATGGCAAATTGGAGTTGGAACTCGACTCGCCCTGCACCCTCGACCAAACCCCTTCCTTCCGTCCGTCCTTCCTTCCTTCCTTCCTTCCTTCCTTCCATCCTTCCTTCCTTCCTTCCTTCCTTCCTATACCTTCCACATCTAAGCGGAGCCACGTGGGTAAAGTTCGGGGCTAGGCTGGCTTGGTCTTCCCCGCGAAACGCAGCTCAGAAGGCGATCGTTAGCCCAGCCCGGGACTCATTCGACCGCACGTACACGTATGTTTAATGACTTTTTCCTGATGTTAAAGAGCGGGGAGTTTACCTCACCGCGTAATACTCCCGATGCTTTGCATTCGATTAAAGTTTGACGGTGGCTCGGCTCGCTGCTCGTTGCTCGCTGCTTGCTGCTTGATTCGCCTTCTCGCTCTACCGTACCCGTACCATGTTCTTACCTTTTACTTTCCTACACCTAATTCCTTGTATTAAGGGTTACGAAGTTCTTTCGGTAACTCTTTAATAATTCATACATTTTCTCAAATGTTACTCGAATGCCAGATTATTTTTTTACGATTACCGAGAATTCATGCGAAAGTAATTACAATCAAATTTTCATATTTAACGAACTTAAAGAAATAATCCAGTAATTCTTAATGAATTATCTAGAAATAATTGTTAGTTTAAATAATAAAAGAATTTTCAAGTTACTTTTACTATTAATTATTTATTCAATACGTATAAACCTATAATTTTATTTTACAAGATGTACCTACTTGTAAAAGTAAAAATTTTTCATACCCTGTCCGTGCGTATGAATAGAAGCATTTAAATTGAACCATGAGCCAGAAAGAAATTACAGTAGGATGAACACACGGTAGGTGATATTCACAGGTTGAAAGCAGGGGAAGGGAAGACTCGGTGAGGAGGGAGAGAAACGAGGTAGAAAGCAGAGTCGAGATAAGGCCGCCCAAAGAGAAATAGAAAGAGAGTGAGTAGGAAGGTTATAGGCTTTGGAAGATATAGGAAGGCTGAACCTCGCGTAGATCGTGAACGGGTGAGAGTGAGAGAGAGGGAGAGAGGGAGTGAGAGAAGGAGCAATTCTACGTATGCAGGGGTGCAGCTGCGTGCGAAAGCCCGAACGGAGCACATGCAAGCGCATTGATAAGCTTTAAGAGAACCGAGTCGGTGTGAGAGAGAGAGAGAGAGAGAGAGAGAGAGAGAGGGAGAGGGAGAGTGAGAGAGGGAAACACATGTACCTACTCGGCTACTCATTCGAACCATTTGGAACCTTGGATGGCTTTGTACAATACATACATACATATCCGCTCCAGTATCCGTATACGAGTGTGAGCGCGAGGCGCGCTAGCGATGATGTTACGTAACGGGGCAGCGAGCGCTTTCTCTTCCTTCTCATTAAGCGATCCCTCCCGGTAGTCTGAGCGGAGGAACGACTACCACCTTTATTAGCTGCACCAGAGTCATGTGCACCGAGAATGAAAGAAAAGAAAAAATATTTCGCCTCGTATGCGGACTCGATACTTGACTTCGGTGAATGGAGAAAAAACTGAGCGAGACGGACGATGATGATCATTAAAAAAGAATTGACCGAAGATACCGGTATACATACTTTTTGTTGCGCTCTCCGACCCTTCGGACTTCGAGATTCATTATTAATTATTCATCGAGCTGTATATCAATCTTTGCTATTTCATTTCTATTTTAAATTAATATAGAACCGCTTTTTATCGGTTAACGAGACTACGCTCGAGTGTTCGTGCTATTTATTTATTTCGCATTATTTTGGCGTATTATCGGGAACGAAATATTATTTTATCATTGATTTTCTCGGCGAAAACTTTAGCCAGTTCGGCGACTGATTATTTATTTAAATATATAAATGTAGCTAACAATAAGCATTAAAATGATTTATTGGTTGTGCAACTTAGTTTTTTTTTTACAACTAGAATTAAGTATCTTCTTTATTTATATTCAACTTTACGCTTTTTTTGTTAATTTTGAAAGTTCGATGTAAGAGTTAAATATAACTTCGGTAAAAGTTACATTTAACTTTGTTCCAGAATAAATTTTTCCATTTTATTTTACCATGAACGTATAATTTATCGATCGCGCATCAATTTAAAAAGATATGTTGGGGTACTCGTACCGCAATGCCATAAGTAGCTAAAGCTTTTTTTTCATAAAAGCAAAACTACAAATGTTAGCTTATTAATCATTTGATAAAAAATGTATTGTTCTTTGAATTTTATGTACATTAATAAAAATAATCTTATTTTTTTCTTATTCGGATGCACATACTTATATCAAATAGATATACAATATACAGATCTAACTACGAATTCATAAGTATTTAAATACTATATACTATAATTGAGCGTTGCTTACATTTTAACAATATAATG
Organism: Theocolax elegans; assembly: GCA_026168455.1. NCBI lineage: Eukaryota > Metazoa > Arthropoda > Insecta > Hymenoptera > Cerocephalidae > Theocolax > Theocolax elegans. The sequence continues at coordinate 39,140,388 of CM047430.1, read as the reverse complement.
ACTTAATATCAATTATGCGGACGAACGACTAAAACGTTTATCACCGGTGAATTTTTGACATTAACTTTTTAGGGTACTCCAAATTAATCCCATAATGAATAATCTGTATCTCAATTTTCCAGCGACTTGTGAATTTTTAAATCCGTCAGAGCTCGTACGCATACACACACACACACACACATACACGCACACAGACACACACATGCGCTTAACTTCACCCGCGAAAGGGAGTATTAACCATCATCTCTCTTCCTCCCTCTTGTCCTATCCGCTAAAAGCCAAAACGCCGGGGATTACGTAAAATCGAGGCTCGGTGGACCGCGCGAAACTTTTTGGACGGTCTGTACTTATTACTACCGTCTCAAGCAAACCTCGGCCCTCCCTCGAACCGACAAGCCATTCGAAATAAGGGTTGCAGTGGTGCTCGCGGGACAAGGCGAATACCGAGGGCGGAAATCACCCCAGTCGACCGCTTCTCTCTCTCTTTCTCTCTCTCTCTCTCTCTCTCTCTCTCTCTCTTTCTATATTTGTACGTATATACGTGAGAGTATACGCATGGATTCGTCGCCGAAGAAGGAGGAAGCGGCTAAAGCCTCGTCGGTTTATTCCCTTATTTATTTCGCCATTTGAATTTTATTATCCTGTTCCTGTAAAGTTACGCCACAGAAAACGTGATCGTGTTTCGCGATATCTTTATGATTTTTACGCTATTCTTCTTATTCTTAAGGCCAATGATTAAGTAGTGCGAGGATATTTGCAATAGTAGTAAAAGAACCAGCAAAGAATTCGAAGGGCGTTGAGATAACACCTAGTCTATATTTGAGGGGGCAAAACTTCTTTTCTTGGATTGTTTCTAAATGTTTTGGATCGTAATCTACCGTGGTAAAGACAAGTGCATATTTTGGATTTTCAAGAAATTAGATTTAAATTTTCACGAAACTTTATTTATAGTTATCTAATCAGTATATATACAATGTTTATACCATGTTCTACTTATTATATTTGATTAAAAAAATTTGTATGCACATTTGGTAAAATGTATATATTAAAACACTTGCAGTTGATCAAACTTTCGAAAGTTTCACGTCTATGTAATGCAAATAGCTTATGTCATCAGGATTATTTTCTATTTTTCTCATCTCAGGCAAACACAACTCCTCGGTGAAAATTCTGAGTTACCGCAGGTAGCTTTTTATGATAGTACCGGAATAATCCACGATATAAGTTTTTAACACGCGCATATTACATTTTATATTAGAGTCTACCGAGCGGAAAATCTCTATATAAGTAAGTTTTGAAGACTCTCGAGAGAGGGTGTTTACATAGGTTTGCCAAATTGCCTTGCAGCAGCCGCAAGAGCTACGAAAAAATATCTACAATTTTATTTCCCTCCTTATTCTCACGATCTCTCCCTTCGTGTTTTCTTTTTTATATGTCGCGTTACACCACACACCGATTTCTAATAGTTTTATTTAACCGATGCTCTAATCGTTTGATTAACCAAAACTATAACTACAATAAAAATATAATGATTTCGTTTATAATTTTTAGCTGACTAATTTTCACGTCAAAAGTTATTTATGATTAACGATTCGTATGCATTTTGTATTTAACAAACGATGAAATCTTGGTAAATGTGTCTCTTCCTTAGATCGTAATGAAACTTTTCGTGCGTATAATCATTATCAAGGCTCTCTTCCGAGAACATTATACGGACACTTAAGCGCCGGCATCTGATATTACTACGCGGTGAAAAGTTGTATCTTCGATATTACCGGGAGAAAGCGAGAGAGAAGAAGAGAGAGAGAAAAGGTGCTCTCGTATACCAGTAGCGTTTGCAATATTGAAGATAGATCTGTCGAAAGAAGTGTGTAAGCATTGAAAAAGAGAGAAAGGAAGAGAAGTATACAGCAATAAGGAGAGGACAAGATGAGTATAAATTACTGAGCGATCGTTCGAGGAAGTAGGAAGCTGATTGCAAGAGAGTAAGAGACGAAACGAGTTAAGAGCCAGAAAGCGGAGAAGCATTGCGCACGGAGGTTGTAGGAGCCTACATTGCAATGATATCGATTCCAATGCTCCTTACTATAGACGACGTCGCTCACTCGTTTTCTCTCTCCCTCCACGAGGGTGGGCAACCCCTTACTTTTTATCCCTTTTCTTCGAAGCGTCTCTCTCTCTCGCTTTCTCCCTCATCCCCGCCTCACTCGCTCTCACTCTCTCTCTCTCTTTCTCTCAATACGTATATACATATATATACTTGTCTCCCCGCGCCGCCTTCTTCTTGTCCTCCGCCTCTGCTTCTCAATCAACCCATCGTCTACCTCTCCTTTTTAGCTTCTTCTTCTTCTGCCTCTACTTTTGCTTCTCTTTCGCCCACTCGATTTTTTTAGCGACATTTTACTTTGTCATTTGTGTACGTGGTCATGAGCCCTTAGCTCTTCCGTTACCTGAATATTGGGCAAAGAAACGCTTTTCCTGCTTCATTTTCCTTTTTTACTTTACACCATCCAAAGTTTCTCAAGCACGTTTTACTTTATAATATTCAACGTAATTTTATAAAAATTAATTTTCACCGTAAATCTCCTTGTAATTTTAAAAGACGCGTTGATGCTTAAAAATATGTTGTTGTATTTATATTAAACAAATATTTTATTAGGCAATATTCATAATATTGTAGTAAATGTAATTTGTATGCATACATACGTTGATTTGATTAATTCGCGAAGTAGCACTAGTATCAGCAACAGAAGAGAAGATGCATTGCCCAAGTTACCGATTGTAGTCTGAGTTTCCGGACTGGTAAAACATGTATTCTTTCATCTCCCTACCAGAGCTCTTCGATAGAAAAAAAAAGAAAAAGAAAGAGAGAGAGAAAGAGAGAGAACGATTGTATGTAGATACTGTATATAGAGTTGAAGAGCAGAAGAAGATAAAGAAAAAAGGAGAAAGAAAACGCGACTCGTAGTTCGTTCAAGTAGGATAGAGGCAAAGCATCAGAAGATCCGCTGATTACTGCGGATTCCGTCTTTGCCGTCGTCTTTCTCTTCCTATCCAGCTCCTCCTCACCCTCTGATCTGGAGGCAACGTCGACCGAAACCCCTTCATTCCGTGCTCTCTTCTCGTTTTTCAAACGAACCAGTCTCAACCGAAGACTCCAACTGTTCTCTTTCTTTGTCCCTCTTTTGCTCCGTTGCTCTCGGCCTCCTTCTCCCCCGTTCACTCTTCGTTTAATTGATTTCTTAAGACCCAAAGGGGTTCGCCATCGAGCTCGATGTAAACCTCGGCCTCTCAGGATGCATTTTTCCCTTCGACTCTGATTTATTCTCTATCCTTGTCGTTCGTTCTTCTCGACTGCTCAGATTATACGTCTTCTAGCACGGGGAAAAAAATTCCGTGAATAAATTTAACTGAAATTCATCATCGTGCGAGATGTATCAATAAATTTATTTACAAATTATTTCTATTAATACATTCTAAATGTTAATGTTACTTATAGCGTGTATTCATTTAACGATTTATTACTTTAAAGTAATACGCATATCTCTTATATGCTGTGAGATTGTAATTTATTTATATTAAGATATTAATTAGAAATTGATGAATATAATCCTAATATCCGTGAACTACTAATATACTTATCTCAACATAAACCGTCCGATAATCATAACATGTAATCAAAGCGCTATAAAATAAATTATTAGTAACGGATCGATTATAAAACGCAAATTATGAATTATTATTTAATTGGTATTAAAAATTTTAAAAGTATTATATAAGAGGTAAAATATTTTCAATAAAGATGTAAAATAAAAAAAAATATGCAAAATCGGGAAGAAGAGAGACATCTCCGGTAATATTTTAATCTATCAATGACGTCGTCCAAAATGCGCCATAAAACGTAGAAAGAAAAAAAATAAAGTAATTCTTATATCGAGGTGCCTTTGCGTCGCAGATTACATTCCTCCCCCTCCGTTTATTTCCTCGCTCTTTTCACGGAACGAAAATACGTAAGGGAGGCGTAAGGGAGCCCGATGTCTACAACGAAGGAAGAGAGAACTCGCCGGAAAAAGGAAGGAAAAAATGCTGCTCGAATGAAGTCCCCGAGGGTGGGAGGAGAGAGGAATGCAAGATATTGCAGCCCCGCGGGACTCGCCGCCACGTAATCTCTACGACGTCGGAGAGACGGCGACGGCAACGGCGACGGCGATGACGAGGAGGAGGACGTATTACAATCCCCGGTCCTATCCTATAACCATCCGGCGCAGCTCGAGTCTCGAGTCTCCAGTCTCGAGCCTCTCTTCTCTCTTCTCTCTTCTCTGTTGGTGCTCCATGAATGGCCTATTCTCCTTGGGCTGTCTCCTAGCAAAGTCTATCCATTCCGATTACTCGCTTTTTCTTCTCATTTCCGTGGAGCCCACCCCCCACCCCCATCCCCCCACCGCCCGTTATCCGCAACCCTTTTCTTTTAATTTGCTGGCAGCCGCGCCTTCTTATTCTTTGGCTACCTTTCCCGGGCATCGAGGGCGTATTATTATCGGATGCTCTCTCATCTTCTTTTATTTTCCTTATGCACTCGGGATTGGAGCTCCTTTCAACAACGGCCCGTACTCGATTCTCCAACAAACAAAGATTCGTCTCGGTTGGTTCTACTTTGGGAGGATTGCTCATCGTAAGATGCACCTTCGTCCATTCCTCTTCGAGTCGACGCGGATGCGCCGAGACCGATTGCTCGATCGCTCGACTCTTCGCCTTATTCCCCAAACGAGCTCGAGCCCTCCTCTCCTCTTGGCCGAGCCAGTGCTCCGCCTACTCCGAACTTTATATCCAGCCTCTTTGGGTTCGCGAGTACGGCTTCGTTCTAATTAATCTTTAGATTTACAATACTCGGCTCCACTCTCGCTTTTTTTGTGGAGCCAACTTTAACTTGGAGATCCCTTGTCGGATCGGACCCGAGTCGCCCAAACACGTCGATTCTAAAGAATCATCTCGGTGAGGGGTGAACTTTGAATCCGATGGATTTGGATCCGACGAAAAGAGGCATGCAAGACGAATCGCGAGAGGAAGCGCGAAAGAGAGGAGAAACGAAGGAGGAGGGTTCCGAGGAAGACGAATGCAAAAAAGAGAGGTGGTGCAAAGTCTCGATGTGGTGTATATATATACGTATATATTGAGCGGCCGAGTTTTCGGAATCTTCCCCTCGGTACACACGCCTCGACGACTGGGCTCTGCGTGGAGCGTACGTCGGTACAGACGGAGAGTGGAAGAAGAATGAGAAAGAAGGAGAGTCGAGTGGGTAGGGTGCCCAGGCACCGTGTATTATACATCGCGTAGGTCGGCCATCTTAGGTGCGGTGGTGCAGCCACCCCAAAACGTCGGCGAGCGCCTTCACGGCCCCTTATCCCCAAGTCCACCTTACAACTTGCACTCTTTGTTCTTAGTCGCGGTGGTCCCCCTCGAGCACTACGCATCTCGGTGTGGCACGTTTCCTTCTCTCTTTCTCTCTTTCTCTCGTTCGTTCTCGTTCGGTTCCACGGGCAGACGATGGCAAGGAACGACTCGCCGGTTCCCACCCCCGAGATTCTCCGTCTCGTGCGCCCACGTAAGTGTGCGTATCGAGGAGGGAGCTCGAGACAGAGAGCGAGAACGGGATCTTTGAGGATGCGATATCCCCCTAGGGCCGTGCAGTTCCGCCGCGTAGTCCTTTCTTTACAAGCCCAGCGCATAAGGGAGCGAGACCGGGCAATGCGTTCGTTGTACCCCGGCGTCGGCTCGAGACGCCGCCACTTTTAGGGTGCGACGAGATGTTTTAAGGAACCTCGGGCTCAGGACCCGACGGAGCACTTGTTTCCTTGCGCGCCAAGCCTCTCGCGCGCTTTTTATTCTCCGCGACATGCTTCAACCCTTTCTTCCCGCTCTCCTTTTTCAACCTACTTATTTTTTTACTTTTTTCCTTTCGTTCCTTCTTTATTTCTCAAAAATCTCTCTCACCGCGCCGCGCCCTATATCCATTTTTTCTAATCTGCATTTTTCTTACCTCACTCAATTTTCCATTACTTCTCTCGTAAATCACGATCAAATCATTATTTTACTATATCGTATTATTAAATAAACCTAATTATTAATATGTACTTTTATTGATGTTAGTGATTGAAAGTAACTAATTCCAAGTATTTACTGAATGAAATGAATTGCTGATAATGTTGCGCGATTTAATTATTTAAAGTTTTACGACAAATTAGATTATTTCAGATTCATGTCAATATTTTTTTTTATTTAATTTTTGTTATATATTTTAATATTTAATCCGTATCAATCCACTTAACAAACTTGAATATTTAATTTAAAGTATGTGCAGCCGAAATAATTTATTTACATTTAAAGCCACACCCACTGACATTAATATAAAGGACTAGAAATATACAATGTACATCGTTTGCACTAAATAAATGTTCTTCAATATATTTATATTATTATTTGTTCTTTCAGCCCGTATACCTACTATTTGTTTTTCCTGTTTCTCCTTCTGATGTTTCCCCAGCGCCTTGCATTTGCCCGGGGTTATGCTCACGAGATAGGACAAACCTAATAGGATAGGACAACCATACTAGAGACGGCAGTCGGTGTATATTGAAAGTTTCTGTTTGGGTGTTTAGGTCAAATTGCATAGGCCTAAGCATCGAAACCAACTGTTCCATATCTACCGCTCACGTTATGAACTGTGGATAAACACCTATCCGATCTCGAAAGTCAAGTTTCCACCATACCCTGCTACCTCATCGCTGTGTTTATTTACATATATAAATTTATTAAACGAATAAATAATGAAATATGTTAAAAGTGCACAATTTGTAAATAACCGAGGGAATGTATATTCGATTGATGGATACGTTTGAGACGTACCTCCATAAAAGTTGTAAGAGTAACCAAAAGACCCTTGTAGTATGAATATACCGTCGGCACTTGAATATTCCATCCGAGCGGGGAAGACGCTCAGCCTCGACGACGATGGCGAAACTCGAGTGGAGTCATCGTATTTGCAACGGGTAGGGCGACCATCGTCATCAACCCAAGCAGCTGCCGTCTGACGAAGACGAAGGAACACGACTTGACGGATTATCAAGTAGCGAAGAAGCACATCCTCCAGGCGGGCGGCAAGCAAACCTTATTCTTACGCTACTTTGTCGCGAGATAATGCGAAAAGGGGAGTCTCTCCCGCGTCTCCCCTTTACCTCGTTCTCCATCTTTCTCTTTCGTTTTTCTTCGTCGTCTTTCTCGATGCATTCGAGGGGTGATTTCGTCGAGACGTTTCAGCTAAAAGAACTTCCTCAGACGTTCGTAAATTTGATGAACGCACTTGGATTCCTCGTAGGATATTAGTTTTTTTCCACATTTTTCGATATTCAAATTATAAATGCATCCACTATTTATTCTAACAGTATTTAAATAAATGCACCGCCATTACACAAAAAATATTTATTTTTATTTTTAATAATAAATTACTGTTTTCAATGGCATCATTAATTTTATAGTAACATAAAATAGATACATAAAAATCGTAACATCATCTAACCAAGTTGATTTAGGTACTTTTTGTAAATCCAAGTACAAAGTTAGAATCTCAAAGGGAACGCGCATGATTGTAAGGGTTATTTCGCGAGATAAGAAAAAGGCGGGATACCGAGAGGAAAGAAATAGCCTGGAGTGACTCGAGGTCTCGTCTCATAAACGCGAATTTGTCTCGCAAGGGTGCGGAAAATATTTTTTTAAAAGACAGGGTGGAAGAGTTGCAGGGCTACGAGCGCGCCAAAAGACAAAGAGGAAACAATCGGCTCTAGCTCGACGTCTGCTCGCAAAAGAAAACTCGCCCTCTTAGCGCGGCTACAATCGCCTCCCATCGGCGGAGTGCTACTTAGAGAAATCAGACCATAGTACCTAGCACGTGTATTACTTACGTCGCGGCCGTACATAAAAAAAGAAAGAGAAAGAAGAGAGGAAATGTGGAAACGAGGGTCCCGGAAACACAGGCCGTTGAAGGAGAACTGTTCGAGACTTTATGTCTTGTCTCATCTCGGATTTCTTCTAAGTGTACGTATTTCTCTGCGCTTCTCTATCTCAGTCCTTTTCTCTTTCCCACTTATACTTAATGCGCGTTGGACAATGGCGAGATAAACTCGCTCCCCTTTTTCATTTTCTCGCCGGTTATTTGTCGGATGTATCGCTCGTCTTTGCAGTGGCGATCCGATTCGTCTTGAATTATTTCAAACGGAGCATTTCGAATTACTCAATTTTAACTGATATTGCTTTCTAGGTTTCAAAAGATATTTATTTTTTTATTATTTCACCTGATGAGGTAATTAATTCTAATAAGAAAGAATATAATAGAATTTATATAATTAGAGCTTAAACAGAACAACTTGTAGCAGTATGCGAAGTTTTTGCCTGGAGGAATGAAGAAAAGGAATGCGAGCGGATGAGATAATTAGAGATTAGTTGGTTGACGCAATATATAAAGGTCGATATAGTTGGAGGAAAATTGTAGAGAGGAAGTAGGTGAAACCTGATGGTGGTTCCGAAGACCAACAAATGAAAATGTTACCTACCTCCGAACGATATAATTATTTTTCCTGCATGATGTACAATTATTTGTAATGTCAATGCGTAAAGCGTAGATGCCTGTTAGAGAGAAAGAAAGAAAAAGAAAATCGCATATTACGGAAAAATCGAGGATTTTAATGTCATCTAGTTTGCCTACAGGCTAATTGTATAAAATGGCAACAAACACTCAAATTAATATTTTCCGTTGTATAGAAAAAGATTATTGCATCAAAAGGAAATTAGATAAAAAGTAAAGAAGTGCAGGTGTATCGCGTCTGGTTGGCCTATTTCCGAATAATTGCTCAACAATGAAAGTATAGGAACTCGAGCGCGTGTACTCGACGATTTAATGCAATAGCACGGCCAACAAAGAGCGCGGCTGGAGAGAGAGAGAGAAGGAAATAGGGGAAGAAGGGAGACAGAACGAGCGGGCGAGCGAGTGAGAGAGAGAGAGAGAGAAAGAGAGTGAGAGAGGGAAAGCGCGGAAGACTAAGGTAAAGGGGAATGGGTGCGTAAAGTGGACGATACCTGTGCGACTCTGCTAGCCACGTCCGGAAGTCCGTTGTTTTGTTAGAATCACGTATCCGCAGGGTAGCGAGGACGGGCGCCGATGAGGAGCCGATCCAGGATGTGAAAAGCGTAGGTACCGCTCGCGCGCACGCAGTCGAGCATACAGTGGACGCGAAACGCATCGACTCGATGTTCCGGTAAAATAAAAAAAAAAAAGCTAGGCTCCTCTGTCGATTTTGTCGATCGATTCTCGTATTTATATTTTCCCCCGTTTATCGGCACCACGCGCCTTCATTACCGAAGTCGAGGCCTTCCATTTGCATTTTTCAATATTTCGTGGAGTCGTCGAAGGAGTGGCTCGCTTATGCCACCGACGCACTCGATAATGACGTCCCCTCGATACACCTAATGGCTCGTCAAGGAGAGGGGAAACGAAACAAAATTGACATTTTGCACCGAGGAAGCTTCCTTAATTGATACTTCTCTCCTCGTGTCCCGTGGTGACTTTGCGCCGATACGCCTGAAAGAAACTATGTTTGTATACATATACACATATATATATACACCCATGCGCCATACCCATAGCAAACAATAAAAAAGACAAACGCATACTTTATTTCGAGAGCGGACGTACGTGTACTTATCTATGTACACAGGTGCATATTTAACAAAATGTATCGTACGTGCATTTCTTACCTAATCGATTGTGCAAAAAGGAAAGAATTGTGGCTTGCGTATAAATATAATGAAAATTAAATATATTTCTACAGTTCTTTATAAAGTTCGGAAAGTAAAATGTTAATTAAACGATAAGTGACCGCAAGGTAAATATAATATTAATATCATTTGTGGTCAATTTAAATAATGATTCAATTCATGACGTTTAAAACGTAATTATTATTCATTGTATAGACAATGAAACGTGCGGATAATAAATAAAGTCTCAAATTTCATTGGATAATTTAAAAAATGACACCACTCGCAAATAATCGAATAGATGAATTTTTGGAGATTAATAGCGGTGTAGTAAGTAAAACCATGGTTTTAGTAAAGTAAAGATTAAAGGTAAATGTAATATTTTCCAAGTGAGTAGTGGACATGTAGAGAGACGTCAAAGAGCGAGGACTCGACGTGAGCAGAGCTTCCGTCTCTCGAATGTATCTCAGTGGCGATTGCGCCTATCTTCTTTAACGAGACCGGAGAGCAACTCGTACACTGATATATACCTATATATACATATAAACGATATAATCGCCGTGTCTTCTCCTTGGCTTATAAACGTCTCGTTGCGCTGACGACCCTTTCTATATTCCTCGAGTCGTTCTCGGCAACCCTTCCCTACTTTGTTACACGTACACACGCGCACACACGCGCACATACGTATATGTATACATACCTATATCGGAGCTCTTCGACGTCTCGGCCTGCAAGTTGTACATACATATATATGTATATACGTATATGTAAAGTATATAAGAGGCCGAGACGTCCTCTCGTTATCTAATTAGGGTTCGCCGAGCGAAATGCTAGCTATATTTTACACAATAATTTACATATGAATTAATGAACGCTTTGCTTACTTCCTGCACTCTGCGATGTTAGGTACATTGCGCTTACGCTTACACGCTTTTATACCTTTAAATAATGTAACTCTTTCCTGCTCTGTACTTAGATAGTTTTAGACTACACGAAAACTTGATGTAATACGTCTGATTCTTATTAATAACGCCTCAATATTTAACCGCTCGATTACCCGAAGACACCTCGCACGCTTATAAATATATGTATGTATATGTGTATGTATATGTATATTCTAATTGAAGTATACGGGGAAAGGTTTAAAATATTCTCGACAGTTTCTTTAGCACATCCGTTCGTGCCTGTAATTGATTGCAAAGAAAGAGTCGACGAACCTCTCTAGCCCGCGCGAGTAAAGAATAAGAGACTCGTGTATATATAGGAGGTATATATACACGTTCCGAAGAACGAAGAAGACGCGCGTACGAAATGATATCGAGGAGGCGCAAACCTCTCGTTCCGAGACGATTTAAAAATCGATGAGAGAGCTACCCCCTTAGGGCTACGTCTCGACTTCCTCCTCGTTACGAGAGCTTCTTGGTTTGCCGCGTGCGCGTCTCCCTCCCTTCTGGCAAACCCTTCGCCACCTCTTTCTCGCGCACTTGTGCCTCTATATATCTCGATGTCGACATCGTCCATCGCCTGCGACCGCCTCGAACCCCCGAAGGGTTGCTTACTCGCTACACGACTTTACACCGAGAAAACGGCAATTTAGACGACATCGTACCAGACCGTAGATTCGAAGAATTGCTAGTAACAACCGATTATTTCGTTAATTATTCAATAATACCTGAACAACGCGTTGGCTTTCGAATAAATTGACGACTTTTTCCTGTCTCCCTCCCTCTCCCGTTTCTTACATTTCATTCTCGGGAACCGCAATATACATGAGTTAACGCTACATGTATCGTGTACTTATAGCTCGTTCGCACAGAGATGAAATTATTGTCTTGAGCGTTTTAATTATCACTTCAAATAGGCGTGCGTGTTTTCCGGGTGAGTTCGAATTTAATTATAGTTGATTTCAACTCCCGAAGATATTTTACAGCAATATCTATGTATATGTGTACCCACGCACACGTGCGCACACACACGCACACACACACACACACACACACACACACACATATATATATACACATAAACTGGAATTATTTATTTGAGATGTATGAAACCTATTCTACCGTATACATATATATTGCAGTTTCGTACATATTAATTAAGCTCTAGGACGTACTACATTAATTATTAATTAATTCGTGTATTATACCCAAATATGCTTCATTCGGATATTTTATTGTTGCTCTATGTATGGACGTAGGTATGTATATATCTATATAAGTACAAATGCATAATCATGTGAATATGCAGATATGTCTATATATACATGCGAACGGTCAAATAATTAATTCGATTAACACGTCAGTGTTTAATTAGTCTGAAAACCAGGGGATATTCAGTTATTTCGTCTAAGGTAATTGGCGAGACAAGGCAATAATCTACGTGGCGTTCCAAGGACCCGGAATTGCAATTTCCCGCGCGTGTCACTTACGCCTGGGCGTCCTCGGCTCGCGGGTTCCCGGCGGTGGCGGTATATAAAACAGCACCGCCGCGCGCTGCAAACTTGGACGACGTTGGCAGTAAAGAGGCTCTATAATAACGCGTCTCTCGCTACTACAAACTGTTATAAAAACATTTTATCGTTCGTGGAAAAGTCGAACTCGTCGCCCCGGTTTTTACGCTCTTCTTCACTCCTCGTAACCAAGTATCTCCGTAAAAAAAGTGTGTACTGCGCGGATTGTACTGTATACTTATTTTCTCTACTAAGTTTCGAGCGTCGCAGGGAATTTTTATCGACTGTGTATACAGTTGCGCGAATTTTCTTTTTGATGAGCTTTTACGAGATTTCCCCGGGTTCCTCTGTATTTGTATATACACTTGGACATTCGTTGCAGTAAACTTCCCTAAGAGACGTTCTAAAAGACTTTAATTTTTCATCATTACCTTAATTTATTCCTAATAACTTTGGTAATTATTAGTTATTTTGGTAATACGAGTCGTATCAATTTATTATTTACAGTTCATGCCGGCCGGTTTTAAAATAGGAGAGTTCACGGTATTATTTCCTCTTTAAAGTACATTACATTGAATTTGTAAGTAATTTTTTTTAAGAAGGGTGATTGATACCGTGTGGTAGAAAACGCATACCCCTTTAGGCGACTAAAGCACAATATATTGATTGCATCGAATGTATAAAAAGTGAGGAATATCTACCTGTTAAAAAATACTAAACTCTCCCTGCAATAAAACACGATTTGATATCAAATTTAAAACGTTTTACAGTCGTATTACTCGAAAATTACTTTAATGTATGTTTCAAAAAAATTTTTATTTTTCAACCTTACCCGAGAGATCGTTTGAAAGTTATGCAACATCATTGAAAAATTATTAAAAATTCAATGCATCGTCCGCAGCAATTTAATTTGACCGAAACAACCGTAATTGCTTTTACCAATAAATTGAATTTCACGCACTTCCTGCGGCAACTTAATATTCCTAGAACGCTGCGTGTGCACTCTTTTGTTTTGAAAAACAATTAAAAGAGAATTTTTGTTTTCATTCGTATCTAATTGGGGCCTCGCATAAACATCGTTTATTGCATTACTCGATACATTGCAATAGCATTTCATACGAAGCTTTTTTCTTTTCTCTCTTTTTTTTTTAATGAAAAATTATAATCGACGCGCATATACATACCGTACGTGCGCGAGAGAATATTTCCATAAATGACTGTATATACACAAGATAATGGCGAACGCGTAACTAATTTGCACCCTCGACTAGTTTTGAAAATCAATGTCCCGCGCGTATCATTAAATAGATATCAGTATCCATTCTGATTAGGTAAACTATCGACAATACCGAAAATAAAATCGATTACTCTGGTTTAACCGGCACTTATGGTTGCGTAGAAATCGTCCCGAAAAGTACATTCATATACGCACCGAGAGACACTGTGCATGTAGTTCGGGGTTCCTATGGGTGCGATTTCGCGTACGCGCGCGCGTGCATCCGTGTGTGTGTGTGTGTATACACATGCATTTGCGAGAAATCCACTGCAACAAGTATAGCCATGCGACTGCAACGTATGTGGGTGTATGTGCGAGCGACAGAGAGAGAGAGGGAGACACGCTCAAACACATGGAGGAAATCGAGTCGAAAGCAATTATTCCTTGCGAAGTGTTGCCGTTGTTGCCCTTCTCCGCGCCGGCATGATCATGTAAGAGCGTAATTATCACTTAGCGTCTAAATACACTGCTACTCGTAAAGGATTTGCTTGATTAGAAGTTTAATAGATCGATTCTGGTTAAGGCGGCTTACCTCGTAACAATTTCATTTATACTAATCTATTTACACGGAGAGAAAAGTTTGCGTAAATTTTACTAAACTTAAACGAACGCAGTAGTAGATTGCCAAAACGCGAAATATTACTAAAATTCCAATCAATATTTCTAATATACTTCTAGTTAAAAATTAGTAGACGTTCAGTAAATATTGATAGAAAGTTCAGTAATTTTTTGGATTTCGGTAGTCTAATACCGCGTTAGTGAAATTTAGTAAAATTTACTGATACTATTTTTTCGATATAGAAATAGGTTCAAAGTCACTATAACGATTAATATAAATATGGTTAAAAGTAAATTAGTGTAGGTTAAATAAAGAAAGTGTCTGGAAATATCTCTTTACCTTTATCTTTTAAGTTACCGTTATTGTATATTTATAACAAATTATTTTAATTCATAACTGTAAATGCACTGATAAATTTAAATGAAACATTTGATTATCGCAAAGTTGAGTGTCGATAAAGTACGTTTAGCATGCGAAAATTCTTAGGAAACCACGAGGATGGGGTTGGGGCGTGTGAACCGAGGTATCCCGTAGTTCTATACGCGCAAGTAAAATAACACCCGGAAAGGCACACCAGCCGAGATACAGAGTAGTATGCGACAAGTGCATCTTGGAAGTGTCTGCCGGAAATAAGATGGAGGAAACGCCCGTGACGACAAGTGTGCACGATCCTCGATCCTCGATCCTCGAGTCTCAGGTCGACCAAAAATCCTTCCCGACGTCGGCAAAATCGAGCCGGAGCGAGCGAGCGCGCGAGAAAGAGGGGACGAGCGCAAGCGGCAAAGGGGTAACTCAAGACGGGTCTAAGTGAGTCTTCCGGCCGGTCGGCAATGATAGCCCTGAGAACTGACCCGGCGCGTCCCCGAGTGTGTGCGTGCTATACGCGTTGCACGCGTTTCCCTCCTTCCTCCTCCGCCGGCCCCCCCGCGACGTGTCACAACATCGTGATCTCAATTATTCTACCTCTCTCTCTCTCTCTCTCGGTCACTCTCGGATATTCGCGATGCGTGCCCCAGGAGCGCGCCAATGAATAAGACATCAGGAAGTCGTCGATGGATATTATTTTTGCGAGGGTCACTTTTCTTACTTCTTTTTACAGGATGTTTCCACTCACTGATTAAAAGATAAATAAAACTTTTCGACTGCAATATTTGCATATAGGTATACATCTCATCAGTGGCAATCGCTGAGAGATATCAACTCAACTTTTCAATGAAACTAAACTTTACGTTTTATTTTTTTTAATTAATCAACTTTGATTATAATAGTTTATAATGTGCATTTGATTCTATAAAATGAAATACTTGTTGTATCATTAAAACAAATATATATATATATATATATATGGGGTATTCCACGTGAAGTGGTCCGATCAAAATTTTAAAATGCCCCAAATTTGGGTACACATTGCAAATGTTTTTCAGAATACAGAAAAAAATTTTAGGTACTGGAATTTATAGTTCAAAAAGTTATTCTAACCTCAAAAGTGAAATTTTTCCAGTTTTTTCAACACCAGCTGGGTTTCATCGCTATTTAACCTCAAAATCTATCAACTTTTACTATAGAACATTATATGTAACATCGTTGCTAATTATCTCTAGAATTTATCCTTCTGGGTTAGAATTTCTAATTTCAAGGTATATGTTAGATAAACTACATGTCAATATTTAACTTGAAAAAAATCTAACTTCGCCACAATTGATTTTTTATCCAAAAGTCCAAAAGAAAGCTTGGAGCAATACCTTTCAAATGATCTGTAGCATTTTTATGGGCTTCAATTCTGTAAAAAGTTATGATAATTTAAAGAAAGACGAAATTTTTTTAAAAATTTAAATGGGAAATACCATGTTAATTTTTGTGAAATTTTTGTCTTTCTTTAAATTATCATAACTTTTTGCAGAATTGAAGGCCATAAAATGCTACAGACCATTTGAAAGGTATTGCTCCAAGCTTTCTTTTGGACTTTTGGATAAAAAAATCAATTGTGGCGAAGTTAGTTTTTTTCAAGTTGAATATTGACATGTAGTTTATCTAACATTTACCTTGAAATTAGAAATTCTAACCCAGAAGGATAAATTCTAGACATAATTAGCAACGAATGTTACATATAATGTTCTATAGTAAAAGTTGATAGATTTTGAGTTAAATAGCGATGAACCCAGCTGGTGTTGAAAAAAACTGGAAAAAGTTCACTTTTTGAGGTTAGAATAACTTTTGAACTAATAAATTCCAGTACCTAAAAATTTTTTTCTGTATTCTGAAAAACATTTGCAATGTGTACCCAAAATTTGGGGCATTTTAAAATTTTGATCGGACCACTTCACGTGGAATACCCCATATATATATATATCTTTAATTTATTTAGTGCAGTAAATGTAGCATATAATTTGTTTAACCATATAATTACACAAATCGTTAAATTAAGGAATTATTCATAAAATAGTGAGTGGCAGCATAGCTGCTAAATGAAGTCGAAAGAAAAGTGGATTTATTTCTTAATTACGACGCTGCTTAAGAAGGACACAAATGGACCAACTAAACCTTACCACCGCTTCCGAGTTCTAAATAGTTCTTCTCAAATCTTTAGTGAATGTTCCATCAGGATTTAAATGAAACATTTGATTATCGCAAAGTTGAGTGTCGATAAAGTACGTTTAGCATGCGAAAATTCTTAGGAAACCACGAGGATGGGGTTGGGGCGTGTGAACCGAGGTATCCCGTAGTTCTATACGCGCAAGTAAAATAACACCCGGAAAGGCACACCAGCCGAGATACAGAGTAGTATGCGACAAGTGCATCTTGGAAGTGTCTGCCGGAAATAAGATGGAGGAAACGCCCGTGACGACCAAGTGTGCACGATCCTCGATCCTCGATCCTCGAGTCTCAGGTCGACCAAAATCCTTCCCGACGTCGGCAAAATCGAGCCGGAGCGAGCGAGCGCGCGAGAAAGAGGGGACGAGCGCAAGCGGCAAAGGGGTAACTCAAGACGGGTCTAAGTGAGTCTTCCGGCCGGTCGGCAATGATAGCCCTGAGAACTGACCCGGCGCGTCCCCGAGTGTGTGCGTGCTATACGCGTTGCACGCGTTTCCCTCCTTCCTCCTCCGCCGGCCCCCCCGCGACGTGTCACAACATCGTGATCTCAATTATTCTACCTCTCTCTCTCTCTCTCGGTCACTCTCGGATATTCGCGATGCGTGCCCCAGGAGCGCGCCAATGAATAAGACATCAGGAAGTCGTCGATGGATATTATTTTTGCGAGGGTCACTTTCTTACTTCTTTTTACAGGATGTTTCCACTCACTGATTAAAAGATAAATAAAACTTTTCGACTGCAATATTTGCATATAGGTATACATCTCATCAGTGGCAATCGCTGAGAGATATCAACTCAACTTTTCAATGAAACTAAACTTTACGTTTTATTTTTTTTAATTAATCAACTTTGATTATAATAGTTTATAATGTGCATTTGATTCTATAAAATGAAATACTTGTTGTATCATTAAAAACTATATGCTAATTATCTCTAGAATTTATCCTTCTGGGTTAGAATTTCTAATTTCAAGGTATATGTTAGATAAACTACATGTCAATATTTAACTTGAAAAAAATCTAACTTCGCCACAATTGATTTTTTATCCAAAAGTCCAAAAGAAAGCTTGGAGCAATACCTTTCAAATGATCTGTAGCATTTTTATGGGCTTCAATTCTGTAAAAAGTTATGATAATTTAAAGAAAGACGAAATTTTTTTAAAAATTTAAATGGGAAATACCATGTTAATTTTGTGAAATTTTTGTCTTCTTTAAATTATCATACTTTTTGCAGAATTGAAGGCCATAAAAATGCTACAGACCATTTGAAAGGTATTGCTCCAAGCTTTCTTTTGGACTTTTGGATAAAAAAATCAATTGTGGCGAAGTTAGTTTTTTTTCAAGTTGAATATTGACATGTAGTTATCTAACATTTACCTTGAAATTAGAAATTCTAACCCAGAAGGATAAATTCTAGACTATATATATATATTTAATAAATATATTAATTTATTTAGTACAGTAAATGTAGCGTATAATTTGTTCAACCATATAATTACACAAATCGTGAAATTAAGGAGATTATTCATAAAATAGTGAGTGGCAGCATAGCTGCTAAATGAAGTCGAAAGAAAAGTGGATTTATTTCTTAATTACGACGCTGCTTAAGAAGGACACAAATGGACCAACTAAACCTTACCACCGCTTCCGAGTTCTAAATAGTTCTTCTCAAATCTTTAGTGAATGTTCCATCAGGATTTAAATGAATGAATAAGATAATCACGAGTGAATACGGGAAATTGAAAGACGCGTGGTTGGGTGTAGCCTAATTAGTCGTTAAACGCTTTCTAAATGAATAAGCGTCGTAAGCGTCTTCAAAGGGGGGATGGGATATCGTGAAAAAATTACGCGTGTCCGGATGTTTGGTTTCGAAGGGAGGCCAAGACTACGCAACGTGTCATTAGCGCGCCCGACGCATCTTACATAATGTCGAGAATTCGAGCTCGAAGTTAAGCAAGCCGCTGAGTTTAATGAAACTCCCGCACACCGGCCGTTTAATGACGTCGAGGGCAACGTCTCCTTAATTCTCAAGCATCGCGAAGAGGGAAGACCGCGCTTAAGGAGGATGAGGATGAGGATGAGGATGAGAAGCGTCGGTAGGGATGGCTCAAGGGTGTCATTTGTCTTTGGAGCCACTTTGCTTGTCAAACCGAGCAAACAAGTTATTTAGAGGAGAGGAAACTGCCCGGCAAGACTAGACGGATCTCTTCTTATTGTCATTCCAGATTGATAGTCTCGGCGCGTCATGCGATCATCGCTTAGCTATATACGTACATATACAACTATTATCTAGGATCTACCTTACTCGACGTCATCCCCCACTTTCGTACGATGATGATACTCTTTGGTTACTACGCAATGACAAATAAGATTCTTCTAGTCTTTAGTTTTGTCACTTAAGATATTGAATAATTGATTGATTATTATGGTCTAAAACTTAACGTTCTACACTGGAATTCAAAAAATCTAATATTCATTTTAATCTAACGTAAACTGTTGAAAAGAAAACATTTTAACTTAATACGAATGCGTAATGTATATAAACTTTTAATAATTACTGAAATATATGTAATATTTAAAATTAATATTTTTTATAAGGCAATGAGTATTAATGATTTAGTTAAATCAAATTCTTAGGAGATCAGTGTGATTTAGATATTTGAAATTGTTGTTTTGTGAAATTGTAAAAGATAATTCGGGCAGAGATTAAAATTAGCGACAACAATTGTCAAAGGATTGATAATGTTATTTGTGGTGGGGAGTGAGAAAAAGGAAAAAAGCTTCCTGTACGGCATAGTTCGATGAATAAGAGACTTCGTAAAATTTGAAGCAAAAGTAAGTATAATTAGCGGGTGATTGTCGGTGGCTCGGGCACGATCCGATGCGCAGGTTGTATTCTCGTACTCCTAAAATCAAGATCGGAACTAATTTTTCCGGACACTTGGCGACTGCGACAGATATCTTTCCGGGCGCTTCCTGCCCCCCTACGAACTCTCATTGAAATCCGCACGGAAGAGGCGTGCGTGACGCGCAGTTCCGATCTCTTTTCTCAGAGAGGGGAGGGGGAGGGGGGGGGCGTGCGGCAATCACCACGTATTCGCGCGAGGATACGGGCTCGACTGACCACCACCGCGGTCTATGCCCGTCCAAGTACATTGTCATATATTCGTTCCCGAAGCTCGCCGGGCCCGACGATCGCTCGAGTGTATCGCCTTCCGCGGCATTGTCAGCCAGTTCCGGATCCGAGAGAGACTTAACGATCGACGCCTCCTCCTCCCTCCCCGCCCCGTGCGAGCACCTTTTTTTCACCTCTCGTCCTTTTCACCTCGCCAATCGAACAATAACCTCGCACGCAATGCCCTTTCTCTAGGTAATCATTAGAATTCTAGAGTCGCGCGTGACGCCTTTCGCTCCATTGTGCGGGTTACAGGTGCACCCGAGATATGCGGCCATCGAACAAACACAGAAAAGAAATGTTTGGGAAATCGTGTCGTGTCGTTCTGGGTGTCGAACGTAATGCTATTTTCATTCTTACTCCTGGACTCTGTTATTCATCTGCGTTCTCTATATACTCGTACACTCGCTTACCAATATTTCAACACAATTATTAGCTTCTTATCAATGCGAGACGGTAAGAGAACTACTCCGTAAATTATATACTACCGATAAAATTCATTCATAGAATATCTCGTGAATTTAAAAATTTATATAACCGATCCAGAAATCAGCGATAAATCCATCAATGACTAATAGCAATTTAAATGATCACAAATCTGTGACGATATAGAAAGGAGAAGTTAGAAGATCGGTAGTGCCCGAATTAGGTACGAGTATTACGCGCAGTGCCCGAGACTCGCGGTAGAACTCGGGGACGGCAGCGCCCGAATTCCTGGCTGAGCCGCGAGCGGTGCATACTTCTCGTGCGTACCGTGTATGCAGGTGTCTGCGAGTACGTCGGTGTGGGTGGGCACGCGGAGGTGTGTGCGGGGCCATTATTCGAAGTTTTTACTTTATTTGCTGCACAGACGATATCTGTATCTTCGTTTTTCTCCGTTGAAGGCGTTGCCCGCGCGAGGATTCAATAACGTTGGTCCAAGCTCGCGTAAAGCACGTAAATCCCCTTTAATTAACGCTCGTCGGCTCGTATGAAAAGCGAAGAGGAATTTCCGATGCAGTACCGGCGTGGCTCCTCCCAAAGGGCAAGACAGGTAAATCGACCATGAGGGAGAGAGAGAGAGAGAGAAAGAGCCGGAGACTCGGGAAAAACGATGTTATAGCCCAGTAGCTCCTGTCTCGGTCCCTGCATCGGCATATCGCTCGAAACTCCCTACTCTCCCTACTCTCCCTCTCACCCTCTCTCTTTGAGCCAGACTCTAATCTGTGAGTGCGAGTGAGAAGCATTTAACTTCAAGGAGAATATTTGTAATAATACAAAAAATACTGGCATCACTGTTTTACTATTAGCATTACGCGAATATTCTGTTATAAAACTTTTATTATATATAGTTTTCCATATAAATTAGAGTTAACTTCGAGTAGTATATCCATGGAAATTATTGATTTATCTCGATCAGCCAATCAAACTATTACGCAAACTCATTGCAAATTTAAAATAGTTAATAGAATTCAGTGTACATTGTCATTGCGTTAGTTTTTAGCACACTCGCGAATGACGGTCGCGGGGAAAAAAATAAATTAAGATGCACAGTCCCTTCTTCGAATTCTCCAGTTGTAGTCTGGAGGGGCTGAAGGAACAGTTGCAAACCAGAGCGAGACCGAGGATGCACTTGAGGGAGAGAGAAGCCGGGGAAAGGGAGAAGTTCTCTCACTCGCCGTTTTTGTTATCCTTCAATCAACGTCAGCCGAGGAGGCCAAGTCTAGTGTGTACACTAAGCAAATACTGCATCATCCACGAGGTGGTTGATTACGGGCTAGACTCTCCCTCTCTCCTTATGCACTTCCTCGCCCCGTTGCACCACGAGTGTAGAAAGTCATCAAATCGATTCTCCCTCTGCGGAAGGGTAACTTCATGACGTGTGCGCCACCACTATATTTCGGCTGAATACTATTATTATTCCACGTTTCCGTAAACTTATCGTCCAATTTTTTTCAAGGAATATTGCTGAACGATATGGATTAGCAGTTTATTAGCTAATCGATGAGTAAACGATGCAGACTGCGCTAATGGAAAATTATATTATTTCGATAAGCAAAAAATATTTAACTGTTATAGTTGTTGCATTATTATATTGCAGCTTATATTACGGACTTCTGGTAATATATTACAAAAAGTTTGTTTAAGATATGTTTATAAATATATACTTTGTCAATTTATAAATAAGAGAGAAAGAGAGAGAGAGAGAGAGAGAGAGAGAGAGAGAGAGACAAGAAACTGCTATTGTATAGATATAGAAAAAATAAAGATTCAGACTAATCGTTGATAAATGTGAGGAGGAAGTAAAGGGGGCCGGAAGCAGTATGTCGCACATGCATCGTAGATCGGCTAAACAAGCTGTTTAGACGACTTGAAGTTAACCCAAATTGCCTCAATTGGATTAACAGTGTCGCGGCGCATCCGACACTTGGGAACAGGCCCAATGTGCGTCACACTCGCACCTCGCCTACTCCACTCCATATACATATATATGTAAACGAGGAATTAAGGGAGGGAGAGCGAAAGATCCGACAGAGAACCCGGAGCTTTTGCTTCTCATGCAAATTGTCATTATCTCGTCATATTGCGTATATGTATGTATTTGGTGTACATATTTACACAAATACAAGACGCGAACGCTCGATATGGAGAGCCTTGAGTTCATTCATAATTGCCGCGCTCGTAAGCTTTTTGTTTCCCTCGAGCGCCGCGAATTCACTTGATTAATGTAATCGCGCGTCCTCGAGTATCACCCGTGAAAATAAAACAATCGCCTCCAAAGAAGCTGTGTGAATGCCTTCCACTACGCATTCTCAAGCTTTTCCGAATTTCTGTATATAAACATCCTCAAGTCAAATATCTTCACACTTAATTGAAACGCATCGTTAATCAATCTTAGTTACTGGAATTCACCGAATTAATTTAAATTGAGACACTAATACGATATACCAATATAACATTAAATTTTGTGATTGGTAATTCATAAATATGCCAATGCATTTGTAAGGATTATTAATTATTATAATTTATACGCAATAGAAATGTTGTGTATAAAGAAAAGGCGCATGAAAAAAGAGTCTGCATGTGTGAGGAAAAATGAGAAAAAATTAATATGCAGGCAAAAGGTTAAACTAAAGCTAGCGTCCGCCGTTATTCGTTCAAGTTTCATTGATAATCTACGAAGGAGCGGTCGGGTCTATCGGAGCTAACAAAAGATTGTATTGCCAATATGACACTTCCGTATTTTGGGCTCGTGCTCGCTGAAATAAATTGAGCCAGAGACAAGTCAATCTAGAAAAGAGAGAGAGAGAGAGAGAGAGAGAGAGAGAGAGGAAAAAGGAGTGAGCAAGAGAGTAGGTTAAACCCGTTAGATGCAGCTCTCAAAATGAAATGGTCGATTGATTCATCTCGCACCCCCCATCGCGAGCGCGTCTCCTCGTCTTCCGCTGCGCGCGTGCGGACGTGCATAAGTATAAGCGCTCGCTGACGTCGAGCATATACGCACTCTGGGTGTGTATATAGGTACGTATGAATCTCGGTTGTTGGCGGCTTTATCTCTCTCGCTCTCTCTCTCTCTCTCTCTCTTCTTCTCGATCCCGTTTGTATCAATTTGCAGGCATATTGGCGAGAATAGGGAGGAAGAAGAGGAGAGAGGAATCGAGAGGGGGGGGGGGGGGGAGAATTGGTGTGTCCGCTTCTTGTCTCGAAGCGACTCTCTCGGTCTTTCTGTATCTGTCAGTTGCTGTCCCTCTTAGTCCACGGCGGTATAGGTATACGCATATGTATGTGAGTGGATCGTCGGAAGTCACCTTCCTCATTATCATACCAACCGAGAGCAGCGACGCAGCTGCAGCCTTCGGCCTCGCTGATCCGGCCAATATGTCCTGCCCTACTCCGGAGCTGCTTTTGCCCCTTACGCGCTTACTCGAGGCTATCAACTCGATTTCATCGTACCCTTGCTAATATCCAATTAATTTGCCGATTCTACATTAAACACTGTACCTCGACACTCGCAATATTCGTACACACGCTCCAGTTTACAAGCTAAATTGGGTGCCACGAATTTAAAAAGTACAACCAAAGGATGAATAAGTCATTTACACCTTGGTTAGCCATAAAATGCATAGGTGCAGGTGCACAATGTACGCGAAGCACGCGTGTATGCGTGAACGTGTAGACACATGTTGCAATCAATAAAGTAGCCTCGAGTACGCAATGTACACAAAAAAAGAGAGTAAGTCCGTCGGAGAAATCGGGTGCTCAAATCCCGTCAAGTCCGTGCGGTCGTGCGTCTCGCGCGTAGACGTGAGAGCCCCTGCAGAGAGCGGGGTACAAGACGCAAGTCCATTACACTCAATCACGGCATGATTGGCTCAAACGATCGGACCACCGTACGCACACACGGAGTCTCGCGCGCGCGCGCGCTCGTGCGAGGCCACGTCTCGGAGGCTGCGCTGTTGCCTCAAGGGAGAGACGGAGACCGAGTCTCAGCTGCACTTTTACGCTTCGTACGGTTACAAATGCCTCTGTAGTCGAGCTTTTAAGGTATCTTTATCGAGCCTCGACCCGTGATATAATTTCTCGGCTTTCTTGCATTTTATAATATTTAGTATAGAAGAAATGTTAAATGTACAAGGTACGGCTTGTATCATTTCTCGAATCTTCTTTATTCACTTTTTCCATGTTATGAAAAGAAAAATGTATTTTTAAATGAAATATACTAATTTTATAAAAAATATTTAAGCAAGTAAAATAAATTATATTATTTTCCAAAATACTATATTATTATTAATACTTTTTTTTTAATGTAAAAAGTTTTGTTGACTGATTCGTATAATTTTCTACTTTTTATCACGATATAACATCTTTACGATCTCATAAGATTCATTACCAAATTTTTCGAAATAATCGCAAGATAAAATGGATGGTGTGTGTAACTTGAGAAAATAACGAGTGGTTAACTTTTCCGAACAACTAGTAACAAAAGCACCTTCCAATAAATATACATATATATACATATATCAAGTGCAATAATCGAGTTGTTATTGCTGTACCCTTGGATGATCCATGTAGAGCGTGCATCGTACTCAAAAAGCGTCAGCTGAACAGAAAAAAAAATCGAGAGAGAAGAAAAGGCTCATCCAACAACAAGACGTTTCGTAGTCGTTCTGGCTTGGTGCGCTGGCTCGTCATCTCCGAGACGATTGCCTCGGGACCCGAAACTTTGGCAATTGAATATAATTAAGTAACCGGCACGCAGGACACGGAGTTCTTGAGGGAGGAAAAGAGAGAAAAAAGTGGAGGACTCTGGCCGAGTGCCACGAGACTCGCGCTCAACGCGCATAACGACGCGCAATCCGGTCGTGGCAACACTTGCCAATATGCCCGCGAATGGCCGCATCTACATAACGCGCCAGGAGGAAGGATAAGAGCCGAGACTCCTAGCCAATAAAAGACGCGGGGAACGTCGTTACGGTAGCCCGCGGGTTCGTGCGAGAATACCTCTTTCCCGGTTTCTCCTCGTATCCCGCGATTTCGGGGTTCTCGCTCGAGACTGCTTTGCGGTGCAATCGTGTGGGTGCAGTTCGCCCCGGTACGTTTCGAAGTTTTCTCTCTCAAATGGCATGACGTTACACGAGGGAGATGCACTTCTCCCGTCGTTCAATTTTTTCCTCCGAGCCAACCCGAGAAAGTTTGAAATGTTTTCCTATTATCGCCAAGAATTATTGACGTCGTTCTTTTGTAACGCCGCTCGAAGGAGAACTTTGTTGTATACGCGTATGTCGAGTTGCTTCGCTTAATACGTTGCTATACGTCTAACGTATACCTCGACAAAAAACCGTTACGCGATTTTGTTAATACTGTCATCGGTATAATTATTTTAAAATCTCTTTGTGATTTGTGATATTTTTGATGTCGCTTTTTCTACAATATTAATTATTTAAAACTATACAGCGAATAATTGAATATTTACGTTATATTAATCCCATATTTCTTAACATTCAGTGCTTACGTCCATTTTCATAACAAACACTAATCCTGAATATTGTAATTAAATTAGTAATATGTATTAGGAGATTATTAAAAGTTAGTAAATTTTTGGGCATTTCAATGTCAACTAAACTTAATGTAATAACTATATGCAATAAAAGTAACATAAGCAATCCACTTACAATGCCAAGGTATCTAAGTTCAAAAAATAATTAAGAAAAATTGAAGATAATAATATGAATTTAAATAAAGAAACGTAACGAATAGTAAATAATTAACTAGTTACCTAATATCTAGATTAAAAAAAAGAGAGTGTAAAATAATAATGTATACAAGATATCGCGTAACATAAATCTCGAGATAAAAAGAAAAATATGTTATAAAGTAAAGCCACAAAAGGTAATGGGCGTCTCGTGGCATCGTACGTTCGGTATTTCCGTTATTCGTCCCTCGGCGACTTAGAGTCTCGTAAAGATTGAACGTAGACCGAAGAAAGAGAAAAAAAAGGTGATCCGAGCACGTGTGGCAAAAGTCCGTTGGCGCGTTCCACCCAGCCACGCGTCACCTCCTTGTAAGACGTTGCGCAAGAGTTCCTTTTTTCTTTAAGACGTTGGGGGGATCCCAACGGAACAATGCTCGAAGAAAGAAGCCGAAACGTCGGTTACGCCTCGCTACGGCAGCTGGCACGCGACTTTTGCCTTGTCCAGGGGAGGGAAGAAACAGTCTATATACTTGTACGTTCTCTTCGTCTTTGGTTGCTTCTTCGCGACTCTTGGATTCCCCTTGTGCATAGGTTGCGACTCGCTCCGAGGGGAGACTCGGGGTATAGTATATAGTCTCGAGGAGCCAAGACTTTGAGAAAAGAAGGGGAGCTCGTGCACAAGCATACTTATATACCTGGGCATTTAAACGGTAGGTCACCGATCGTGCTTTCTGCCTCTATCGAGCCTAACAGCCAAACCACCTGAATGTGTCTGAATGCTGCCGAGGGGGCTCGAGTCCCGAGGCCCGACTACCGACGACCGACGACCGACGACCGACTCCCGAGCCCAAACTCTACTCGCATGCGCTCAATCTTTACTTCTCGATCTTATAATGTACGGGCTGCAAGGCCAAGGGTGACGAGACCGAGGGGCCTTTTAAATTCACAGGATCATCCCGCAAAGACGTTACACAATTCGTGCCTTTCGTCTACGTTGCCAGTTCCTGTGCTCTAAACATACATGGGAAACTTACAATTTTACCCGATAATTTACCTTATACCTATATCAATATATATATCAATTTATTTACCTTTTTATACTCTGTTTATTTAATTTACTTATTATATCGATATTACCGATTCGTTCGCTACTCCTTATCTCAATATTTCTCAATGGTATACACCTATTTTTATTTTCCGGATCATTACTTATAAAGGAATAATTATAATTTTTAAACTTACTTTAATTGCAATAATTTTAATTTGTAATCACCAAAAATATTAACGATGATATATCATAAATTATACGAGTAAATTAGCTAACGTTATAATTAATTATGTTTGTAAACAATATAAATACGTACGATAAATAATTTATCGTAATTTATTTACAATTTATTAATTTAATTTCATGTTAAATAGTTGAGTTTCTTACAAATTTGTTTAACAAAACTTACAAGTAATAAAGATATACGGTACGAATATTGATATACGTATAACTAGTACTATTTTTGTAAAATTCAATTAAATATTTTTTTAATTATTAAAAAATAATCAATGTACGAAAATAAAGGTGTCGACGTTGAAAAGATGGTTAATATTCATCTGACTAAACGAAATATTGAGCGTTATAGGAAGAATAAAAGTAGAAGGTTTAGTCAGTTTTCCATGATGATTGCTCAAGTCGACGAGAGACAATATTAAATGAAGGAAAATCCGATGCGTGTGAGAGGAAAGTAGGTATAACTACGGTACGTTTCCTTCCTTCGAACGAGAAGGGCGTCGAATAGTATTTTTTGCAGCTTTCAATATCATACGTTAGTATTTCCCACAGAGAAGGGAAGGAAAGAAGAAGAGAAGGAGAGAACGAGAAGTCATGGGAACCTCGAGACGGGACACCCCTATAAGTAAGAAAACGCTTCCTGAAAAATCTCAGGAGTGATCCCCGAGGCCCGAGAAGAGAAGAGAAGAGTGATCTTGTACACCTTGGGAAACAGAGGGAGAGAACGAGATAGGTATACACAACGACTCTTATTCTCGATTTAACGGACGGTTGTACGCGCGCACCGAGCGGGGTCATCTTTTAAATCTCTTCTGTCTCTTTCCCGCGCGTCTCGGTCCCCCTTCCGAGTCGTTACGAGATCGCATGTACGCTCGATACTTGGATGCACAATACAGAATGCCTGAATTTTCCGAAAAATCCGTTAGTATTTAAAGTTCCGAGAGGACGAAAAAAACATGATATACCTTTAGGGAAAACGATCATTTCCCGGTTTTATTACTTTATACCTGAGTTCACTTGATCAGGGATATCCAAGTAATGGGCTGTTGAAGAAAAATGGGAAAACGGTTACGCAACTATAGTACCATCTTTCATTCCCATCGATAGCATATCATTTCGCGATCCCACAAAATTACACAGCCCTTACACTTGACGCGCGTATATGCGCGCGTCTATGCACCCATAAGCTCGAAAACAAATCGTAAAAGAGCGAGCGCGTGAACAAACGAGGTGGCGGCGGGCTAAACGCACCGCAGAAACGGTACATTGCTCTTTAAAGATTCATAACAAATTAAAGGGGGTTAATATGTAGGTGACCCGATAAACGCATCGCGTGTAAATATAAACTTAAACGATTTTAGCTCATATATAGCGGTATAGCGAAAATGAAAACGAAATTGAGTGCTCGCGTGCTAACCGACAAAAGCGAAAGTGTCGCGGATAACGCGTGTCCGATAACAATAATGCGATTGGCAAATTGCTACCGGCGGCCCATTGTTTATATAAAACTCGCCGACTTATTGGCGATGAGAGAGCGATCAAAAGGTCGCGGCTCGGCGCACCCCGATTAATGGATATGCGCATATGCAATGCAATCCGGCTGGTGCGCTCTCTCTCTCTCTCTCTCTCTCTCTCTCTCTCTCTCTCTCTCTCGTTCTCTCAATTTCTCTCTCTTTCTCGCGCTCGTGAAAAAGTGAAACAAAATTTAACGAGCTGTGAATTATGAAAATCATCGTTTTCGCGTTTCACCCCGCTCGGCCTGTAAATATAACGCCGTGGATACATGCAACAGGAGAATGTGTGTACGTGTGTGAGAATGTGGTGGGAGGGGGGTGTATCGAGTGGTTGAAAGGTCGCGCTTAAATAATGCCACCCGCTTGCTCTCCCCTGCGCACACAAATATATACGTACGCACGCACAAGCGAACACACGCACACACACACGTATTATATATATATATATATATATATATATAATATTTAAATACGTACATATATATTGGGGAATGTACACAGAGACATAGATTTTGGCGACGTGCCAATGGGCGAATTGACGATTTCGTCGCCCCTCCACTCGGCCGAAAATAATAATAAAACCGCGAGAGGTAGGGCGCATTAACGCAATTAACCCCCAATTAATAACACATCAATTGACACCGGTCAACTTGTTGCGTTGCGCCGACCGTGCCTCGATAATATGCCGAGCGCGAGCGGCTCGCCCCGTTTATGTGCATAATTCGAGGTTGTGTTTGTACCTGTATTCGCAACCGTGCCCGTATGCATTGTGTATATACATAGGCGGCTCGTCAGCTCCCTATACGCGCACGTAAACGCTTATAAGCGCTTAGGCTTGTGGTGCGCGTCCTCTATACATCGGCTCCTCGATTCTCGCCTCTAATCGCAACTCCGAACCGTCCTTTCGAGTTTATTCTTTTTTTCTTCAATTCTGATTCCTACTTGGCCGTTCCCACTAGCTTAAAATATTAATCGTAACTACTACTTTCCTCGAAAATCGTCAACACGGTATTACTTGTGTATACTCAAATGTTTATATAATATGAATAATTCGAGGCGCTACGCACTCCGAAATCTTGAAAAGATTTCCAAAGACTTTCAGAGAAAGTTTCCAAAAGTTTAGAAGTCCTTGGAAGTCTTTGGAACTCTTTGAAAAGTCTTCAAATTTCAAATAGATTATAAAGCGAGATAACAACATTTTTTTCTTAGTGATATCTCAATATGATTCCTAAAGATTTCGACGACCTCTATATTAACTTTTTTAACATTATTTTAGTAGCATTAGTAGCATACATTTGAAAGAAAAAAATCCGGTCAAAAAATGCAACGAAATTATTTGTATTGTACGATAGAGCGGGGGGAACTCGTACCCGGAGATCGATTTCGGATCTCGACTGACGATTGGAGCAATCACCACCGTGGAACGTACGTTTCCTTTACCAAGCCATCGCAAGCCTCCGTTACCTAGAGCATAAAAAGATGTAAAAATAATATTTTGTATTACGTTGTCGAAACCCTTGCACTTACCCTCACGTTAACTGTGCGTTTAACATTTCAAAGTCAAACGAGTCAGTCGAGCAATCCTCCCAGACCTCCGACGCACCGATCAATATAACAGGCCGAATGAACTATAGGGGACCCAAGCAGGGGTAACGAAGGCCCAAAATAACAGTATGAAAAAAAAGAGAAAGAGAAAAAAGAAAGCAGTCGGGTTCGTCTCAAAAAATTTGACTTGCAAGAGGAAGTGCTACATTACACGTAAACGGTCTCCATTACTTATTATGCGCGCGATGGACATGGACCGATGATTACTATTAAGTTCCCATGCGCGAACGAGGGAGGGGGGGGGTCGGCTGAGCCCCCCTGCGAATGTCCCTTCGCCCCCACGTAGACACGTATATATTGGCCACATGTCGACGCGAGGGAGAAAATTCCTATGCACATGCCGCGTCATGTGCGGGAACGGTCATCGTTTTACTTTGCCCTTACTCGCTTAAGGAATCGTTCGAGATCGCTCGGTACGTTATATTTTCTTATTCAAAACAATGTCTCGTTTTCTTTTCGAATAAACTTTTTTTTTTAATGAATGGCAGTTTCTTCTTATTTGACAGTTATAATAATGTAATAAATCCATTTATTTTTATACAGAGAAGATTGTTATCCAATGATAACTTTACATTGATTTAATATAGAATGTTTTCTAAATTTAATAGTATTACTTGTTATCTTCTTTGATTGATTTAAAATTTATTTATCGTACACAGAACCATTTAAATTAGGCAATCTGGGGCATATATAGTACCGAACGGCCAATTACGATTACCTACTCCACTTCCCGACCACTAAGTGCAGGCTAGAATTGCGAAACTTGGAAGTTGGTACGAAGAGGGTGAAAGGAGCAAAGCGATTGAACCATGCCAATAGAATAGTTGGAAACAATGGCAGAGCCAGTATGCTTCGGCTCCGCACTCAATCGTTAAGACAAGCTAAACCAACGTAAAAGTATCCCTTTTTAAAATTCTTTTTTATTTTTATGTTTAGTTATTTTATTAATATATATAGATGCATTTCAATCAATGTTATAACTTTAATTTATTCTCAAATTTGAATACGATTACAAATTATTTTTTAAATAATTTTACGTGTAAATTAACAAATTAAAAAAAAATAATTTATTCTAAAAAATTAAATTTTTACATCTTTTTATAGCAAAAACCGGAAGGAAATAATTAGAAACCTTCGAAAAATAGTAAATATATTTCTTTATAATCCTCTGGATTCTCGAAAAAGTAAAGATGATAATTGCTGAAGATAAAATGTATATACAATTATAATCACGTATAATTTCGAAACGAAGTTGTATACACAAATGTATTATCGTCGTGTATTGGAGGAAATGTAATTATATTCATAAAGAACATACGTTTAAAAATTGAAAGTAAAAATAGAGAAAATTCCATCGATTCGCCGAGGCGATGAGGAGGCGGGAGTTGGGAACTGCGATAACCGGAAGACAATGCTCAGCTTCCTCTCGCGCTGCGGAAAAAAAGAACGGCAGAGCCTCAGGTGTTCATCGCATCGTGAAGGCTCGCGCGTAATTAACTTCCCGAGCAACTTCCGAGGGGGGTCGACAAAGCCATTTCCGTCCCTTATATCTTTTCTTCCTGTCTCGATCCCACGCGGCAGAGGTGTACGCGTCAAGGTAAAAATGTAGAAAGAAAGGGGGCCCCCCCTCGAAGCTCGCCTCCCTCGGGCAGGAGAGCGTTGTCGACGTTATCGCGCGCTCGACGCGAAGGGCCATATGGCGAGTGTCGAACGCCTGAAGAGGGTACGTGGGGCCGCGATAATACTCGACTCTGCTTAGCTTTAGATAACTTATCGGGAATCGTAGCTTTGCGACCGAATGTCGATCGAGGACTTTGTACCTTCTCATCTTTGCGTTTTTGTTCGTCGATGAAAGTCAAGTTTTAATAACGCACGAAAGATAGGGATATGTCTACGCCTCCATCTATCGCGTCGACACTTTGCCTTAAATATATTATCTTTTTTAAATTATCGTACGTTAAATAGTCGATCGTTCGCAATTAATATATAAAAATACTGATCCTATGAAAATCTAATATAGTTATACTATTGCATTTAGTTGTTCCTTAATAAACAGTAACGAATTAATTTATGTACAAGCAGAATTATATTTCATATATACCGTTACAACCAAAGATCGGTATTATTTCGTCGGGCACGCGCGTATACAGCTAAATTTTCCGGCTCCTTCGAACTCTCGCATTGATCGGGGCCTCGTAAAGTCGAGAAACCGAAATAATAGGTGTAGCATCTGTGCAGACAATCGTCGTAGCACGTGGGCGAGTCGAATACACGTACATACGCGCGCACAAACACACACACACACACACACACACACACATGCGCGCGCACTTCAGGGAGAGACTTGGAAGCTCGTGTACGCAGGGAGGTTCACCGGGCCACCGAGGGCAGGTGCTTTAAGCCGCTCAGCTGTTGCTTCGAGGTCCCATCGTCCGGGCTTATACAAATACGCGTATACTATTTACCGGAGTTAGAAGTATATATAAACAGAAAAGAAAACGAGCGTTCCTGTTTAATCGCGTTACGGGGGCAATGGAAACTCGGCACCAACGGTGCTAATCGTGAAGAGAGCCTTCTCGATAAGCGATTATCGATTCCTTTTTATCGTCAGTATGCATGTACATATGTGTATATCTATACGTATATATGAGAAAACAGCCTTTTATCGACAATACCTGATCCTCCTATTATATATAGTTTGCGCCAACTCGCTTAAATAATACCTCCTTTTCTTCTATTGTTACTCACTGATTTCTCACCGATATAGCTCCCAAAAGTAGGTGCACGCGAAAAAAAAAATTTAATTTTGGTCCAGAATTGTAATAAAAATAGAGAATAAAATTAAATCATTTTATCAGAGAAAAGGTGTTCTCTCTGTGTGCGAGTCTCGATGCGGCGTGCCTATTAATTATTAGTAGTAAAAATATATCCAACAATATTTAAATAAAACTATTGGCGTATATAGTCGAATGGATAAAAATAAGGGTAATAGTATAAATGTACTCGAATGGAAAATCAAATGAAATATAAATATGGAGATCTCGGTCGAAGAGAGTCCTCGGCGCACTTTCAATATTTCCTTATTGGCTGTCGATGGAAGCCGTGTAAAGACGGAATATTTGAAAAAAGGATATCCTGCTTTACCGAGTCTCGCGCTTATTCTCATGTGGAATCCGCGAACAAGACAGACATCTCCTTTTCCTTTTGTTAGAGAGGCACATGTGTATACCGATATTTGCTAAGCGCGGAAGACTCGAGCTCCCTAGACACGAGAAACAGGAGTGTCACGTACGTCACTCGGTGCTACTTGGCGATTCTCGTAATAGGAACGCCTGGGAATAAAGTACCAACGCTCGCTACAGGCGACGTGCAAACATCGCGGTCGGGGAGAGGATAGCCAAGTGATTCCCTCTAACCCAACGAGCACAAGTTGACTTAAGCTTGTTGTACGCGATTCTACGGCTTCAGCTACCCTTCTTCCTATTCCTTATCTCGTATCTATTCAAATCTAGGATTCTCATAATATTTTTCCTCCTTGAGTTGACGCTTTTGTCACTACATACATTTTAACCAAATGTCTTAATTTGTTCAAATCACAATGACAGTTAATATTTATTTGTGTATACAAATTTTTTCTTCTTTTTATGACAGTTTATGTATACGTACACTCATTTAAATCATCCGATTTTTCCCTACATCTTCGAGCAGCTGCTTCATTTTTTCTACTAGCAAATAAAAAAGTTCTTGGTTCGTATATAAGCAGTACATATACCAACTCGGAAGTTATATCGAGTTTAGAGGTAGGAAATGTTTAGGATAACGTACATACGTGATTGCTGATATTTTATTTGTTCAGCAATAATTTAATTTTAAAATACATCTAAAGCTGTGTATTACTAAGGTTGTATTCTATTGCGGCGGACGTATTACTGTGGTAATTTAAATACTGTGTTAAAATATTTATACATGGGACGAATTTTCTTCTATTACAAAGTTAAAATAACATAATATTTTACTGTTCAAATATAAATCCGCAGTAATTGATACTTCCGTAGTAATAAGATACTTTCCCTATTTATAAAATTTATCTGAACTTGCAATTGATAATTATTTGGTGGATCGAATACCGTAAAGTTAGTTAATTAGTAAACTCGCGTAACTATAAATTCATGCGATTAAAGTATTGGTAAACAAACTATATTTTTAAATCAGTATTTAAAGGCGGTTTGATAATTATTGATAATATATTATGATCCTCGTTTATATATAAGTAGGCTTCGAAGCCAATTTTGAGTTGATTACTGTTTACGTTATAAATAAATTCCAATAAACAATAGATTTTAGGTAAATTGATGTATTAAATTTATTATAAACGTTTTATTTATTAAAGAGAATGAGAGTATTTAAGTCAAGTACATTATTATATAAAGAATATAAAATTAATAATGTCATGAATAATTAAAATTATTTTTCAATGAATGCAAATGTTGAAGTTTATATTTAACGATTTGTTATATATTTTTTACACATTCAAATTTATAAATGTTACAATTACGGTATGTAATGTTGTTTATTAAAATAAAGCTCATGTCGACGTCAGAGTTATAAGTTTCATAAGTACAAAGTCGACGAAGATAAAACATTTAATGACTATAATTTTCTTATAAACATTCTTTGGTGGAAGGGGACGATGGGGGTAGCGGGAAGTATTCACCGTCTTTTAGACTCTTGTCCGATACTACTTGAATGCAACTCAAGTATTGGTCAGCGTCGATTCTTGACTATGTAAAGAAGAAATTGAAGGAAAGAAAGAAGAAAAGAAAAAAGAACGAAGGGAAAAAGAGTTAGGATAAAGTAGTACTTGAGAAACGGAATTCGTAAAGATTGAAAAACTACTTACAATATGAATATTCGTATTCCCTTTATTCATAATCGCTCTAAAAAAGAGTCCGTATTTGTGCTCATTCTTTCGAAGGCTTCTTAGTTCACCGGATTGACGGAGAACAGTAATTGTTATCGATGTCTGCTTAAACCCTTCGATTCGTGACCACAAAACTTATACCGCAATCAAATGTTGGGGGAGGGGCTTGTTACACGATAACTTTATTTTCATTCACCCAGTCTATTTTTTTCATATAGAGCTGTATACATTCGTATAATTTGAATTATACTGATTTTATACTACATATTATTATCTAATAGTTATAATATATATAAATATAAGTATTTTTAACTCACGAATAAAATTTACTAAAATAATTAAAATTTTACATTTCATTTTTTTCCGTTTACTAGATTTAAATAATTTGTTTAAGATTATAATTACTGCTAGTCTATAATTATTATAATACTGTACATTTTTATATTATTTATAATTTTCATTAATTATGAGAATATAGAATTCTCTAAACTACCTATAGTGGTAACGAATCTTGTAAATACATATTAATAAACTGTACATGACTGTACGGTATAAGAAATGAAATTATATTTTATGAACATCTATTGAATTATTTGTAATAAAAGTATTACGACGATTTGGATGCAATAAGTATACACGAAAAATGATCAGGCACTTCCTAAAATTCAAAGTTATTTTTGTATACGAATGAATTTGATAAGAATAAAATAGTTGTAAAATACAATGTTTAGAATTTAATACAATTATATAGTCCGGGTAATCGATTGGCTTGCCAACAGACGAGACGGTTCGATTACTTTGTGTCTCTGGTTCTCTTCTCTCTGTATAGCACGCGACGCGCGTTACCGCAACCGTTCGTATACTAGAAAAAAAAGCGAGAAAACAGATGGAGAGAAAGAGAGCGGTAGATACACAATGGATTAGTGTGAGTGTATACCTATACATCCGGTATATATATATATATGTATATATATGTATATGTATATATGTGTGTGTGTGTGATAAAAATTCGTTGATCTACTATATATCCTGACAAATCTAACCCGGTTTTCCCGTATTTTTTGTTGTTGCAGACGTACAGCAGTAGCACCAAAGCAGCTTTGACAATCGAGTCGAGGGAGCGAGGGGCAGCGAGCCCTTTGGCGAGCTCGAAGGATGCAGCTCCCAGGCGGGAGCACGAGAATTCCGCCGTCGCGAGCACCGGGAATCTATCTTGGCATAATAAATGGTAACGACATCATAGACAAGTGCAAAAGTACCCGAGACACCTTGACCAACCGAAGAATCAGCAGAAGCGGGAGAACGAAACGCGGCGTGAGCCGCCCCCAGGACGAAGACGACAGCGGGAATCCGATAAATCTGACGAGGAATTATCGCCCGGGTCTCGATTATCGCCGAGAGCGACGTGGACCGAAGTTGCGGTCGTTGACCTCGATTCTACGGCGGAAGAATTGGCCCAGCGAATAGTGAACGAAGGAAGACGGAACCGAGGAGGAGCAAAGAAGCCACGAAACCCAAATAAAACGGAAAGACGAGGATCGTAGCCGGCGCTTCTCCTTCTCGGGCACGCGCGCGCGCGGGTAAAACGCAGAAGGAGAAGAGGCAGCCAAGAGAAGGGAGACCCGTGGCCGGCGGAGTGGGGTGGCTTCCGAAGGAACCAAGTCTCTCCGTACGTGTAAGCAGCTGTACCGCTGCGGAGTAGGGATAGGGAGAACGTGCGAGAGAGGGAGAACGAGCTAGCGCGAGCGCACCGAAAGACGGCGGCGTAGGCGCGCTCTAAGCCACGAGGGGGCTATTCGAGTCAGACGACACCGGAGGAGGGGTGAAAAAGAAGCCCTGGCGGGGAGGGGAAACGGAGGCCTTCGGGGGGCCGACCAACCAGACGGCCGATGATGTCATCGGAGGAGGAGACCGACTGTTTCGCCCTCTACGGAGCAACCACGGATAGCAAGCAACAGCAACTCTTGAAGAAGCAGAAGCGCACCAGACAGCGCGTGGACGCCGGCGAGCCGCGCAACAGTTACTCGAGTATACCGAACTTTAGCTCGCGGCCGTCTTTTCTCAGTGGCGGCCTTTACGGCTCGATTTTTAACTCGAGCAACAACGTACACCACTCGCAGTCTGGTAATCCCCAGCAGCAGCAACAACAACAACAGCAGCAGCCGCAGCAAGCTCAACCACCGCCGTCACAGCAGCAGCAGCAATCCCCGTCCGGAGCCCAGCACCCGCAGCAGCAGCAGCCGCAACAGCAGCTCCAGCCTGGAGCGGCTGGCAGTCAAGGTCACCTGGGCGCCACTACGACGGGTTCCACAACAGCCCAGCAGCATACCGGCCACGCAGCCTTCGGCTTTTTTGGGGCTCCGGGCTTCGGCCCACCCAACAAAATGCTGAACGAGCTCTTTGGCCGGCAAGTCAAACAAGCCACGGACGCGGGTGCCTCGCCACCCGAGGGTAGTCACGGGATGACCGGTGCCGGCATGGACGCCGCAACGACCAATCCTTTACAACCCGGCGCAGTGGTTAATACCGAGGACCCTGCGACAGCGCCTGAACTCACCCAGCACATGCTGCGCGAGATACTCCAGGGTCGCAAGTTCAGCGCCCTCTCCGTGCAGGATCAGCCGACCAACAATAATAGCATCCACAATAACAATATTCACAACAATAATAGTATTCACAACAACAATAACAACACAACCGCTGAACTACTGAAATCACAGCAACAGCAACATCAGCGCGACAGTCCCACTCAACAGTCGCAGACGCAGCAGCAGCAAACGCAACAGCAACTTTTTCAAAATAATAGTGACAGTGCGCGCAGTGGAACAGTGCAAAGTGGGGGCGAGGACAGTGCCGACGACAACAGCGGTAACAGCGTGGGCCACGGCGACCGAGACACGGTGATGCCCGCGGATGCCGAAGACAGCGGCGAAGATGCCACCTCCACGGCCCGTGCCATGGAGGAGGCGTTCGCCGAGGCCGGAATGGACACCGGTGGGAACCTCGATGGGTCAGATTGTGATCAAAGTTTGCCCTCGAGTCCCGCGGGTCCCCGGTCTGGGTCCGTCTCTGTAAAGGAGGAAATTCAGGACTCGCTCAAGCCGTCACCTAGCAATTCGCCATGTCCCATCCTGCCGAAGACCGAGAACAACTCGCCCACGACTGAGATCAAACGTGCGCGTGTCGAGAACATTGTGAGTACGATGCGAAGTAGTCCAGCCCTCCAACCTGTCACAGTGAACGGTTGCAAGAAGCGCAAGCTTTACCAACCCCAACAACAAACCGTGCACCACGTGCTTCAACACAGTGTCATGAACGACGTTGCCATGCTCGACGACGAGGAGGAGAGCGACGAAGAGGAGGATTACGCGACCATCAGGCGAAAACGAGAAGAGAAAGATAACCTCAGGAGCCAACTGGATAAGCTCTACGAGCAGGTGGCAGTGATGCAACAGAAATACGCGGAGCTTTCGAGCCGTATGGGTCCGGAGACGAGTGATAGCGGCGACGCGCCCGCGAGTCCTCAACACCAACCTCAGCTACCACCTCGACCACATCGGCCCCACGCGCCCCCGTATAACGGTGTTCTTCCGGCCATGCCTCATGACCACGCGGCAGCGGCTGCAGTCTATCAGATGGTGAATCAAAAATTCTACCTGGATCAGGAGAGGTACGCTTCCTCGGTCGAGCGAATGAAACATCAACAGCAGCAGCAGCAGCAACAACAACAACAGCAACAGCAGCAGCAGCAACAACAACAACAACAGCATCAACAACATACGGAGGCAGTGACGAGGCAGCAGCAACACCATCAACAACCCTCGCCCCAACCTGCGCCAAGTCAACCGACGCAGCCTCCGGCACAACCTCCGGTTCAGCCGTCGAGGCAGGAGGGCGCGGGTCCAGCGACACCTCAGACCCCTCGGATGCACAAATCGGGAACGCCGCTTCAACAGCAGCACAAGGACTTCCAGGAGAGCTTGAGCGCGCTAAGGGGGGCAGTCGAGTTAGCGACCAACTCGATGCCCAACATCACGGGGAATGACCTCGAAGACCTGGCCGATCGTCTCAAAACCGAGGTCTCCGCGTATTTGAACAACCTCATCGACAGTGTCATCTCGAGGTTCGCCCAACAAAAGAAATTTCTGGGTAAACAATCGGAGGTGGGTCAGGCTGCAGGCGAGCAGCTCAACAACTTGAGCAAGGATCTGATGCTTGCAAGTCAATATTTAGAACGCAAGTCGCCGAGGACGAAGGTGGTCGACCGAGGAGCAAGCCAGCAACCCAGTGGCCCAAACGGACCACGGGGGCCCCTGAACGGTGGGCCCCCACCCTCGCAGGCCGCGGGTTTCTCGCCGATCGGTGGCCTAGCTGGTGTACCACACGGAGGCCCGCATTCCGGGCTTACGGAAAACAATCTTAACCAAATCAATCAGTTGCCGCCCCACATCAGGCCCAGCAGTAGTATCTTCCAGACGCCCAAACCTCCGACGATATATGCAATGGCCTCGATGCAGCAACAACAGCAGCAGCAACACCAGCAGCAGCGCGAACAACAACAGCGGGAACAGCGTGAACGCGAACAGTATTGTTCTATGAGAATTAACGAAGACAGGGAAAGCAGGGACTCGGAGCAAAATGAGGCCCTATCGCTTGTCATGACACCTAAAAAGAGGCGTCATAAGGTAAATACTAACCTCTATTACCTATTATTATTTAGTTAAACATATCATGCATACAGTTCTTTAATTATTTTCATATTGTACTAATTTTGTTTATTTTCAAGTATTTGAATAAAGATAATTTATTATTTATTTACGATCATCAATGATAAATAATTTGAAAATTTATACTACAAATATAAACGTGTATTTAAATAGTTGTTTGTTTAATGTTCAAAAGTTATTTAAATAGAAATTTTCCTATGCAAAATTTTATATATTATTATTGATTTTACTTAAATTTCTTGGCGATAAACTTGTTGTATAATATTGCGATTTTACGTATATATTTTTGAACGTTATTAATGTTTTAATGTTCAAAAAACTAATATACAATAAATATAAATATATAGATACAATAAAATTGCAATATTATAATTACTACATATTAGCTAAGTATTATAAAAAAAAATTTGTTTTAAAACAATTACAATGAAAATAATAAATGAGTTGATAAAGTAGCAAGTATAAAGCAGTGCATGAATTAGAGTTAAGTGTAGTTAATAGAAAAACGAAAACTTTGAATGATGACAAGCCATTGACAATAGTAACATTTAGTTATTCTCACAGGTGACGGACACACGTATTACCCCGCGCACCGTGTCCCGAATCCTGGCGCAAGACGGTAATGTTTCACAAGGGGGTGCCGAGAGTCCACCACCCCCACCACCTCCGCCACCCCGGCCATACCACGCACCACCGATGCTGCCAGTCTCGCTGCCTACGAGCGTGGCGATACCCAACCCCAGCCTTCACGAGAGCCAGGTATTCTCGCCGTACTCGCCGTTCTACAACCCGCACGGGAACCACCCGGGTCAGGTGCCACCGCCCGGCTCGCATCACCTGCCCGCGAGTCCACCCGGTGGTGGAGTCGAGCTCAGAGATTCGCCACCTTTGCCTCATCCGCCTGCAATGCTGCACCCAGCGCTGCTCGCTGCTGCCCAGCACGGCAACCCGGACTACGGTCACCTCAGGATGGACAGCAATGATCGGGGTAGCGATTGCAACTCTGGCGAGATCAGTTACGACGGAATTCAGCCTACAATATCCTTTTTGACTCATTACAGCCGGATCAATTTGATCACTTTTTATTCGTATTTTACATTATTGATCTTATTTAAGATTAACATTTTGACAAGCATTTTTTCACTTTACTTTCGTTTTGCTTTGTCGTATGTACACTCTGCGAGTTTGCGCACTGTAAAAACACGGGTTAGCAATTGCTTTTCATTATTTTTTGTGACATTTCAGTAAAACTCACAGGAAATGATCAAATTTATCGTATATCGCGCGGAAAATCACGTTTAAACTATTCAACGATTATATCTTGAGCATTCGAATGCGATAATGTTAAAAAATTATTAATTAAATTAATACTAATTTTAAGAAGAGTTAATAATAAATGTTTTATTAAAAACGTATTCAAATTAAAGTAATTTAAAATTTGAAGATTTTTTTGTAAATTTAAAATTTTTGTGGATTTTGGAAACTTAAGTTTGCGGAAGCGTTTGTAAAATAACTCGGAAATGGGAAAGAATGCAGTGTCATTGAGTCCGCGGGAGCGAGTGGAGGGTACGGGAAATTAGAGGGAGGACGGTGGTCGAGCGAACGCGCAAAGTGCGCGAAAAGATTGGATAACTTTGTCGGTCAAACATCCGGCGTAGTCCTACGGAGAAAGAGGAAGCCAGGAGCCGGAGGCTCCCAGCGCATTCGCCGGCCTGCATACACACGGAACACGAGGAAAGTTTAGCACACGGGAGTTCGCATGAATGTTAGATTAGTTCGCCGTGCAGAGTTACGTTAACTTTGCCTGCACCCGGCCGAGAATAAGTGGGAGAGAAAGAGAGTGAGAGCGGGAGAGATAGAGAGAGACATAGTTTGTCCGGTAACGTCGAGGGTAGAAGAAAGTTCCTTCGGCAACGCTTAGCCTCTTTGCCGGGGCTTTGGCTGTACTTTGGACCTCGCGGAGCCGCGCATACATAAACATACTCATATACACACCCTCGGTCCACTTGTCACGGCGCTCTAAACTCGCCGCATAAAGTTCGCTTTGTCCCGAAAAAGTAAAATAAACGGGGAGGTGAGTGGTTAAAAAAACGTCAATGGCACGCCAGTATCTTTAGTAGAGACGCGCCTCTGAACTTTCGAAAATAGCCCCGGCGCATCGGCGTTCCGTTCGACTTACCTCTGTGCATCACCTTCCGTGCTTCCGCGCGTATGCAAGCATGCACGGCTCCCTTGCCTCGCTTTCTCCCTCCCTCTCGCTCCCTCTACCCCTTGTTCTCTTCTTCTCGGTTTCGCGATTGCTGTCGAAAGAGAGCCTGACTAACATGCCGTGATCCGTTTGTCATCAGAAAGACATCGTCGGGACTAGGAGGGCGAGGAGGACGAGGAGCTCGAGGAGCACGAGAAAAAGAGATGAAGAGAAAGAGAAGCAGGAGAGTGAAAAGGCGCGGGGGCGAGCGCGTGTGTGTATTGGAACTGCATCGGTCGGCCCCGCGCGTTCGATCGGCCTGCGCGCACGAGGCCTTTCTTTACCGCCTTTTTAGCCGGCCTTTGATGTAAAATCAATGGCGCATTTCCCCGTGGGGTAGGTCGAGCGCGCGCAACTATGGATGCCACCATTGCACCAGCCTGAGACCTTTCGCATCTCTCTCTCTCTCTCTCTCTCTCTCTCAATCTCTCTCCTTTGCTCTCTCTCTCTCCTCCTTTCTTGCCGACTCTATATAGCTTTGCGTTTCTCTCGTGCTCTCGCTCTTACGTTTAGGCCACTGTGCTACTTATTTCTTACGAATAACTTGCGCTTATTTATAATTGCATAGCATTCGGCAAGCACGATCACTTAAATTCAAGAAACACATATTTAGTTCCAGCCGCGTACGTGAATTTTTGTACACCGGATTTTTATTTAAAATTGATTACGTAACGCCTCACGCAAGTTGTTCGAATCGAATTAAGAGTTTATTTATTGTCTTAAGTGAGCTTACTTAGTCAAAGAGGTGACCGTTAGACCTGCTGCATTCGTAAGGAAAGAACGAGATAAATATCGACGCGCGGATTAATCGAAGAAGAATGCGATGAAACCACACGGGGATATCCTATTACAAATAAGGAGTAGGTAAGGCTTCCGCTGAGGATATGACCTATCGTCGGTATATTTTTCTACGGCACGATCAACCCTACCGCGACTCTTACAGCTTGTACGATTTCTAATTCGCTTAGATACGTCGAAGGAAAACTCGATTAAATTGGAGATGTCCTCACTAGCGTAAAGAAACCGACGTTCTATTTTACCCGGCACGACGAGTATTTTGTTTTTCCACGCAAAATTGAATAATGATCATTTCGTGTGAGTTTTAATGCGCGGATGAGTTACAGAATATTTTTATTGATAAACTTTAAAGAATATGAGTATTGTAAAAAACATATTTGCAGCTGAATTCCAAAACTTAAGATCGGTTATTACGGTTGCAGTTACTTCATTTACTTTCTTACAAATCGTTGATGGCTCGATTATTCGATACGTAAGGAATTAAGTGATCTGTAACTATGGCTGTGATTTAGTTTAGGAATTCTGAAATTTTATTCCAAATATTTCCTTAACCACAGTGCACTCGTCGACGTTGACGCCGATGCACCTCAGGAAGGCCAAGCTGATGTTCTTCTGGGTGAGGTATCCGTCCTCCTCTGTCCTAAAGATGTATTTTCCAGACATCAAATTCAACAAAAACAACACAGCACAGCTCGTCAAGTGGTTCTCCAACTTTCGGTGAGTTTCTTTAACAA
This sequence comes from Theocolax elegans, assembly GCA_026168455.1. Taxonomy (NCBI): domain Eukaryota; kingdom Metazoa; phylum Arthropoda; class Insecta; order Hymenoptera; family Cerocephalidae; genus Theocolax; species Theocolax elegans. The sequence goes on along the minus strand of CM047430.1, from coordinate 39,096,527 downwards.
TTATTGGATAATTATTCTTTATACTATATTTATATTCCACGATGCACCTTGCGCTACTATAAGTTACGATCCATATTATTTATAGTACATTTGATACGATAAACCTGTGCATCGAAATCTTAAAAATAATAGAAAAACTGTCGGAAATGCGCAAGGTGGAACGTGAGGATTTTGGTCTAGTGCATGCACGAAAATAAGATCGAATAAGATTGTTCGAATTGGTCGACATTCACGACTTGAAATCGCGGCTTTTGCCGTAAAATCATGTACCGAATAAACGTCCCCGAGCGAACATATCGGTACGCGATCGAGGGTGGTCTATGCAAACGAGAACGAGGTTTTCGCGGAGCCACTCCCAGGGAGAAAGAGAAAGAGACGGGACGGCGGTCGACAGAGCCCAGGAGACGGGCTGGGTGTGTCTGAATCTTAATTACTCGCCCCCGCGGAGATGGAGAGCTCACCGGCCCTCGTATGCGTCGAGGCAGCTGTGTCAGGTGGAGCGGCCCGACGTTACGCTGACCGCCACGAGCTCGTGAGGCATTAGCCTGATTATAATTAGGCTGAGTACCTACGAATGCGAGATATAAGGCGCTCCGCGTGTGTGTCGATGAGAGCCCGACCTCCGACGCCGCCACTGACTCTAATTTACGCATTATTGCTCTTAAGACCGGTGCTTTTCTATCGTCTTGGTTCCGCGCGCGATTACTTTACTCCCCTATAAACCTCCGGTGCTGCAACGATATATGGTTTACGCCGGTTCTACTTTCATTATTCTTCCCACGATTAGTATTTTCATCTGAACCCGTTACCTCTGCCCAAATTAACCTTCTACTTTATCATTATTTTGACAAACTTTTCGCCGTTTTTTTCATCGGTAATTAAATGGCATTTCGATAAAATTTGTTAACTAATAATTTTTATTAATGCGACAATATCTTACATTTGAATATTACGAAGTAACTATCTAAATCGTATTTACTTATTAATTTCTTTACTCTTACAACCGAAATATACTTGGTAGAAAAGAAAAATCTAAATTCACAAGAACAAGCGTTTCGCGAGTCGCATCGTGCTGTCGATACACTCTCAACCCTTCCCTCGACGTTCGTTATGCCGGGTGAGCCAGTGCACAAGCGAGCCGCCCTTCGACGCGTTTTACCAACTCTCTTTCCTCCATTTTTCCGATAGACTGGGCGCCGGGTAAACAAAAAACGCACTCGCTGCACTGGTTGCGGGGTAAAAAAGTAATTTTACGTTTTTCCACTTGAACATTCGTAAGTTTAAGGTAGTCTCGTTACTCGACATTAAGTCCCTCGACTCTCGATTTCAATGTATACATTTTGTTTCTCACGACAAATTACGATGTGAAATTTTTTTTCTCACTGAAAATATATAAGTTGAATATCGGAATTAACCTTTATAAATAAATACGGATCAATTTTAACTTTTAGGAAATGTAAAATTTCTTTGCTTTACGAAAATTGTCTACAGTTCGAAGAGTCATTAGATCGAAAGTAACTAACCCAGTCTAAGTGTAATCGATTTTAGACTCAAATATTAATTCAAATGTATATTATACATAGATAATACAGAATGTATACTGAATCCGATAGTTTTTAAACGATCCAGCGGTGTTTTCTTATCTGGTTCAAGCCTAAGCGAAAGGATACAAGCAAAAGAACAAGGTAGATGGAAAGGGAAAAAATATATGTAATAAAAGAAGGATATATAAATTAAGAGATGGGACACATAGTTATTTCGGTGGTAATGGTGTGCCTAATTTACAATGCGAAGCTAGAGAAGGAGAAAGAGGACAGGTAGTCGATTTTTCACCGCACGCGTCACCTTGCGGTATCGTTGATCGCGATCTCGCTTTCGTTGTCGGCGCGCATCTTCCCTTCTTCCCTCGGCTGGTCGACTGCCGGGGCTAATCACGCGCGTAAGAGTCTCTCTGCGGGGTGGATTTTTTCTGACCGGGAAAAAGCGCGTGCTCGATCTGATAGGCTAATGCACTGCTTCCTAAGCGGAAATGCCCTAGGAAATGCCTTGCTACGTTATTCCACGCGCGCCCGCCCTCGCTCCCTTATTTGTCACGAGACGACGGCATCTACTTTTCCTCGTGTCTCCGTGTACGTCGTACCCACACACGTACAAACACTCTACAGTTCAGGCTAATCGTTCAAGGAGAAATCTCGTATCGACGTTGTCTTTTGACTTTTTAAAATTCGAACCGTAGAAATAAAGTGTCGCGGAAATCCTTATTACGCTTTTACGACTCGTACGCGCTACATTACAGACCAAACTATTGTTGATACATCGTCTTATAAGCTTTAATCATTTTAACCCTTTTCGTTGCGATACGGTCGAACGAGGCTAGGTATAAATAATAAATACACAAAAATCAATGGAAACGTTTTGATGGCTTTTTAAATGCGGGTTCTAGCATTAGAAATCACGAAGAACAACTTATGAATTATATATTAAAATCAAGTTGGAATTCTTTGGGTTTTTTATACGTTTTCTCGAGTTTCAATCATTTATAAATTTGATTACATTCTTAACAAATTCTTAATGTATTTACATTAAACATAACAAATGTAACTAATTTTAAGCATTTCTGCCAATCCCCATCAGATGCCCTCATTTCGAAATTCAAATTCGAGTGAAACGACTCGCACGATTTCTACGATCACCCCCTACACTTCGGCAACCAGTGATCTTCTTCCTCGATCTTTCTCTTTGCGTATTGACAACCTTCATCGTATAAAGTAACTTGGCATTCACTCAAGATCGATTGAGGTCGATGAAAATGACCAAGAGGAAGGAAAGTAGGGGGTAGGCTTTTTATCAGATCTCAGGATAAAACACGCGATGTCGCGGCTAGATCTTATCTAACAGGATGGAAGAAATTTTATGTCGTATAATGGACAATAAGCGTACGTTCAAGCACGGGGACGGTGGACAGCATGGGGTAGTTGCGAAGCTTCTACCCGCTAAGCTATGATTGCTTATATTCGCTTATATGTATATACGATGATGAATTTATAAGCAACACTAAATAAATTGTTTTGAAAGTTTCAATATTTATGTCCATCAGGAGAAAAATATTAACTACGTTTTCTAACTTGTGTCATTCCAATAATATTTGCTCTCATTTAAAATACAAATAATTCATTTTGGTAATAGTTTACGATTTATTTCGTTAAATTTTTAATAATTATTACTCTTGTGGTTGTATAAAAAAGTTGAGTATTAGCTTATTCTCGTGAAATGTGTGGCTTACACATTGTTCTAATTGTATATCAATGTACGATTAATTATGGGTTTCATCAAGATATTGATAAAGTTTATATCAAAACGAGAAAAGAATAAAGAGACAAAGTAATTAGAATGCATAACTATTTAAAAGCATATTAAATTTTGTATCAAAATACGATTAACATTTAATTGTTGTTTCGTGTAATGAGGCTTTTGCAAAATTTATGCTATTTTCGTAATAATAATTAATAATAATAATTCATAAATTTTATTGTAAACGAGAACGTTATATAATACCAACACGTGAAAAAAAGACAAGGAGAAAAGATCAAAGTTAGGTGTAAATATCATGAAAGTAAAACGCAAGCAAGGGCAATGTTAAGAACGCAGGTGAAAAAAAGGGAAAGAAAACTAAAATAAAGTAGACGTAGAAAGAGCAAGAATAAAACGTGAGGACGTTCGATGGCTTATCAAGAGACGTATCTGTTGGGTAGACACAAACACGGGCGTATTGGTGGTGTTGGTGGGGGCGCAGTTGGTCGCGAGCAACCAGAATAATGCAGGAGGTTCTTTGCGAAGTGACAGGAGCACGCATACGGGTTTTCTTATCGGGGCGTTCATCTCTTCGGGGTTTCTTGGTGACCGTTCCGACGAAACAGTAATCGAAGGGGGTGTCGAGCCAAGGCACATAATGACGAGGTAATTCTCTAAACGCAAATTTCCTTCGTACAGCCGTTATCTGGGTAGGGGTGAGCGCGTGACCGGTCGTTAGCGTTCCGGCGCTCCTCCTTCGTGACTTTTCGCCGCGCTTGTCTTTAACACGCACTCTCTTTTACGAGCCCAAGGAACATGCCTTGGCGACATTAACACAATGGAAATTTATCAGGGTTGCCGCAGCAAATTGAATAGTATACACTACCTCTCACCTCTCGCTGCCGCAGAGAAATAACCGGTTTTCGTGCTTATTAAACTAATTGAAGTCCATTTCCTTGAGTTTTGAGTTTTCCCCAGTTTTCTCTGAGAGGGACAACCCGACCGAGGAAGTACCGAGGTAAATATTTCCGCGAGTACCTAGTCGAGGCGCTCTTACTTAAGGCCTGAAATTCTCGAGACTGGTCGCTCTTTGCTCTCTTTCGCTGGTAGTGTACACACGAGCGAGGCTCTCGCACGTAAGGGAAATCTCGACGGAACACACCGGGCCGAGGGAGGAGGATAAGAGGGAAAAGGCGTCTAATTAACAGCGAGCCACCCGGATTACCGAAATCTTGAGTGCAAACGACCTGAGAGGCAATCTCCACACACGGAAGAATACGTGTGTGCACCGTCTCGCTTTCGCGACCCATCCCCCGTCTTTCTTTCTCTTGCGAATTCTCTGTCTTCCTGCGGCTGTGTTTTTTAATCCCTCAAGATTGCTCGCCTATGAGAACGAGAGAAGGAGGAAAGGAGAGAAGAGGGAAGAGGGAAGAGGGAAGAGGGAAGAGGGAAAAAGGCCATTTATCGTACGTGAGTTTGCCCGAGCACACACGTCATTTTTCTCTTATTGCGAAAGAATATAAGCTACCCTCTTTCTCCCTCCGCGATTTCTCTCGCTTTTCCTCGGTACCGGAGAATTCGGCCTCGAGCTCCCGCGTAATGCACAGCTATCCTAAGCCTATATTGTTTTTTCGTATCGCGATGTTCTTTCTTTCTCTCGACTATTTTTTTCATTTGCTTCATTCGCCTTGCTTAGATCTTCCGATTATTTAATATGTAACTACAGTCGGTTCTTTCATATTAACTCAGAGGTTTTCTTTAACGTATATGTTTTTGTTCACACGTTTTGTTCAAAGTTTCTTTATATAATATAATTAACTAAAATAAAAATATAATTGATTTTTACATTTATAATAATAAAGATTATTAATTTTGCTTAATACGATGTCTTTGTACAATTGTTTGGTGACTGTTGAAAGAATGATTCGTTTATTACGGTAGAACGCGTACATGCAAAAACAAGAAATTTTGAAAGAGGAAGAGTGAGAGTATAAGTGAAAGAGGAAAAGAGAGAGAGAGAGAGAGAGAGAGAGAGAGAGAGAGAGAGAGGCAGCCCTTTCTCGGAGATTTGGGTTTTATAAAGGAATAAGCGAGCGAGTGATCCTCGTTGACTCGTTTCGGTAGGGGAGGATCGGCGAGCGTTTCGCTGCCATTCGATATCTATATATATAAAGATAGGTATTCGCGCGAACGCGCCTGAAATTGAGAACAAGAGTCAAAGCCAGGACCTTACAACGTCTTCCCCGCGGTCTCTTGGCTCTCTGTTACAGTGTAAGGAAGGGTGAGCAGGGTACTCGAGAGACATACTCGGAGAAGAAAGAAAGGAAGACTCTCCGCTCGCGAAATGAGCAAGCACGAGTCTTTTGAAACAATGACTTTGAGAGGAGGAAAGAGAGAGAGAGAGAGAGAGAGAGAGAGAGCGCCGAACCTCCGCACCGCCTCGGTTCTCTGATAACTCGTGTAAGCGACCGGCCTTCTTTTCCGCTACCAGGAGAAAAGGGTGAAGAAAGGAAAGAAGGGTGTATCGCGCAGTTGCTCAAATAAATCCTCCTCTCTCTCTCTCTCGGTCTCCTTAATGAAACAAGACAACTGCTCGCTTTGAATCGCTCTTTTTTTCAAGCTAGTTCTCAAACTCTTTATCATTCCCCGAATTTTCCTCGTACATTCGGGAGCTCCCTGCTTGGGTGCTCGAGGATCCTCGTGTTTGCACAAAACGCGTGCGCCGTCGCGTCATCTTCCAATCTAAGTACTGCACTTTCTCGAAGATGACGAGAGCCTCCCACGAAGAAAAGACGAGGGTCCTCCATCTCTTACTGTTTTTTTTTCTACCATTGCCAAGTCGAATTCTTACGATGGCTCTTACACGTACCCGTTTATCTTCGACGTGGATCTCTGCTCGGGTAAAGAAACCGCCTCCTTGTGCATTCGCGTACACAGCTACGGATGAGCATTGCGCTCTCTTACCTTTAAAACTCGCAATGGGCTTTAGTGTATATATACGTGCGTGTATGTATGTGTGCTTGCGCGCGTATATACACGGATACAGTTACACCGTGTACCTCGGAGATTCTCTCGAGGAACTCGCTGGGGCTCCTTAATTAAAAACTCAGTGCATGGCACAATGGAGTGGCAACTCTTTGGCCCTGCATTCCGCTCTCGCTCGTTCCCATTCTCCCTCTCTCTCTCTCTCTCTCTTTCTCTCTGCTTTTCTCTTTCTCGTTCTGGTTCACGTTCTTATATACACTCGTCCCTGTGATGATGAGACTTCTTCCTTTATCGTCGCAGAAACGGCGGCCTGCTCACGGTCCGCAAGTATAAGAGTGTATCCACCAAGGCGAACTTTTGATTCCTTCTCTTTTCCTCTTTTTACCACTTTTCCGCGATTTCGATATATATCTATAGACGAGAAACCGCGCGCTCGAGCTCGTCTCGAGCTTTTCGAGAGATTCGTTAACAAGCTGCTGCCGCAAGTTAAGAAGTAACTTTTCTTTCTTCCATCTCTTGCACCCTTTCTCCCTCCATCTTCATCTCTATCTCTCTATCTCTCTCTCCCTTCGTTTGCTCTTGCAGCAATTTTACCTCTTTCTCATTTTTTTTCTTTACTTTTTTCCTTTTTAATTTGTCGATAATCGACCGACCATTGCCTGCAACTCATTTTCATTATTGATGTAAAAGGGAAGGAAATTATTTGGTGAAGAGATAAATATTTCATTTAAATAAAATAATAGATTTAGAATTATATAGTACTTTAACATACTTTTGTATGCTAAAATGGTAACTTGCTTAAAAATAAATATGGAATAAACTTGTGTGGAAATCTTCGTTCAAAATAATAATTTATAATTAATTAAAGCTTTTTAACTGATACTAAATTTCTGCTACATTTTTAATATCCACCTTATGGAATGTGAGCTTGTTTTATTCTATAAACATTATACGGTGCGGCGTAGAGGAACGCGTATATACAGAAAAAAATACAAACGAAAAATAAGTGAGGGATTAGAGACATGTGAGCGATTTACCAAAGAATTACAAGGATATCTGTATATACACGCGTAAAATTCATAATATGTGTACATCAGTCGGTAAGCCGGTAAGAGAGAAGGAAGCAAAAAGAAGCATTTTGCCATCGACATCTGACCTCTTTTCTCCGTCCCGCGCACATAGGTATATAGCGAGTAGTGCCCTGCGAGACGCTCGTTAAATAACGATAGGAGGGCAAGGGGTAAAGTGAAATGGAGAAAAACCTGAGAGGGAATAAAGGAGAGGAGAGAAGGATATTTCCTTTTGGTGAGGCAAGGTGAGGAGAGGAGAGGCCGCGTGCCCCCTGCGCCCTGCGCGGAAGAGCAGGAACGACGACGGTGTCGGTCTGACCCAGCGAACCCTACACCCCTCTCATCGACGCACGGCAGCGGTTGTGCGCGTAAACGGCAGTCACTTAATTAAAAATTACTTAATTACGTTCTTGGCACTAATTAGTGACGTTAGTTCTCTAGCTCTTTCTCTTTTTCTTTCTGTCCGCCTCGGTTTCGTTCCCTATCGACTCCTCACTTCCCCCTTTCCCTTTCTCTTTCCGTTTCTCTTTCGCCTTCTTCTTTCACGCAGTCGAGCTCTTTCTTCCACCGAGTCTCGTCTATATAGACCCGCCCCCTCGTCCCCCTTCCATCGTATTTTCTCTACTTTACTTTTCTTCGAGCATATATACACTTTGTCTTCGCCACGCGAAAAGGAACGGATCGCGAGCGCGAGTCGTTACCTGAAAAAGGAATTTCGCTTGAATAAACTTCCGGAAAATAACGCTTTGCGGCTGCTCCGCGACAAAAACATACAACCGAGCGCACCAGAAATGACGTCGCCCACTCTTTCTTGAGGCTTTCTTGAACTTTGAGTTCTCTACTGCTAATTGGCATGTGACTCGATTTAATTAGTCCTCTTGTAGAAATCGGCTCCAAGTGAATATATCGGTTCAATATCTCTCTACCTCTCCTTACCCCCTTTCCTCTTTTAAACTTGTGCAATGTATATTTAATATTATCGAAATGCATTTGTTACCTGGGTACTCTGTTTTGATAAATACGTGTAAATAAATTACGTATAACAACACTCCTACGTTTATTGAAAATATTTAATAATATATTTTAATTTCGTTGGTTGTTAGTACTTTCATGGCACGAACAGGTGTAATTATACGATTTATCAGCTGGATAATAGTTGACAATTTTTTAGTAATATCGAAGTACATATTTAAATGTTCCGATAACAAAATGGTCCTCGTTCAGCAGCCAGTCAAAACAATCCCTTCTACTCCCTTATCCGTCGTAATATATACAGACATCTAGAAAGAGAGAGAGAGGGGGGGGGGGAGAAAGGGATGGGCGAACCACGAGCTTTCGGCTTTCGAGCCCGCCTTTTCGAGCCTCTTAAAAAGGGAAGAAACGCAAAGGAGAGGGCAAAGAAGAAGCTCGACTCTGCCTCTTTTTCTTTGAACGCATAAAAGGAGAGCTGGTGAACGTCATCTCGAAACGCGCCAACTCTGTTTTCCTTTTCCTCGTTCGTTTCAAGATAAATCCTCGATTGCAACGGCCAGTAGCAATGTCGAGCATCGCGTCGAGGTGCTGGTGGCGCTGCTGACGATGCCAAAGTATTAACCAACCGAGAGACAATACCTTGGCCGTAGGGCTATCGCGAGAGAGCGAGATGGAACGAGGCTTCCCGAGAGGGGGGCTGCGTGTTTCGGGAACGCAAGTGGTGGACGAAGGGAAGGCAAGGTTCGAGAGAAAAAACCGACTCGTTCGAAGGGGTTGAAACTTTTTGCATGGGGTGTAATCGTTACCGAGCTGCACGGCTAATCTGAAACTATGAAACGAGGATGGTTTTTAACCGAAAACCCTTGATTCGCATCTAACGTACCACTTTTCGATTATAATAATGCAACAGTCACTTCGTTAATCAAGCTTCTTTACGTTTACATTTAATTTTATAATGTATGCTTAGAAATGATGATTAAGTATTTTTAATTTATAAATACGAGGTGGTTTACGAAAGAATTTGAAAAATATCCAGGATATTTCGGTAAAACCTAGAGAAACATGCGCATAAATGGTTCGGATGAGCAGATCGAGAACAAAAGTAAAAAACGAATCGCGTCCCTGTTCGAAATGATCCATTGTCTGCGTACGATGCGTGCATCGTCGAGGAAGAATTCCTCGTCTCTTTGGTAGGCGCATCGTTCGATCGGGGTGGAAAAAAACGTCAAGTGATAATATGCTCCAGTCTAATCGGCTTTGTAGATCCGACAGGATGGTGCAGCCTTTGCATGCACTCCGGGCTTTTGGTCCAAAAGGGTAAAGCGACCCTCCCGTCCTCACCTCTCTCGCCTCCTGTTTCGCGCTCGGAGTCGAGAGCGCTCGGCTTAGCCCGAACTCTGCGGAAGGATTTAATTTGCAATCACCAGCAAAGAGCTTGGAAAACAGTTTATCAAAATGAGTTACCAGATGCAATATCGCTAGAGAAAGCTTGAGGGTGAGGTGGAGTAAACGCTCACGGGTATACGTCACACGGTACAATTAGTCTATCGCCTTCCTGTTTACAGAAAAGAGATTTCACCTCCACCTGCTAGTTCATATGTTGCCAATTTATCCGAATCAGTCTCATAATGAATTAATTGATCTAGCTTATTTGTTCATTATGTACAGTACTAGTTTTCCAACTTTTCGCTCAACGAATCATTACAATTTGTCTCCATGGAATTGCACGTGCGTTAATTATCGTAAAATACATGTATAATCCATTCGCTAATTTGCGTAATCGATCCGTACAATATAATTCGTATTTACAAGTTTTTTAACGGACAAGTATAAATTAAAGAATAAAAAGGTACCTTAAAATTTGGAAAAATCTATTCTACCCTGTGATCGACGTGCATCTCCTCCCGCCTTCCCTTCCCCCTCTCCTTCTCTGACTCTCTCGCTCTCTCTCTCTCTCTCTCTCTCTCTCTCTCTCTCTGACATTCTCTCGCGAGGCTTCAAACGTCGAATAGGAAGAACGAGAATCGGCGTGAAATTACTGCGTTTCCGGCCAACATTTACCCGGACCTCCCACCCTTCCTCTCTTCGTCTATCCCTCTCTTTTTGCCACTCTCGCGGGGGTAACGTTCGACTGGACAGAGACTCTGAATTGATTTCGTTTGAAATGCCATTCCTCTCCCTTCTCCCCTCCGACCTCTCGTCCTCCCTCGCTCTCTTTCTCTCTTTCGGTTTATCCATTCGTTTCCCTCCTTCCAGCCACCCCCGCTCGCACGTTCACCCCAATTCACGTTCCACCTCGCTTCGCCCCTCTCGCTCTTTCTCTCTTCAGTTTGAATTTCGTTCGAGAGCTACGCTGCTCCGAGCTTCTGCGAAATATACAGTCGAAGCGGAAAAAATGCAACTTTTGCCTGACGGACGATCTTCCGCCATTGTTTCGCATCTGGTAGATTTCGCTATATCCCGTGTTCACTCCGAGTTTCGGGATAACCGTTATTTCGAAAGATGCTGAATTTTAGATTGCTAATGCTCAGTTACGATAATCGCATTCGCTTCGATGACAAACTTTTCGAAACAACAAAATCATGCGCGTTTATTATAGTTACTTATACTGTACGTGTATGCAGCCGCGGAAAAACGTGAAACATCGACTAAGTGCACTTACTCTACGTTAAATAATTAAATTCTGAGCAGGTTAGCCGAGGCACGCAATTTTCTTTCAAATATCTAAATAGTTAAAAACCAGTTCGACTATACTTTCGCGGATATTAAAGTAGAAATAAAAAAAAAAGAGAAAAATATAAAAGTATGAGGAAAAACAAGATAAAGTGCTGGAATTACATTAGCTTTGAGCCCGCCTAATTCACGAATAAAAATCAGAGGGAAAGAATTCACTGATAAAAAAAGGAGAAAGGTCCAGAGAGGAGAAAAGATACGACTATCCGATATTTTTGTCAGCAAAACGATATCGAGCTAATTGCATCTGTCTTTTACACCGAATAACGTGCCTATAGTCAGATTAAATGAAATCGCCCGACGGTGAGATTAAAGCGCACGGTTTCTTGCCGCACCCTCCATTTTCCGTTCATTTAACCACCTCGCGACGTTCCCAATCTTCTGCTCTCGCTCTAGTCTCTCCCTTATCTGCAGTTTTTCTCTCCCTACCTCTTATTCTCAAGAAAATCCTATTCCTGGCAAAAGGCATCAATGCCCGTCAAATTACTTCGCTCTCGGTACTTTTAATTTGGCAAACTGCCAGAAACTGATCTTCTTCCCGTCCAATGTTTTTTGCTTGATAGCAAGATGTTTCGTACTTTTAAGAATTAAATGTACATGTATATTTTATCCCAGATTTTATCGTTCCTACTTGAAGGATATTTTCTCAAATTAAAAAAAACCATCTTCGTTTTACAAAAAATAAAATCTTGAAAATATTGAAACAACGACGGGGATAATGAAAAAGTTATCATTGCAAAAAAAGATTAAACAGAAAATTAAATAAAATGATCTAAAGCTATATTTAATAGTACACTTCGACTCGTTCAGTAGGGCTTAGTATACGTTGTAATTATGTGTACTACGAAGAGATTTCCGGCGATGCAGCTCGTAAAATTAGTCTGTACCCAGGTATTGTCTCCCGTTCGAGTTTAATAAACGACGTCGGTATAAAAATAACGTCGACGAGACGCACACACGCGCACACGCACACGAGGAAAAGAAAAAGAGGAAAAAAGTCCGAGCAAGAAAGATAGAAGTATACATGGTGGCGATGATAGGGTCTCGAGTCAAGTACAGTTAGCAGAGAGTATATAGTAGACGCGTGCGAGCGCGTTACACATACATAAAACTCGCCCATATGCCAAATTGTCACTAAGTGTTATGCCGGAGGCGAGACCGCGTGCATGCGGGCGAGCTAGCTTCGACGAGCTGCAAGTAAACTTGGTGCTCGTCGACTATCTTACGGGACGCTTTGTATACGGGCGACAAGTAGGCCGACGAAAATTCATTGTCGCAGCTCGAGGGGGCCGCCGTACCGAGGAGATTAATTTCTGTCCTTGGATCAACAACGATTGCGATGCAAATGGGAACGTCCGAGATATATAAGAGCTCGAGAGGTTAATTGATTTTTGAGGGGCGTTCGATTCCTCTTCTTTTTCGACTTCGGACCATTCGTTACGTCTATTTCCATCCGCGTTACCTTCACTGTTAAATCGTTAGTTAATTCAGGTTGAAGATTTAAGCTAAAACTAAAATATGCCCGTTGTCATTTATAAAAATAAAATCGTTCTATTGATACTATACCATTGAGAAAGAAAGTAGATGCTTAATTCAATTTTAATAGAAGATAACCCGCCGTTATTGTTTATATATAAATACATTTTTGTAATGACTGCCTTAGTATAAAAGTGTATCTTGTCATTATTTTTATACAACATTTGTACAAGTGGTTTACGTAGTAATGCATTCTTGCGATACGCGCCCACGATACCACGAGAAAACTGAGTCAAATTCTCTGAAACCAACAGGTCTAAGGCCACGATATCTTCATTGATTAGAGCCCGTTAATAAATAGTTAATGCATGCCTTACTCGTCGGGTTAAGCGTCGACGCAACTTTCAGCTCTTTAACTCTCCCGGTCTGTCTCTTACTTTTTTTTTCCAACAAACAGTCGCACAATAGCAAACGCAAATCGATATTCCTCGTTCAGACTTATTTACGACCTTACTTTTACTATAAAAAAGTCAATGTTATTTATTGGACGCATCATCTCGCTACCTCTTTATTTCTCTGGGCTTTGTACGATTTAAAAAACTTAAGCTTTCGATTGAGAAAATGGCAGGAGATAGGAGAACTCGGTCGAGAAGTTTAGCGTCCACTCAGCGCAAATCGTTCTCACTTAGCATCATCGAAAAAATAAGATACATACAATCGTTTGAGTACACACGAGAAAGTGTAAATGGTTTTTTTCTCGATTGGCAGTTGTCTACCAAATCCTCTTTACTGTTACCCGAGGTACCGAAGGGTGTGCACTGACACACGTGCGCCCGCACCCGTAGATTTCTAACCTAGTGGCCTACTAGAACCTACCGAATGGGCCAATTTCTCAATCCCCTTCGAAGCACTCGCCCCTCGCCGAATTTTCTACCCCTACGTACAAGTCCGCGTGTAGACCGCGTGCAACGTTCCGTCTCGTCCTTTTCGCGTACACGTCGTAACGGTTTTATTGTTAAACGTTACGCGATCGGCTTCTCGTCGAGTCTTTGTGTTCGCGGAAAAAAAAAGAAAAGCGGGGGAGATGATCGAATGAAAACATTATGTGTACAACGGCAGGGGTATAAGTAAGTTGAAAGTAGGGAGACACGAAGAAGCGTTCGTTTCATTGTGCGCTCCCGTACGTCTTTATGCGTTCTTTATTTTTGAGAAACAAAACGAGATTCGTATAACCTATGGGAATGAAAGAAAAACTTGGTTGTTTTCCATTTATATTATCTGAATCCGTAGGTATGAAATTTCGTATCTCTAATTGGTGCGTGTCATCCGATCGTTAAACTCTTGCATTCATTTGTTACGTCGTTGTTCAAACGAATAATTATAGTTTAGTGATAAATGCGACGTAATTGACCTGCTTGTAAAATAGAAAAAGCGCGAGAACTCCCCGTATAAAGAATATAACTCATTAAAGCATCTTGTTGGTATTTAAAAATAGCGGCGGGAGCTTTCCTTGACTGCGGTATACAGAGCATGCGAAATGCGCAACAACCCTTCCGACCCTTTCGGTCTTCACTCGATCGAGGTACGTCGTCACTGCGTCGTTTAGAAAAAAGTCCTACCACGCTGATCTATTTTCTCCATTCATCGGTCATAGATGCGTGTCACGTATTTATATGAACGCGCAGTGTATTCTTTATCGAATAACCAACAACGTCCTGTATCCGTCCTACAACTACACGTTTCAAGTCTCACCTCTGCATTTCTTTTATTAATTGCTATCACTTATCCTCTCTATAAATACACGTTACTTTTCCTCCCTAACGTACATTAGTTTCATTTATCAACTATTTATAAACATGTACGTGAGTTCAATAAAACAGTAGACACCTGCACAGTCGATACCGATAAATCTAAATTTTATAATCATCGAATTATTTTTTCAAAATATCGTTCGATCTTTATTCTTGTCGTCTTTAACTCGTTCGCTCAGTATATATACGACGTTTAAAGTGATTAATTCAACGAGCATCGTAAACTTAACAACGGAGAATTATTGATCGTTTCGTATCCTCGAAAGTCGAGGGTGCAACATTCAACTGCTTTTGCCAAAATGTTTGACTGGGCAACCATATACAGAAAGGATGTTTCCGAGACCCTAACCTGAGTAACTCTTTTCTCTCGGTCTCTCTCTCTATATATCTCCTACGCCGCTACCAACACACGCACACGTACACGGCATTGCATCTCCCCTGCGCAGCTTTCTCCCATCTCTTTACCTAGCGCACGTTTATCTGTACGGAGCACGCATTATTATGACCCGAGTGCGCGTACGTCCGCCTCTGTATACTCAGTCGATGCGTCGAGCACTTAATAGGCACCGCAGTCGTCGTCTCATTGTCGCGAGCCGCAACCACTGCTGGAAGATCCGGGGCAGATGTGCGAAATTTAAGGTTGATGCCTGAACCCCCTCGATCTGCTCCCCCAACTACGAGAAAAGGGACTATTTATCGTGACAGCACTCATCGCTAAATCGTTTTCTTTCGCTTCTTCCTTGCGTATTATTAAAAGTCAACATTGCGACAGGAATTACAAAAAAAAAAATACGTAGTACTTTCGACAATAAATAATATTAATAACAGGATTTTATTTCGTGAGTATCAACATTGTGGGGATAATATTGGAAAGTTAAATTTTTAGAGTATCGAGCACAAAAGAAGCAGAATCTTAAAAAAGAATAATAGGAATGAGATATGCAACACAAAAGGTTTAGCCTAGACTGGTAAAGAGAACACTTTCGATGTCAATCCTTTCACCTTCAAAGGATTACATAGCTTCCCGAGTGCATAAAAATTAAAGCGTTCGATGCTCCGTCAATCGTTGCAGTCTTTTAGCAGTTGCAAAATGCCGGGAATAGTGTCGACGACCGTCCGAACGTACGAACGGTTAGCCTCGGTCTAAAACAAAAGCAGCAACGCTTAACCGTCGCAACGGTGCGGTAGCGCGACAGCCGTCAGCAAACAGGCGAAGTGCACAGCCACTGAATTTCATGTCTACAAGAATGCGTCTTCTCCTCTAGCTCGTTATATGCAGCGCGTTAGAGGTGCATCATCTCAAAGCCCTGTGGGCGCATCGATCGATTGACCGACGATAAAAAAAAGCGAGCACAACGACGTCAACGACGACGACGACGACGACGACGACGACGACGGTGGTGGCATCGGCGCCGACAAAAAAGAGAGAATTTACCCGATGCCCGAAGTGCAGCGGCACTGAGGACAAGCGTCCGATACCGAGAGGGACGGATAGAGAGAGAGAGAGAGAGAGAGAGAGAGAATTCGCGAGGGTGGTGAAAGGGGCAAAGAGAAAGAGAGACCATAGTCCGCGATTATTGAAGAGTAAAACCGCTCAAAGCAGCTGCTTCCCTCCCCGAAACGAGAGAGAAAAGGCGGTTGTCCCTCTCTCTCTCTCTCTCTCTCTCTCTTTCGGTCGGATCGAGTCCCAAGAGTTTGCTCTCTTATGTATTTGCGAAAGCTTTGAAACGGAAGAGTCTGTTACACCATCCCGTTCTATACAATATAATAAACTAAGCGTTAAAATAATCGATACATCAACCCATTACCCAGTTATCAACTATAAATTGTAATGCTACAACTTTGAATTATTATTGGACAATTGAAAATAAAAGTTGACGTTTAAGAGTTTATGTTACTTATTTATATTGGCACTCGAGTTACAGATACAAACGTTTCGCAATCATTGTAATCAGAAGTGTAAATAACAGTATTTGAAGAGCTGAAAACTCTCGGAGGCATGCACGTGCATTCAATTTGCATTAAAATCGACTTAGGACAATGATAATAAAACAGCGGCGGAGGAAAGATTTGACCCAAACAAACTAATGAATCGAAAGACAGAGCAGAGCGATTGCAGAGAAAAGCAAACAAGAGAACGAAAAAAAAGGAAAGTTGCGAAACCAGGGGCAAAAAGTACGAGACAACGAAAGAAGAGGGGGACACAATAAGTGTACGAGTCGTCGGGTTTTAGGACCCATGGCATAAAGATGGGAGAGAGAGAGAGAGAGAGAGAGAGAGAGAGAGAGAGAGCAGCTTTAAGGCAACCAGATGCAAAGGGGGAAACGAGAAGAACGTACATACGCGTACGGGGCACACGCGAAAAGTATTCATTGTAAGATCGGCGCGTGCGACACGAGGACCCCCCTTCTGCAATATATATATATATATATACCCGTCCATTTTCTTTTCACGAACGTTCTTTCGGATTCTCCCTCTCTTGCAACTGGCATTACGATATACGCGCTCGTCTGGTCTTCTCGTACCCCTCTTCTTTCTCTTTCCTTTGCTCCCCTTCTCTCACTCTTTCTCGTTCAGCTCTAGAACCGAGCCATTTCTCGGGGAGAGCCAAAGAGAGCCAAAGAGAGAGAAACTCATTGTCGAGGGCACATCTGCCGTACGATCGTGTTTGATTGTCCAAAGCTTACGTGTAAAAGAGAGAAACTTGGTCCCGGGAAAAGTGGTTTGGCCGTAGCGCGATGTGAAACTGATCCTCCGTTTCTACAACTGAGACGAGCGCGACTCTTTCGCGTATGCGAATTTCGCGAAAGGTGAAGCCTGCAAACTTAACTTGCGTGCGGGTATAGAAGAAAAAAAAAGGAAAGAGAGACATTTCCACGGGGTAGGCGTTCTATGAAAAACTCACTTAGTATTCTATATTATTCGTCCGAGCAAAAAAATGAAGGAGAAGCCGGATATAATCAAGAGAATAGTTTAGTCCGCTACTAAAGCTTATATATCTATCGGAATAGCTGTCTTTACACAGTTATGAATTATTGAGATATTGCAATTAATTTGCTGGAACACGATTTTCTGTATAATGTCTTAACTGATGTATACTACAAAATCATTATTTTCCTACCTAACTGCCAAAAATCTTGGATTTTATACTTTTTCTAATTATAAAACATTAAATAATTTATCGAATAATTTTTTTCAATATAACGATATCTTCGTTATTTTATATACAAATTTCAATATTTAATAAATATCCCGAGTAGAAATTAAATACGGCTAGCCGGATTGATCATCCGGCCCGGTTCCGAATACATTTAAGTGCCGGATCCGGCATGTAATGCGGTTAAAATACGGCCCGGATATGATTTCCTTAAATTAATGTACTTTTACGTCAAAATCGCAACTTTCGTTACTGCTTCGTCTTTGGCTCGGGTTGAGAACCTCTCGTTTCGTAAATAAAGCCTTTCCGTGCCCGTTAGGAAATCTATTATTAAAATTTGAATTTGATTATAGAGTTCGTAAAATTGTATCTAAATAATAAGAGAGACATTAGCGTAGTTGGTAAGTGTCCTGCTTCATACCCGAAGGTCGCAGGTTCAATTCCCGGGTACGGCAATATTTTTTCAAAATTAAAATTATTTTAATCATTCTATAGTCTTTCCAAACACTGACAAGCATTCTAACGAATAATTAGAATTTATTTCATGTTAAATCTGGCTCTGATCGGGGATGAATAAATTTGTTATGTGATTTTGCTTGTTCGTTTCTCAATTTTTCGAAAGACATTAAAGTTTATTAATTATTGCCAATGACGCGAGTCCGTTGAGTTTATTTGCCGATATTGCTTTTGGGTTTTATACCTATAACTTTTCGCGTGCCAAACATGTATATGTGTGCCTGTTAGCTTATATATATATGTCTATATATATATCCATTCACGGCGAAATGAAAGAAAGTCGAGAGAAAACGAACGCGCAAGGGAGCGTTAAAACGAAGGTACGCTGGAAGAAATCTCAGAGAGGCGTGGGTTGGCGGGCTTAAGTGTTAATTACTAATTAAGAATGGTTGACGCGCGACACCTCTTTATTTCCTTCTCCCTTTTAACGCGTCCTCTCAATAGAAATGAGATTGTGCCTCGGCGAGCGCGTATACGCGACGCCCGAGTCGATGATTTTACTAGTTCAATCGGACCTCGCATTTTACGCGCACATATATATGTATATGTCTTCTTAGGTACTTCTTAGGTTCTTAGGTACTTTTCGATGACATTTACTTCTAGTCGCAGCCCACGCAATACTCACCGTGTAATCGAGCGCACTAATTAAACATGCGTATTTATGTTCCGGGAACGTTAATTTAATTATTTGTATATGTTTATGAAAACTATTCGAAGACTCGTTGAAAAATGTAAGACTATTTGGTAAAAATATAATGTTTGAAATCAGCCATTTAAAAAATCTAAAAAAGTGCAGCTCTAGAACCGAGCCATTTCTCGGGGAGAGCCAAAGAGAGCCAAAGAGAGAGAAACTCATTGTCGAGGGCACATCTGCCGTACGATCGTGTTTGATTGTCCAAAGCTTACGTGTAAAAGAGAGAAACTTGGTCCCGGGAAAAGTGGTTTGGCCGTAGCGCGATGTGAAACTGATCCTCCGTTTCTACAACTGAGACGAGCGCGACTCTTTCGCGTATGCGAATTTCGCGAAAGGTGAAGCCTGCAAACTTAACTTGCGTGCGGGTATAGAAGAAAAAAAGGAAAGAGAGACATTTCCACGGGGTAGGCGTTCTATGAAAAACTCACTTAGTATTCTATATTATTCGTCCGAGCAAAAAAATGAAGGAGAAGCCGGATATAATCAAGAGAATAGTTTAGTCCGCTACTAAAGCTTATATATCTATCGGAATAGCTGTCTTTACACAGTTATGAATTATTGAGATATTGCAATTAATTTGCTGGAACACGATTTTCTGTATAATGTCTTAACTGATGTATACTACAAAATCATTATTTTCCTACCTAACTGCCAAAAATCTTGGATTTTATACTTTTTCTAATTATAAAACATTAAATAATTTATCGAATAATTTTTTTCAATATAACGATATCTTCGTTATTTTATATACAAATTTCAATATTTAATAAATATAGTATAGTGATTTTGCTTGTTCGTTTCTCAATTTTTCGAAAGACATTAAAGTTTATTAATTATTGCCAATGACGCGAGTCCGTTGAGTTTTATTTGCCGATATTGCTTTTGGGTTTTATACCTATAACTTTTTCGCGTGCCAAACATGTATATGTGTGCCTGTTAGCTTATATATATATGTCTATATATATATCCATTCACGGCGAAATGAAAGAAAGTCGAGAGAAAACGAACGCGCAAGGGAGCGTTAAAACGAAGGTACGCTGGAAGAAATCTCAGAGAGGCGTGGGTTGGCGGGCTTAAGTGTTAATTACTAATTAAGAAGGGTTGACGCGCGACACCTCTTTATTTCCTTCTCCCTTTTAACGCGTCCTCTCAATAGAAATGAGATTGTGCCTCGGCGAGCGCGTACACGCGACGCCCGAGTCGATGATTTTACTAGTTCAATCGGACCTCGCATTTTACGCGCACATATATATGTATATGTCTTCTTAGGTACTTCTTAGGTTCTTAGGTACTTTTCGATGACATTTACTTCTAGTCGCAGCCCACGCAATACTCACCGTGTAATCGAGCGCACTAATTAAACATGCGTATTTATGTTCCGGGAACGTTAATTTAATTATTTGTATATGTTTATGAAAACTATTCGAAGACTCGTTGAAAAATGTAAGACTATTTGGTGAAAAATATAATGTTTGAAATCAGCCATTTAAAAAATCTAAAAAAGTGCAGGTCGGAAAAAAAATTGGGGTGATGAGAGCAACGTACAACTAGAAACGTTTAACACTCGATAGAGAAATCGTGACTACCGGGTAATTGGGTTGAACGGTATTTCTAATTGTTACGAATGACTTGAATCTTGGTGTATTTATATAGAGGCGGGATACGAGGATTCCCGTTTCCCTCGTGAGAAAGTTGCGGCAAAAAAGCAGGAACGTAACCGATGAAGGGGCGCAAAAAGAGCGGAGTCGACTTCAGGGTCAGAGTCGGTGGTGGCTGTCGGTGCTGATCTCGCGGAGCGCTTGTACACTTCTATTGTCGAAGGTCGCCGAGAATAACCGTTAAACAGAGAAGGGCGGGGAGCCAAGAAGGGGATAGACTCGCTCGCCTTGTAAGAAAATGAATGAAGATCTTTAATAGCTGGGGTAAGACGAGGGGCGAAACACCGCAAAACTTAAGTCGAACTGGAAGCCGGCGCAACGTCTCAAGGGACGAGATCAAATCACCCTTCGCGCTAACAAACGGAACAACGGCAAACCGACTTTTCGCTTTCCAGCCCCTTTTCACCTATGTGTACATGAGAAACTAAATAAGGTCGAAAAACCTCTAACCGACGTCTTGCTTTTTTATTTAAAAACCAGTTGCCCCTGCACTCGAGCATTCAATTCTAGCTTCGACTCCAAGACTTTTACCTTTCATCAAATTATCGAGTTTTATTTATTTAAAGAAGATTCAAGCCAAGTAACTGATTACACAATTTAAGTGCATATCGATGGGTCTAATTGGCCAAGTGATAATAGCAGTATTGTGGTCGAGATGCAGAAAGATATCTTTTGCCGTATTTATCTTGGAATCTAGGTATACTCGGCACAAAGAAAGATCCGAAAGGAATAGAGTGAGCGCGGAAGGAGGAGGTGAGGATGCCTGGAAGGCTACGAAGTGCAAGAATAGTCAAAAGAGTTGCCGAGAGAAAAATACGAAGTGGTAATTGTTTTCGCGCAAAGAAGAAGAAGAACCTTTTGGCGGTCCTCGGAGGGAAGAGGGAAAAAAGGGAAAGAGAGTCTCTTTTCTCAGTTGTATTCTCCCGAGTCTGTGGTTCGGGATAAAACAAAGCCATCCTCGTAATTAGATGGTAATAATCAAGGGAGGTGCATTTGACTTTTCGCTGGTGGCATCGGTTATTCCGTTCGTCCTCGACTCTCCGTAGCGCGAGAACCTCGAGATCTCGGGTCTGGTTGGGTGACACGCAAGAAAACCCTCCGTGTGCCTCAACAGCTTATTATAATCCTAATTATAGTACGGTATAATGAACGAGCCGGAGGTACAGCCGCGCGATTCACCCTCCGCCCTTGTTCAGCTCTCTTTCCCTCCGCATCTCTTAATATTCGAGCGCAACCCATACGAGGCGAGGCGCTCTCGCACGTCGACGGCAATTGGAGAGCGCGGGAAAAGTGGCAATTCTAGCACTTGGCCACTTTTTCACTCTTTTCTCCTTTTTTACTTTTCTATACCAATTTCCGTCGAAATATATACGTATATATACTCGTATACACCGGAGTCTCTTATTGCCCTTACATAAAGCGGGTGGGCGGCAAGTCTCTCCTCCCTCCCTCGGTATCTTTGCTCCTTTGTGTTGCTACAGGTGTCTGGCTTAATTAGGCACTTGGAAACCGCACGCGCCAATACGTCCAAGGGCTGCTAGATGCGCTGTATCGTTAACGTCTATACTCGGCGATCTGCTCGCAGTACCAATCGGTTCGTTGGGTAAGGATTATAGGCGCGAGGCGACGAGAAGAGAATTTCGCGTCGAGAGGATCGTGATCGTGTCGTACGGCGCCTTTCCCTCCGCGAAACTGATGCGGATGCGCGACTTTGGGAATCGTGGTTGGATAACTCGTGGAAAAGACGAGAACACTTTTCGAACCGAGACGCGTATTTTCTCGCGTTCCCTACCGCTATACCCTTCTCTTTCTCTCTTCGTTCCACTCGATCTCGAGGGGAACGGAGGAGCCAAACGAAAAGATTGCAAATTGTGTAGTGAAAAGAACGCGGATTGTTCTAATTAGCGTGTCATCTACAGATCCAAAAAAGAAACAATATCGTGCAAGCATCCAACTGCTAAGAGGCGCGCGTACCTATCTTTTTCTTTTACCCTCTCCCCCTCACCTCTCTCTCGTACACTTACTATTATCATCGTTTTTACATCCATAAATTCTGCAACGTTTTTTTCTCTTTTCGGAACTAATCGTTTCTTTCGTTTGCGACATCGAATGTATGTAACTCTGTACTTTTTCCTCGCGCATGCACTTTCGATTCTGCCATTCGTGCAAATGGAAAATAAGCATTGAACCGTTGAATTTAGTCTTTCGGTTCCTAAGTAATAATTATAAAATTCATTAAGTAATGATTATAGTTTCATATAACTATGACAACATTAATGTATTAATATCATTTTTTTTAAAATTTGAAATACAGGTTATTTAACATTTTTAATTAAAAGACATTTATCTTGATATAGGTAATGCGATCGCGATAAATATTAACACAT
Organism: Theocolax elegans; assembly: GCA_026168455.1. Classification (NCBI taxonomy): domain Eukaryota; kingdom Metazoa; phylum Arthropoda; class Insecta; order Hymenoptera; family Cerocephalidae; genus Theocolax; species Theocolax elegans. Next base: position 39,073,777 of record CM047430.1, on the reverse strand, counting down.
TGTTATAATAAGACAACTAAAATAACAAAACGATCTCTAGAGGATTTGATTCGCAAGATCGAGTATAGAAAAGAGTCGAGCGTCAGTTTTCTTGCAGAAGATTAATTCTCTAATATACGCATTCCTCGATTTTTACTATATTGTTGATTTTGCTCTATATATCGGTGCAGTCTCTTGTTCGCGCGAAGGAAGGATGTATTATACACGAAGAATCATGATTTTACTCGATACTCCCCGTTTGTCTTCGGCAAACACTTTTTCTCCCTCGTTCAGTTCACCCCCTTTCTTCTCACCCAAGCTGACGCATCGCGAATGAATATGTCACGAATCGGATACCCTCTGCATTCATCGATACGATATCGCCTTTAGATTGATTCGTGGGAAAGGCGTTGCAGACGCTGATACGGACAAAATTTATAACAGATATAAGACCACCCAGCGATGATGACTTGCTAGAAGAAAGCGAGATTTGCGTACTCTTTTCTTGTTCCGTACAATGTTAATTATCCATTTTTAAGTGTCAGTTAGTCTCCCAGTATATATATCGATTATTAAATTTGTTGTTAAAATTAAATGTACATAAATTACCTGTAAATGACTCTATTATTATAGACAAAGCGATTATTTAAGTCGTGAATTCGAGCACATTGAACCATTTATTAAATAATAAAAACTGTGTGGATTTGAAAAGTTTCGAATAATTAATAAAAATTTGTATCGTATTTTTTCAGGGAGTTTTACTATATCCAGATGGAGAAATACGCGAGGCAAGCTGTCTCCGAGGGCGTTAAAAACGTCGAAGATCTCCAAGTCGGTGGAGATTCCGAGATCTACCGAGTACTCAATCTCCACTACAATCGTAATAACCACATTGAGGTATGGAATCCCCAGGTGCGCAATAATACAGACACGCACACGCTTATTTATTGTTTTGCTATTAATTTGCTGTTCAGATTAAATCAAACGAGATAAAAGTTATTAATTTTGACCTCGTGGTAATTGTTTATGAGAATATGTAAAAAAGCTTTATTATCATTTGATTATCATTTGTAATATTGATGCTATTAATGTCCGCTATGAATGTTGCCATTTAAATGAAGTAAAGGAATCGATCGATAACAATCGTGTAACTAGAAGTATTTGCATTTGCAGGTTCCGTCGAACTTCAGGTACGTCGTTGAACAAACGCTGAAGGAGTTCTTCAAAGCAATTCAAGGTGGCAAAGACACGGAACAATCTTGGAAAAAGTCGATTTACAAGGTTATCTCAAGGCTGGACGATCCTGTCCCCGAGTACTTCAAAAGTCCTAATTTTCTGGAGCAACTCGAGTGAAGGAAGCCACGTCGCTCTTCGCGGTATTCTCGGTTGTTACCATTACCGATGGCAAGGAAGGACCCTGCCCTCTGGTAAATCAAGTACGATGTACGAAGAGAGCGAGAAACCTTCGTCGAACTAATACGTCGGAGCGCGTGAATCCCGCAGGTATCCTTAGTAGTCACATATCGAAGCAAGCAAACCAAATATTCCGAAATGATGAGAACCGAGCAGACTAGCGAGCGAGCGAACGACCGATAAAGGTGGATAATGAAAGTGTCGCGTTACTCAGAGAGACAATACGAACCTCATCGTATTCTTGAATTCGCCGTTGCACGTCACTCTTCCCACAGAAAAGTAGGAGAGGAGAAGGAGGGAACAGGCGCTACCATACGTATTTCACCATTGGATCGAGTCACCTTCGCGTTACACCTGCTACGAGATATAAGTCTAAGGAAGAAGGAAAACGAAGACGAAGAGCTCGACGTACGGTCGAACTATAGCGAGTGTCAATTAAACTTGAAGAAACTAAGAAAAGAGAAGGTAGCGTTTACAATTGGAGGCATCCCGTCGTGAACGGACGCGAGGACACTCTTTTGGATTCCTCGGATCGCTAATAATTCACCGGGTGATATGTTCGTGCAACTCCTACTGCCGGACGTCGCAGCGTAACAAGAAGCAGAAGACAAGTAAGGAGAACGACGAGTGCAGGGAGCAACGTTACATCGACGACTCTTCACGAAGACGAACCGACGTACAAGTAGTAAATCGAGAAATTTGTTACATTAAGTCAGTTGGATAGTAAACGTTACAATTTTAAGCGAAACCGTAATCTTTGAACCGTTCGTATATTATCGGCTGTCTTGACGATCCTGTACCGGTATTAGGAGACATATATATCATATTTTTCCTAATTACACACGTGTACACACACCAAAATAAACTCACTGCAATTCACCGAATAAATGAAGCTGTGTAGCAGAGTCAGAGGGTGAGATATAGATTCGTGTCCACTCTTCGTCTCTTCAGGTGCCAAGATCGATTCGTAACGCGCTTCCTATCGTTTAACGAAATCAAAGAACAAACGAACGTTATTCTATTAACTTATATTAACAGTCTACGCTCTACCTTATTTACCTTTTTCACTAAAGGGAACGCGGGAATAAATTATCAAACGTAATTACATTTTTACGTACTAAAATAAGTGTAAACGAAATATATTGGCTACGAGGTCAAACGAATGACCAAGTCCTTCGTTTGACGGCGTTGCTCACATATGTTCAGTCAAACTGACCAAATTTTTAATAAAAATAAAAATATATGCCAAGATAACGGTAAATAAGAATACACACTTTCGGATTAGTATCGCGCGCACGAGCGTTCAACACGGGATAACGTTTGATCGATCTTGGTACCGACTCTGCGAAATTAATTAATATTATTATCATTCTCGGATGACTTGGGTGAAAGGTTATCTCGCGATCACCACGGAAAAATAATAATTTCGGTTAGTACGAAAGGAGTGCCTGGTATTTCTAACGAATGCCGAACTAATCGAGTGATGAAAACTCGCGTGAACGAACCATATTGTCGAGAGATGCAGTTTGTAACTCGACCCACGGAATTAACAAAGTATATTACAATAACTTGGTAAGCTCTAGCTTTTTGACTCGCATTCGTTAGAAATGGCGCACTTTGTTATTTTATCGGGTGATCGCACGAATGTGAATGAAGTTCAGAAAGTAAACATTGAAAAGGTATTAAAGAAAAATAACCAAAAAAATGAAAAGTAATCGAGAACCTTAGGTTCTGAAGATGTATATAATTATGTTCTGTATAGATGATTGATGTATTGGATAATTATTGACGCGACATAGAGCATGAAATTCGTGATAAGCGTACCAGTGTCTCTTGACGAAAGAAAGACAAGGGAATAATAATAATAAGTGAAATACTTTGCTTAATTTTTTTCCGTCAAGAGAATTTAGCGTAATACGAATAGGCATGAATAAACAACGCACCCATAACGAGGAGACGAATTTAAGAATAAAAAATTTCGAGAACTCGTCGCAATTTTTGTCGTAATAGGGGGGTACACTCTTTTGACATTATTACTTTCACAACTGAGCACTAACACGCAACATCGAAATGTTCTTAGGGGTCAAAGGGTTCGTACGTTTAATTATTCGTTACACATAGGCAATTTTTAAAAACAACTTGAATGGTCTCGATATTCGAAATTTAAAACTTCGTAATGATTTATTTAATCGATAATTGCAAATGACATTTATTTAATTAAGGTGTATAGAGTGTCGCAATTAAAAACGAGTGATTATTATACGCGTATAAAGACGAAAAGTTTAAGAGAAATCAAGTCATATATAAAATTAAATTATTTAAGATTAACGAGTCAAATAATTTAAAAGTAAGATTGGCGGCGTCCTGTTGGTGTGGATGACATTAGGTAAACTAAAAAAAATGGAGAAAATTGTATACTAACTAGACGCGGGTACGTACGTATATAGTGTAGATTATATGAAGAAAACAAATAAAAATATATATATATATATATTAAATTAAAAATGGTATATATTAGAATCTCGAAAGGATTAAACGAATGAACACAAAAGATTGGTCGTGAGCGTGACATTGTTTCACTGAATGTCCCGTTGAGCGTCAGCATATTTCATACAAATTTAATGAAATTTTAATGTATAAAAACGCATCGACGCATGATACACGCGTGCACAATTACAACAAAACTCACCACTACACAATTAAATACATTTGCAGCGGCAGCGAAGCGAATTACCTTCGCGAGAGATATCGTTATGTACACGTGTTTTGTGCATCCTTTAATTTATTGAGATGTCGTGCATTGTAAATACATTATTTTTTTTTTTTTCCAAAATAATGTATATATATGTATGTACGTATCTACATACGTACATATATATACATGTTACATGGAATTTTATTCCCGCGTACCGATTAGAAAATAATTATTTTCTTTTACATATGTAATGACTATTTGATCTAGTATAATTGCAATTGAACACACAAGATTTATATTATCGCTCGTTACTTTCGCCGATGGTCGATCTGCTCAATGTTTGCCTATTCACCATCGTCGAGAGCGTCCACGAGAGAAATCAGTTATATTATTTACACAGTTTTACATATTGCAGACCAATATTTAGGGCCACACTGTATTAACTTATGTTCATTTAATTTTGCGCACTAATTTTAATAATTTTTATTGCAATCGGCTTGTTCCTCCTTCATTTTTTGCTTCACCCTTACTTATTAATGTTTTCCTGTATTCTTACTACCCAAACCTATATAAAACGCGCTGTATTTTTAGTTACGCTCGTAATATGATTATAAATATTATTTATATTACACTTATATTATAGTGATTGATTACAATATACGTAGTGTACCACCACGTTTCACACAATCTTTTGCAAGCGGTGAGTCTTAACCTAGTCACGAGTCACTATATTTTAAATTAATTTCAGCCGATTTATCGATTATTATTTAATTTATTATTACTTATTACTTATTATTATTATTACTATTATCATTATTATTATCTTTATTATTATCTTTATTATTATGAATATTATTATTATTATTATTATTATTATTATTATTATTATTATCATTATTACTCTCACAAATAAAAAACAAAATCATACATACACAATGGCTTTTTAATACATATTATTTATCCCCTACCACTGCGAATCCATCATTATTATTTTGTTCCACAATTGCTGTTAGTTCCGCTTGTTAGTTTTAAGTTGAGACGTTAAATTTTGATTTGCCACACGACGGAACTAGAGAGACATAATACCAAAGACGACGAGACTCGCAAAGATTATCGCAAAAGCTGCAAGTTTGGAAGAGAACACGGGGAAAGAATTGAGGGTAGAGTCGGAGTATTTCTCAACGGCAGTGCTCCGTCCGGTGTCGAAGAACGTCTCGGCCTACGTTTTCGGAATCGCACGCGTCCCACGTCCGAAAGATTCGATTCACAGAGCTACACCACGTGCGACACACGGCGCCCCGTTTCACTCTAAAGCGCATAAAAGATACTATTTAACTATTTTACGAAAAGATATCGCTAAAAATTGCTGCTAGTAAAATAAACAAAAATAAATGAATTCCTCGCTCGATTTTGGCCTAACGCGAGACAAAGAGATATTTCACACTTTCGGCATTACTGGCCTATATATATATTTATAAACGATGCCCGCAGTGGCATTTTCGTCGTTTGGTCTAAATTGATACATTTCGTGCCTGAACACTTTGCGTGTGGGAGTTACGGGGCGTGTCTCGAAATCGCGATATCGTAGCACGCGTTCTCGTAATAAATAATAAAATTATTACCGCCCGGGTCTCTTGGACGGGGGACGGGACGGAACGGCAGTTCGGCTAAATGTTCCTACAAATCAAAATTTATTTATTGTGAAACTACGAAGATTGTGATGGACGTAAAAATTTTGTATTCGACACCGTCGACGGAGTGGGTCGGCTGAGAAATCACTCGCTCGGGGACAACAATATACAAATTGTCTCGGCTTTTGCGGCGACGCGCGTTCACACATTACATTGTAGTATATACCATTAATTAACCGCGGAAATCTCGATTTTATCTTATTGGAATAAACAAAAAAAAACAAGGTGTTGTTTATTTACATATAGGGACGCCGCCTATTATTTACTGATAAGATTTATTATTTCGCGCACCTGTGGCGTGAGAAAGTTACCATATTTTCGACAAAGTGTATCGGAGTAAAAATTTAAACTTTCACACGAAATTTGCGGTCGATCGAAGCTTTCGAACTATCTGAAAGCTTGTCGCGTTAAACGAGATAATGTAAACAGTGTATTCTAGAGCTCAAAGACGTATGTATTACGGGCTTGATACGTCAAAATTTTAAAGATCCACAAATGAACGGTTCATCAAGTATCGATAAAAAAAATGAAACTACACGGTCATTCGGTGTACATATCTAGCTGCTTAAAAGAAATCTAAGATTAATCTTTTAAAACGATTCTCGATATACATACATAATCACATTTAAAGCTTGTAAAAACAATGTCGTTCGTTCGGTAAGGTTGAAAGGATAAATAAATGGTTGAAACTTGTCGCTCTTCTCCAATGTGTTTGCTAGATTCACAATTAAGGATACCATTGACCAACAGTACGATGTTAGCACGGTCCCGTTTATAGTTATATGGACTGATATACGCGGGAACCGTCTCGCAGCTTCAGAGTACTGAGACTCGATAATTCAGGGAGAAACTGCAAGAGTGATGATGGCAGAAACATTTTAATACGGATGTAGGAACGTTGCCGAGAACAAATTGAAAACTATAAAAATGCAGACGCAAAAAATAGTAACCATACGTACTAACCTAAATGCGTAAATAAGGAACTCGTAAGCAGAATATTAAGTAATAGTATCTAACGTTAAACATTTGCAAGCTATTAATTATTATATTACGATTAATTAAAGATAATGAGAAGCGAGGCAGGATACATACCTACCTTAAAAACTAATAAACTAATGATTACGATGATTATTACAATTCTTATTATAACTACCAAGTTTTCGTGATTAAGACGTGATACTGGTGAGAAAGAGAAAGCAAGAAAGTGAGAGAGAGAGAGAGAGAGAGAGTTGAGACGGGCGAAAAAATAAGAATAAAACTGTCGGGCAAGAGAAAGAAAGAAAGAGAGAGAGAGAGAGAGAGGGAGTAACCTAAGTATAGGGGAGTAAACATTAAGAGATGGTAAAAATGAAAAAAAATTCCTCGACTATTAGGAGTATATGTAAAACAGATAAAATGTGTGGGCATCACGGCGAGATGCATGCACGTGAGAGACGTGATCAAACGCGGGGGGCGCCAATAGATTTTTTTCGTAGCACTTAGGGCAAAGAAACGAGTGCGCCCACCCGCGTAAACTGTAATTGCTTCGAATATAAAGTTGTGTGATTGCTTTTAAGAAAAAAATAAAAAATTAAAGTAAAGGAATTAAAAGTAGTAATCGAGAAAAAAATTAATAATAATAAATAATAAAAACCAAAAGAAATGGAGCAAACGAGTTAGGCGTGAGTCGGATATAACGAGCGCGAGAATTTAAATGTAAATGCGGCAATGAATATAATGTGCGTAGTTGTGTGAATGGTTACTTGCGCGTGTTGAAGAGAGGAGTGAATGCGTTGTGAAATTTGGCGAAGAGAGAGAGACTACACTACGTTTTTAAAAGAATAATAAGAAAAAAAACGCACGAATGGCGCGTGCGCGTTACGCCAACTGATTGTTGACACCGCGTAAACAATTTTCCCCGTGTGATAATCTCATTACGCATAGCGTGTTTAAGCCTATAAGAAAATAAAATAAAGTCGGATGCGGTTAATGACGCAATTTTCAAGGCAGGCGCATGTTCAGACTGATAAAAGGAAACCGTTGTAGGGTAATCTAAAGGACTCGGCAAAAACTTTGTTTTCTTCGATATATTAATTACATCTTTTTTATAATTATTGTATTCGCGTACGCGTTTGTTGCTTTACAGAAAGGAAAAGTACGGTGGACCGTTGACGACTCCGGTTCACACTTTTCAACAATGAATATTGCTTTGTGAAATTTGAGTTTCCATTAATTTAGTTTCCACGACACATGACAACGAAACTTGAAGAAGCTCCATTGGTCTAATCGTATGGCAAAGACTGGTCGTTTTGTTCTCCGTGTTTAGCATGCAGTCGATACTCCTGCTGCTAATGTTACCTAAAGTAAACAGTTTTATTTACAGTACACGTCAATACCGAGAGTCTGTTGATACTCCAGCTCTCGATGACACTTGAAATATTAAAATCCGATTCCTTCTAATCGATCGACCAGTGAGCTTCGTTAACATTCGTTACTTATTAAATTAGAAAAATATCTGCTTATTGAACAGTAACTTTGAAGGAGAAAACAAAGTATTTGTTAATTTGCTTTTATTCCGGGAGGAGATGTTAGATGAAATTATTGTGGATAATTATGTGGTAGCACCTACAGTGGATGGAGTAGGTATGGGTAGGGTGCGATTTTCATTCGACTAAAGTGGATGGTGCAGGAAAGCGTAGGGAGCCAAGTGTCCTTGATGCGACCGTCGTTGAAGCCGGAAATCTCGCGATCTCGCCACGACGCGGAATAATACTATACCGTTCCCGTTATAAATATAATCGCTGAAAATCTGTAACTTTAAAGCGATTTCGGACTGAGTTCGGAGCCACACGGACTGGAGACGTTCGGCGCAAACCGATCCTAAATGAAAAAAAGCAAGAGAGACAAGTGAAAAGAAATTAAAGAAGAAACGAAAGATGAACTAGTGATAGTGTTCGAGTGTGCGAGAGAATGAGACTGAGTGAAAGGCATTTTAAAATAAAAGCATTACGCGAGAGCAAGAGAGGGAGAGAATAAAGAAAAAATTATACAGAGTAAAGCCAACCTCCTTGCCTACCGGGAGGTTCGCAAATATATTGTAAAGACAATTTTAGTATGTGAATAAATTAAAGAGAGACGAGAGGAGGAGATTAACGTGATGAAAAAAATTATAGTGTCCGTTAAGTGTAAAGTATAATGACGAAGAAGTAAAAAAAATTAAGAAATTAAGCCGTTAAAGTTATTATCTTTCTTCATGCACGATTATTCTTTTGGCAGCTCTTTTGGCAATGTAGAATGAAAAATAGAGACACACATACACATTCATACAGCACAATTTTGGCGAAGAAGAGAGTGTATGAATTTTACAAGTGGACGCGAATGATGAAGAATGTTGTGCGTGAGAAAACGGTATGAGAGTAAGGAAGAAAGCGAATATGGTTAAGTGTATCATGGTCCCGTCGTCCGACTCAGTAGCGAGAAAAAGAGAGGAAATAAGAGAGAAAGAAAGAGAGAGAGAAAGAAAGAAAGAGAGAGATTTAAAGATGATGACGTAATCAATAGTAAAGATATGAACGTGACACAGTGCAGTTAGGAAGAAGACTCTAAATAAATAGTTCAACTGACATTTTTGGGAGCGTTATTAACCAACTAATTACCATTTAAAATTCTATACCTACAATTACAACAGACGATCAAATTGGAAATAAAAATTATTACGAACTTTCCGCGTGGACCCTTGTTTCTTCGAGTCCACACAGCAACTTGAATTACATTTGTTTCATTTATTTCTACAAATCGATGGATTTTATCAAGAAAAAAAATACCTATTTTATGTCAGTTGATGTAATCCACTTAAATAGGCATTTCATCCCAAAAATTTGCATAGCTAAGGTTTTGATTTGTAAAAATTTATACTTGAAAATTGAAGGTTAAACCACGCAATGCGAAAAAAGAGATGTCCATGCAGAAAAAATCGCACAAAGATCAGGAAAATGAGAAACAATAATAAAATCAAGAACAACTAAGGTTCACACAAGAAAAAAATCTACAAGCGGAGATAACGCGTCTCAACAAGCAGTGGCAGTAGCATATATGTACTTTTTAACAATAGAAACTCTTAGGAGTAAGTTTAATAATTAGTGAAACGAAAAGTAAAGAGAGGAAATAAAAAAGTAAAAAACGAGCGGAGCAGCGACCACGTTGATGTGTGAGGATATCAAGATAGATCACCTCATTTCGAGTCTAAGTCCTCGAAGACAACGCAGACCCTCCGGCAATTGTACTATTAAATATAAAAGAGGAGCAGACAACTAACCACGTTTTTTTTTCAATGCACCTTCGTTATATAACTTCAAACAACAGCAAAAAAACCGACTTCCTCTTTGTATGGACCACTCGATAAGGATTACTAACGATACGTCAATGGAGGATCGTTTTTCAACGAATAAGGCATTAAAACAACCAAGTTCACGAAACAACTGGAACATTATAACTCAACATCAATATTGCGAGCTCGTCGTTCGCTTTTATTGCGAGTTCTTAAAGCAAAGAAGGAAGAGAGTGAGAGAGATAGATAGAGCGAGAAGGAGAAAGAGAAGGGTAATTATAACTGGCAATAGAGTGATCGAGGGGAGCGCGTAAAAAGATTGTGGGAATTGTTTTTCTGCGTTCCACGGGACTTTCGTACAGCTTGAGTCCACGTTGGAGCATCATTGTTACAGCATCGTACTTTTTCAACTCTTGTTCCATCGCTACTCGTCTTAGATATATAATAAATCTGTTGATCTTGTTACTATTTTTCTCATGAGCATAATGTATCTCTAACCAAAACTGAGGGTCCAAATGTTTGTCGAAAATTGTGTTAACGCAAACAATTTTTAACAGTCATTGGCAACGTTCAATAGTTCAACGTAACAATCGAGTATTCTGACTTCTTCGATATTTTACAGGGCATCACGCTACGGCTAACGTATTTTAGGTGAGATATACATCTATTTTTTGAATGCACTTTTAATAACTTCATTGTAACGAGACGTTTGGTTTTGGTTGGATATACTGACAGAGTACCACGATATCGCAATAGAACTGGATGACTCAAAGTCTTCCTTACGCACAATAAATAAATAAACAGTCTTTAACCAGTATAACTAGTACAGAATATTTTTTAAATGGATATTTATACGTTGCAATAGACATCGTCAAGCCAAAGCTTGATAAGTGCCACATAAACTTGCAGTGCGAGATTCAGAAACATTATTCCTGCGACGAGAGCGATGAACCATTGAGTAACACCTGTCTACTTTAAGGAACACATTACGATAATTGAAGGAACTATGTGTATATAACATACCGATTTCGAAGTAAACAAACTTTCGTTAACATTTTCTGGCGTTTTTCTTAAGTTTGCTTATGAAACACACGTTTATGTTATTCTTGGTTGCGCAGAGACGAAAATATGGAAATGAAAAACGATTTTCAGACGAGTGAAGTTGGGGTTAAACTAACATATGAAAAGGCAACAAAAATTCTGTTTTTCGGCATACACCAAAAGTGATAAAATACTTTACAGATAAACCTCAGAACATTATTTACACATTCAAACCACCACAGTTACGCATTTAAACCCGAGACGAACACGTGCTCACACGAACGAGTACACGATTGCACACCAATACGGCGACACGCATCCACGCACACGCTCACACACATCCACACACTCCCATACAGAGAAACGAAAACGAAAACGAAAACGAAAACGTAAACGTAAACGTAAACGAAAACGAAAACGAAAACGAAAACGAAAACGAAACGAAACGAAAACGAAAACGAAAACGTAAACGAAAACGTAAACGAAAACGAATACGAAAACAAAGACAAAGACACAAACAAGCATACGGGAACCACGAAAAACACAAAAACACGCAGTTTCGGCCCGAATCCAAAGGACACATCAAGGAAAAAGTACAAGTTTTCACGTTTGCGCCTTACATTAAAATGAAAAGTTGATCAAAAACGTATTCTTACCAAAATCGGCCTTAGTATACACTTTTCCAGTGGACGGCGCATCGCCGCCGGGCAGGTTTCGCTCGCTCATTACGACTTTAGCAAGAAAGGAGGAAAAAAAATTGTTATCACGAGGATACAACGACCATAGCGAAGAAATGCGGAAAAGGGAAGAAGCATTGAATAAAAAAAAGATTGTAACACGAGTCGAAGCCCTTGGTATCATCTCACTCTTTTATTTGTAATTTAGCAAACTGGGATAATCGAGGTGATGGAGAGATCGAATAGCAGATAAAAAATTCAAGTGCGAACCCGCCCGTGCGGTCTGCAGTCGCGCGTCCCGACGATCCCAAAATTAATGAACCACTCCGAAACGACCCCTACAATATTATGAATATCTTTTTTCATCCAAGGGAAAAGAGATTAAGAAAAACATTTCCTGCACGTCGACGCGAGTGGACGGGTAACCCAGGAGAAAATAGGGACACTCGTTGTAATGAATATAAAATACAAGCTTAAGATCGAAAACCGGAAATCCAGCTACTCAGAATCGCATGCGCCGATCAGCTACAAGTTTGTAACAGTCGCGTCCCAATTAATTCGCAGTCTAATGAATTAATTGCCATCCCACTGATGGTTCGGGAAGAAGAGCACGCGACGCGACTTTCGACACTCGAAATTCTGTGAAAGCGAACGAAACGATCTAAATTCTATGACCGGACTCTTCTTGTGGCCATTTATTATCGATAAATTAATAAAAGCGTAAATGTAAGTAAATTGAAATGTCGATTGTTTATTCGTTAGATAAATTTTCGGTATCGTTTGATTATCCTTGGCGCCGTATTTCTGAACCAAACGAGCAAATTGACATATTCGGTATTAGCCTGCACGACATGTAATTCGGGTGTGCGTTTGGGCCAGCTCGTCCAGCTCAGAGTCAATACTGACCGTTTTAAAATGATGTAAATAAGAAGGTGACAGCGATCTTCGTATCTCGTTACGTCTGCATTTGACACGAGAACCATGTTAATTGATATTGATAATTAACCGACTTCGACGTACCTCCTATTCGACAAAGCTCTTGCTTTCTTGGATGTGACGATTTACGTGCGAAGTGACTCATCACCCCCTTCAAACTGTTATAATCTCTAAAACACATTACACATTTAAGTAGTGCAATATCCTCCGAATCCAGTCTGATCCGACAGTCCAATTTAAAACGCAGTGTAAAGGAAATTAACATGATTGTAACATTAAGTATACAATAATAAAGTAACTAGAATTACAATGTAAAGCAGAAATAACAATAGATAAAAGGAGATGTATAGACGTGGAATATCACAAACTGCATAATTACAAGATCGTCTGTGACTCGTTGTTGACTCGTGACATAATGCGACAATCGACTGTATGATTTTCCATCGGATTCTTGATAACTGACACGGCACCCACAGTGAACTAGGTTTCAGTTGAGCAGCTCACCATTTTCCATAAAACAAAAAATGATGACAGTAACGCCGCGCACTCACAACGCGGCCACAGGTTTTCAGTTATCGTTTACCTCCAAGTGCAACAACGTTCGATTACTCGTGGCAAACAGTTTCTTTTTTATCAAGACCGTGCACGCTTCGACGAATCGAGAAAATCTAGAAGCAGCCTACACAACCGAAAGTCGAACTTGAGAAAATATGAAAGTTATAATCAACACTATGATCACACAAGCGAGAATCAAATGTAACGAACACGAGAGCCACGACATTTAGAAGTAAGACGGTTGCTGGCCCACATGAATAATGATAACAAGAAATAGAATGTTTAAGTAATTGAGGCGTAGCCAAAATGTTAATAATCTTCATTGTAATTACCCGTGCAGACGATAAGGAAATATTAAACGTAAATACGGTGAAACCAAAAAAAAAAAGAAATAAAATAAAATAAAATAAAAACGAAGTAGGGAAATGGAGCAAAGTTGGATAACGAAAATTTCAAGGTGATTGTATTAGCATCGAAAACCAACCCAATAACTGAAAAGAGAAGAATAATAGAGCACGACTAGAACACCGCCAATGATAAATTTGCTAATTTTTATATGTTATTGTGTGGGACTAAAATACTAAGTTCCAGCCAGTATAAGCAAAAAGGAATAACACGTAAATTGATCCTTGTCAAATGCAAGTATCCTTTCCAAATAAAGATTAATCCTCTGCATAAGCAAATGACAAAAGTAACCTCAAAATGCCCCAGCGCTCTCGCTTTACCGACTGAAGAAATGTAAGATTTGCTTCCAAGTTCTCTCGATGCCCTCTAAGCTATAGTCTACCTAAAAAATAGAATAAACGATTGAAAAGCTGATTAAGAGAATCGATTACTTGAATGAGGAAAAAGGAACAAGATAATGGTTATTACTAATTAACTACGATTATTATGATTCTTACGATTATTATTGTATGATTGGATATGTATGATAAAATGCGCTAAGTAATCTAGATTACGATTAAAAGTGCGAAAACGAAGAAAAATCCGGTACATGGCTATTAAATAAAGATACCATCCACTGCGCGAAACGGTTCTGTGCACCGGTTCTAACGGGTGACCCTATCGATATAGGTCTACCTCTGATTTGTCAAACAAAACAATTACGATACATTTTTTTTTCGTGGATCGCGCGACGATACTAATGTCATGTTGCGTTTCTCCTCGCTTTATCATCATATGCATCCTTTTTTCAAAGGAAACGACGGATTTCCGTACTCGATAAAAATAATAACAACGGGATACGTCGCGAGACGAAATATCATTTGAAATTATTTATATATAGTCTACGAAAATCCGTTGGTTGAGCGCACGCGATGCGCTGTGAATGTAGCACCGGTGGGGATGCAACGTTTTTTGGGAAAGTGGTCGTTTCTTACCCATCATTTATACGCTAGCTTTTAACGAGACTTCTAAGTGTAATGAAATGAAAAAGAAAAAACTCAACATTAATGATATCTAACTATAACAAAAAAAAAATATATATATATATATAAATATATAAATATGATTATATTATTGATATAACTTATAATTATAAACTATTCTAGCGATATTATAAACGATGATAGTTAATTGATCTGTTTAATATTGAATGTCTGTAGACTACGGAGCGTTTGGAACTCTATGCTATCCGTTGAAGATAAACCTCCCCCTCCCCCCCTCCCCCCACCATCACATTAACGCAATCGACACTTGCAAAACTGAAACCGAAATGCATAAATTACCAAGATTTTAAAATTAAATAATTAACCATTACAAATGCGACGTGAATAGATCGAATCCTAAAACATAGCATGTAAGAGTCGAGGATATAAATTGAATATTGTAAGTAAAACCTATACGTAATAATATCCGTGAGCGAGTTTTTCGAGGATTATTAATTCAAAAATTTAACAAGCGATGATCATAATCCGAAACCACTTCCAACGGTTTACAATCGAACACACATAAGCAAATTGAACAAACTTTCAGGTGAATCGGTTTTCAGTTCTATATTTAAAAGAAAAATCATTCGATTTCGATTAATTTGATACTAAAGTGCCATAGCCTTACCGAGTATTCCCACAATACTCGTACATAACGCATAAACTTCCAGTTAGACAATTACTGTAAAGCGTCAACACGCGACATCTACATATCAAAACGATCAAACGTTTTAGGAATAAGTAAAACTCGAGGAAACTCGTTCTCACGAATAGCATAAAATTGTTTGTAAAATTGGCATGAGTTTTTGAGATAACGAAATTAAGTAATATTTATGTGTGATTGGTACATCGATTGGCATATATAAAAAGCACGAAGTCCAAACCCTCTGCCTCTGTTTGTTTACAGCGAGAGATGCGGTGACTTCACTAAATTAACACACGCCCGTCTCCACAGATTGTTGAGTTTACGTTTTTCTTAGCTAGCAAATTTCTTCTTTGTACGTTCCACCATTCATTGGTTGCTTCGCATTACTAATTACTATTATTACTATTAATATTACTATTATTATTATTATTATTAATATTATTAATATTATTGTCATTATTACCATGATTATTGACATTATTATTGACATTATTAGTGCCATAATATACGTTTCGATGATAGCGATAACAAATACAAATAGGTAACAGCATTTTTGGTTGTACAATGTGGTAAGCGCGCATTCTCACGATTGTCTTTCATCAAGACTGAATATCACACTAACGTTCAGTGACTCAAAGGCGCGACGTCTCGCCTCGTTTTAAAAATTTTTAATACATTACGAAATAGATGGATAAGCCAATATAAGGGAGTAAACAAGTCTCGCTGGAAGACAATGTTACAGTGCGCAAAACAATGAATTACTACTTTGTATTTTTGAATAAACAATCGTGTAGTTATCGAGATCGCCCAACTGTTGATAGTTTGCTGTTATCAGAGGGTGAAAGGTCAATATAGGACTAAGCAGTATTAACTTTATAATGCGAATTAAGGGAAAGACTTTACGTTCTTCCAAAACAGTGATGTTTCTCTCCTTCAAAAGGGTTTCTCGAAATGTTCTCCCTCGACGTGATGAACATGTGATAAAATAAATAAAAAAAAACAAATAATAATACGATAAATATGGAGAAACGACTGAACGATGTCGAAATATCCAACGGAATACTATTGTACTAACACACACGGCTACACGAATCACTACACTTTGCAGACGCAGGCTCTTTGTATTAGTACTCTCCTACGACGAGTACTCTACCTCGGATCGTAACGGTCTTGGTAGACGCGATACCCAAGGAGATGGAAATTATAATTCACGATAATCATCGATATATTGTATACAATGTACACGCGCATAAATGTGACAGGCAGTCCATAGTTTATTTAAATGAAATTAACAGAATATATATGGCAAGCAAGAGTATAGAGATATATCAAAGAAACATCGTTACTGCGCATTAATGACATTGAATTAAATAAATATATACAGTACATTTACGAGTGGTTACTGCGTACCGTGCCGCTCATCCGTTGCCTTAGATCGACTTGCATACCGGTCGGTCCACAATAATCTCACACACCTACGCATCTCATAGTTCTATACACTTATATACATAAATACTTATACATAAATATATATCTTCTTGCCATATAATATAGCGAATAGCTAGAGTACAACCGATATAATTATCACGCAAACTTTTCGAGGACACTGGACTTGATTTTTGAAAAAAACAAATTGAATATAGCTCCGCGTTATCACAACGCGTAATGACGGGTAAACAGATGATAATCATTGTTCTAATTTGTATAGCTTTGGGTATCCGTCGAGAAGTCTCCAGTTACTGGACGAACGTAGAGTACTCCGTGACCCTGTGATTGTCACATTTTATTTGTCCCTGGCAAGCTTAGGCGAGCGCTGGTCCGGCTCTCAATTTTCAAATAGCCATTTCGACGAGAAGCGAAAAAAATGAACTGACCCCCAAAACCCGACGCAATAGAGGAAGGCAACCGGATAAAAATACCGCCATATAAAGTAACAGTTTCTCGCGCGGGACCCGGCCGCGGCAGCCTTAAAATGATAATACTAATTAAACTATTACATTAAAATAATAATAACGATAATGGTAATACGATAATTAAATATTCTACTTTGTGAGTACCTCTTAATACCTACCCCAACCTGTCCCAACCCTCGTCCGTACCAGCCCGACCCACCCAACCCTATGCTGCGAGTGCCAGCATACCCTCGAAACTAGCGAAAATAAAAGTAAGATGCGCGCATATCGCGTCTCGGAAGGTGCATAATGCCTCTCTACGACGCGGAATGATTAATAAAAGTAAAATGTCGATATCGCCTCGTAAGTACGAGGACGGGAAATATTAGGCGATCGTGGTAGAGAAGGGAGATAGAGAAAGAGCGTGAGAGATAGGAAACTTGGCTTGCCGCGGTTACGTAAACCCGTTGAAGCGGGCCCCGCGCCCAATCTCACTCACAGCACACACTGGGCCGACTCGTCCGATAGAATGTGCCTTCAGTGTTGATTTTATACGAAAAAAATACTAAAATTATACAAAGGGGCCCGACATAGACCGAACGCCCACCCAAAGCCTGACTAGTGCTTGCCAGTTGCCTCGTTTTCATACGTAACGATCCTCAACCAGTTTACCAAAACTTAACAACAACCACATTCACAATCACAACAACAACAACAACCACAAAAACCAATCAATCGATCAATCCATCACTCAATCAGTCAATGAGTCAATGACCCTGCGGACGTTTGTCAGAAACCGAGCAAATATGTGAAACGTCGCATCATTCGTTATTGATCGTAAATTCAAATGAAAATCTGAAGTAATACGCGATTGTAATACCACACGTACGCACGCACACACACGCCCACACACGCAAACAAGCATAAACACAGCATTTCCCCGTGTATGTATCGCATACGTACGCGCCATGCAAAGCAGACATCGAGAGAATTTTTTGATTTAGGCAAGGAGTTCGGAACGCTACTTAATTAAACAACTGGTACATACCACGTATCTCGAGTAACATCCAATTATTATGCTACAAGTATATTTACATAATATTAATATGTGTACTATGGTCTCTCCCACTCCCCGTTTAAAACAAAATCCCGTCCCGGTTGACGGTGATTGTCGTTGGTCACCGTAGGCTCGATCGGTAACCGCCGCGCGAGCGACGCTTAACGATCGATCGGTCAGCGTCCATCGATGTAGCACAGTCGACGGCCCATGAGAAACGCCCCCATCCAAATACAATCGTAGATTTTAACCGCAATTAAATAATGAAAATGATGATTAACGATGACGATTGACGGAGTTACGTAAGAGCTAAACTAACTAAACTACAAGTAAACTTATTAATTATTAACCATTAACAAGCAGTAAAGCAGTATAAACAGTAAAGAAAAAACCCAGTAATCATTGAATTGTGTGTCGACAACTACATACTACTACCTACCGTATATCGAAATAATAGCCGTATTTAAAAGGAAAAAAAAACTTGTATTCTACCAGGTGTATCAGCCATCCGCTCTAATATGCAAGCGATTAAAGATTACTCCCCCGGATTAAAATAAAAGTAATAATAAACACCTATGGAAGATGGAAAAGTGTTCCCAACTGCCCCGTGAACTCCCAACCCCGTAACCCCGTCCGCAGTCCGAACCCTTCCCCGACATCCAACATCCGACACCCGACACTTCTCGAAAATCATTTCTCGATCAAACCCACTTGAAAGCTAAATCCGCAATAAAAGCACAAGCCCATCCAAAGTATTAAATATTCAGTAATAGAAACCAAAGGCAAATAGTCAAATAAATAAACGAAATAAACCAAACACATAGTAAAAACAAAACACAGACCACATGTATTAGTAACAGTAAACCATAAATCAGCCACTACTCAACCATCACCACTACCGTAATAGACGTAATTAATAGTGATTGTAGGCAGATTGTAAAACTTTGTTCACGTTGTACGCACATGTGTGGGGAGACCATGTAACTTTAGCTCCACCGCCTCACTCCGCGATCGTTACGCGCACTGATTCGTCGATCATTCGCGCTCGGGAACGCTCCTTTCGTCTTAGGAGGCGTTAGGAGCTCTCTTCTGCTAAGCGCTTTTCTTCGATTACTCGATGCGCTGCGATCGAAGCGTGTAATTCAAGAATAAAGATATTTACACGCACGCTTGGGCTGGTGCATATTGAAACGAAAAAAAAAATAATAATTAAATAAATAATAAGTTAAGGCACAGTCTGCGCGTCTCGAAACAAAAGTAAATTTTATTCGAAAGAATAATGTTTGAGACTTAACCGATAATTCCCAGGAGAAGATCCTCCTCCTCCTCCACCACCACCACCACCACCACCACCACCTCTTTCCTACCAATCTCCAAATTCCGAGATGTATAAGTCCTTGAAAACCCTCGCCAACCCGAGAATCCCCTTCCCCTGATTGCCTACGTGTTGTATTATCCGTTATTTTCGATATAATAATTATATAGTAACTAATAATACTTAATGATAATATGACGACGATAAGGTACGGGAAAATGTTTGGTCACACGCTATAAAAGAAGTAAGATAACGACGATAAAAAAAAATAATTAAAGAAAACGCGAAGGGAGATACGTGTACACGCATAACAAAAAAAGACGCTTCGCGCGACGATTCTCGTTGATCCAACTGAGGTTCGTCGCGCGTCCAGCCTCTCACTCAGCAGAAAAATACACGTGTAGTCCGGGTTTCAGTAATATAAACGTAACATGAATAAATAAAACAAAAAAAAAACCGAAACTAGTTGCCGTGCAGTTTAACAAAAATCATACATACACATAAACACAACAGTAATAATAACGGAACAGATAAATGCAGAATGCAGGAAAGAGTTAAGATTAAAGAAAATCAACCACCGACCTACCCGCGGGTCCGCTTCGTTTTTTCGCCTCGAACGGAGAACCGAGACGTTCCGTATAGTTTTGACGATCGGTTGAACTGATTTTCCTAATGAATAGCGAATGAATTTACGTAATTATAAACGAGAGAGCCCCAACGATACTCCATTTCGAATATTACGTTCGGCCATCGGACGGCGGTGCTGATAATGTCCATAATCATTGGACTTGTTTTTTCCTATTGCGAAATGGATCAGGCATCTTTGAGGCTGTCTCCTCGAGTGATTAAACGCGAAGGAAAATCGTCGATGACTATTGAAGAAAATCGATTCATCCCTGAACGTCATCCGCGAACGTCTCGGGTCCCCAACAGGGACGAATGTTGCCTCGTAGCTGAACATTTTTGTACAGGATGAAAATAAACAGATGTAAAATCTTGAGTTACAGAGCAGCACTATACATACAACACAGAGGATGTATATATTTTTACGTTACAGAAATATGCCTGCGCTAACCAAGGCGTCAGGTGCCATAAGACTGGTTCTCATTTCCCATGACAATGCGTATATACAATGCCGTAATTTATTAAACATATTGTAATGTAAAACTTAACGATATTTGTATACAGTGAACGGGTACCATCGGACGACAAATCCATTGGTCAACAGGAATTTAAAAAAAATATACAAAATAATACAGTGATAAACTGCATTACGGGGCTGGCTTGCGTATCGAGGACGCGGGTTCAAGTCAGTGGCGAGCGGAAGGATGATTCGTACACCTGAAAGCAAACAAAATCAAAATTAGCCGGGCTTTATACGTCGTCGGAACAAATCAAAGAACGATCATTTTTTCGCTCGCTGCGTTGGACACTAATTCACATAAATAATTGGCAACGCACCACGACACACATTTGCTAAATTGTAGCCCGTCATAATTTTTTTTTTCGAATAAAGATAAATTAACATCCTGAGTTTGTCATTCGATCGCTTCTTATCAACTGAATTATGAATTATGCTTTGCAACCGCAAACAACGAACGATAGCAAGGTTCGTCCAAAAATCCGCGAAAATGAAAAAACTAGTGAAAATTCGGATAAATTGAGCGTGCCGTTGCGCAGCCAAAGCCCCAAAAATAAAAGAAGCATAACGCGGGTAGGAGTCTCTGTAACGTCCGAGTAGCTCGATTCGCACAATCCTAGTCGATTCGAGTCTCGGACGAAGGAATCAATCCTAAGTTTGCGAATCCGTAAATGATAATGAACAAAAAAATAACCAAAAAACTAAAAAGTTAAAACCAAAAGCTATTCCGCGGAAGAAAATATGGGGGATCGTTGAGGCACGCACCGACCGAGCTGATATCAATTAATTGGGTGTATCAACCTTGTAGCTAAATAATAATCGAGGAAGTTTGAGATGTATCAAAAAGGCCTAAGCGAATAAATGAAACCACCAGACATCTCTTTGAAAAGTGTAAACTCGCGTACGATCGTGCATACGACCCTGCGTGCCCGAGGTCTCGCGAATTTTCTACCGTGGAAGTGCTAATATGACACAAGTTTTGAGTTACAGTGCAAGCGAACATCTGTAGAGCCATATACGTATAATATGTTGATGTATCTTAATAAAATAAACTAATATTAGAAAGGATAAAAACAAAAAAGCGTAGTATGTGTACATTCGACGAAGGATTATGGTTGCTTTTCGAACACAAAGAGAGAAAAATAAAATAAGGGAAACAACAAAAAGCGTGAGGGGAATTTATCTGCAAACACAGGCAGACGGAAAGAATGTGCGCGCGAAAGGGAATAAGATAGAGTATAACGAAAGAGGGCGAGCATGTACATGCTTGTGTGAAAGATGACTGTAAAATAGTGTGATCGAAGGCTCGTTGCAATTGTGACCGAGATCAAGGATGCGCAGTCATCGAGGTCCCATCCGAAACGGGTGCAGGTAACTTTAGTGTATAAAAAAAGAGCTATTTCTCGTGGTTTAGGATGTTTCTAAAGAAAATTATTGTAAAAAAGTTCTATTATAGACAGAGAAAAATTTAACGAGAAATTAAAGCACAAGCGGATGTGTGCGAGTGTGTATCCAAATGAACGTGTGATTCCACGAGAGCAAGATAAACGATTAAACGTACGAATGCGCGAATGTGCGAACACGTGGCGAAGTTAACCCAAAGAGAGAGAAAAAATAAAATAAGGGAAACAACAAAAAGCGTGAGGGGAATTTATCTGCAAACACAGGCAGACGGAAAGAATGTGCGCGCGAAAGGGAATAAGATAGAGTATAACGAAAGAGGGCGAGCATGTACATGCTTGTGTGAAAGAAATCCAGAGAAAAAGACAAAAGAGACACCGAAATCGTGGATTAAGGCCGAGACTGTAAAATAGTGTGATCGAAGGCTCGTTGCAATTGTGACCGAGATCAAGGATGCGCAGTCATCGAGGTCCCATCCGAAACGGGTGCAGGTAACTTTAGTGTATAAAAAAAGAGCTATTTCTCGTGGTTTAGGATGTTTCTAAAGAAAATTATTGTAAAAAAGTTCTATTATAGACAGAGAAAAATTTAACGAGAAATTAAAGCACAAGCGGATGTGTGCGAGTGTGTATCCAAATGAACGTGTGATTCCACGAGAGCAAGATAAACGATTAAACGTACGAATGCGCGAATGTGCGAACACGTGGCGAAGTTAACCCAAAGAGAGAGAAAAAATAAAATAAGGGAAACAACAAAAAGCGTGAGGGGAATTTATCTGCAAACACAGGCAGACGGAAAGAATGTGCGCGCGAAAGGGAATAAGATAGAGTATAACGAAAGAGGGCGAGCATGTACATGCTTGTGTGAAAGAAATCCAGAGAAAAAGACAAAAGAGACACCGAAATCGTGGATTAAGGCCGAGACTGTAAAATAGTGTGATCGAAGGCTCGTTGCAATTGTGACCGAGATCAAGGATGCGCAGTCATCGAGGTCCCATCCGAAACGGGTGCAGGTAACTTTAGTGTATAAAAAAAGAGCTATTTCTCGTGGTTTAGGATGTTTCTAAAGAAAATTATTGTAAAAAAGTTCTATTATAGACAGAGAAAAATTTAACGAGAAATTAAAGCACAAGCGGATGTGTGCGAGTGTGTATCCAAATGAACGTGTGATTCCACGAGAGCAAGATAAACGATTAAACGTACGAATGCGCGAATGTGCGAACACGTGGCGAAGTTAACCCAAAGAGAGAGAAAAAATAAAGTCTATTGTAAATTTTTGGAAGCGATTTGGTCGCTCGATGATCGCGACTTTTTGACTCAAATTCCTACGAGACACCTTCGATTGCGAGTTAAGAAATGCGACTATACAATTGATGGTGACTAAAAGATAAAAAAAATAAAGAAATAACGATTAACTTTTCGCGACAATTATCAAGAGTCTCTTTTCTCTTTTTCTCAATGCCGTATAGCTGATACAAAAAAAAGTGCAGGTGACGAGCGAATCGCGTTATTAAGACTACGAGCTCACCGCGGGCCACTGCGTAGACATGCCGCGATTTTTAGATAACACATTGTCCGGCGCCCCTGCTTATTTCAAAGGGAGAACGCATCTGGGTTTTTATATTTTTTGGCAACGATATCTCGATACCTACGATAAGATTTAAGCGCAACAAAAGAATAATAAAAAAATGTCTAATCTAAAAGTGAGAGGAAGACGCTACGATGCTGTCGCGTTTGTAAAGATTTCGACGGGTCTCGAAAACAATGATGACGAAAAAAAAAAGAGAAAAATAATGAAAAAAACGAAGCTGTTATGCGTGGGACGAGAGGGAATAAAAAATGACGGTAAAGTTTAATATTTAAATATTCGTATCAAAACAAGAAATGTGTGAGGGCCTCGGAGTAATACCGGCTAGCGGCGCTAAAGAAAGATACAGATGATGAGTAATGAGAATGTGTGAAAATGTGAGAGGCGCGAATGAATTAATTATCAAAAAAAAAAATATTAGTGAGGAGAAAAAAAAATGGAAAAATGCGGAAACCAAAATAGGTGTGAGGCCGAACTACTAAAAAAATATTTATAGTATATGGCTACAAGTACAAATTACTTCGATTACTGAGCGTAGGTGTATTGATGTGTGAACAAAATTTGGTTGGCCGGTGACCGTTTTTGGAACCATCATACTGCGTATCAAAGTATGTAAAATTTATTGAATAAACGCTAGCGTACTATGATATACTGTAATCTAATAATGTAATATTGTAATGACGAGTCTAAATGAAGAAGTTAATTTGAGGTTTAAGAGTGCAAGCGTGAGAGTGCACGTGAGTGAAATAAAAAAAAACAAAGATGATAAAAGAAGAGGACAAAAGAGGTTATTGTGCATACGATCGAGAGTTTACGCATTTATTTGTCTTATTATGGATAGGTACGGTTTAAATGTCACCGCGTTTACGGTCACGATGCCTCACTGTCATTATTATTGTATAATTGCTCCGTGAATCATTGCGTGATTATCATTGCGGTTACTATGATTCTCATTGTCATGATTGCTACGCTGTCGAATATTATATTTATAAAAAAAAAATATTGTATATGACGTCAAGAGAGATAAAAAAAAAGCGAATATGAGTTGTACACACTTTCGAGAATAAAAGAAACCATTGTATATGTTCGGAAAAACTACCGGCGAGTCATTCAGGGAGGGAAAGTAAATTCATATAAAAGTCGACAGTAAGAAAAATAATTTAAAGCAAAAATAATAAACGAAATTAAATAAAAGACGAGAAGACTACTAAGATGAAATGAATCACACACGAAATTAATTGTATAAGGACCGCGCGGCGGCCGACGGCACTGTAATAATTATACTCTATCGTTCATGTGTATAAAAAAAAGAAAGAGAAAACGGGCATATTAGTTTCGAGATGACGACGTTTAACTCTCGTTCCCATAATCGTTCGATTTCGGATATTCTGAAGTAAAAAAATTGAAATCACACCGTTCACACGATGTTAAATAATAAATAAAATATATACATTGGGAAGTACTAAAGTATATATATATATTAAAAAAGCGGACATGTCTTTAAACTCGCCAAGAAACTCGCCCGCCCCAAACACGAAGTAGTGAGGCGCTTCCTCGACGCCTCGCGAAATTCTATTTTTGTAAGCATATTTCTATAAAGAAAAAGGTATACTAACGATACAGCAAAATTTTACTATTCCTAGTGTGGTGAAAACGAAAATTAAACGTTTAGATTTCGTTAGTATAGTGTAAAAAATTAACGATGTCTAGGTCCTATTCGTGTACTTAAAGGTGGAAATAAAGGGAAAAAATAAAAATGGTAAATTAAATAAAAAATTATATGTCGGCGGCGCGTTGTAGGTTGTAAAATTGTACATAAATTGCGAGAGGAGGCATGAGGCTAGGCGCTTCGACTCTCAGTTCTGGGGCGCTGGCGAGTTTCGGGCAAAATTTATTCCCTCTTCTACGAGGACGCTAAAGTGTAATAATCGTAAATAAATCGTAAAAAAAGAAAAGAAACGAAAACGAGAAGACGCCGTTCTCGAGTAGTAAATTTTCTGATATACAGAGAGCAAGAGAGAGAGAGAGAGAGAGAGAGAGAGAGAGAGTGAAAGAGATAGAGAGAGAGGGTGTATGAAAGAGAGAGAGAGAAAGAGAGAGGGAGTGAATGTGAGTGAGAGGTAGAGTGAGAGAAAGAGAGTGCGAGAGCGCGTGAAAGGGAGAAAGAGACAAAAAATGAAAATTATTAAAAAATTTTTAAAAAGTTGCCGAAAAGCCGTCGATTAGTGTCCGCAACTACGTCACAATGCAAAAAATGTTTGGTAACGTATCGCCTTGCCTGGCACGCGACACGAGCTCCCTTCCTCCTGTGAATCAACATTTAAAATGAAAAAGAAAACGCGAATGAAAAACGTTCTGTTGTGCTGCAAAGCAGGTGGAAGGGAGGCCGTCTCGGGTGTCGTATCGTTTTAATACTGCAAAAATAGTTGGTCCGTTATTCTGTGCCGTTGTATCTTTGGTTGAACGAAAAAGATTATGTTGGCGAGCGGTACGCAGAATTTTCCGTTCGATCGAGGTTGCGAGAGTCTCGCGCTCGATCGGTACTTCTTTATCGGCACTTACTGCGTTCACGTTGATTATTGTATTTCACGTTTGTACATGTTTGTGTGCCAGTGTGTAACAACCGGCCTCCACCCGGGCCTTGTACATACTCACGCATGAAAGGCCACTCTATAAAAAGAAAGAAAAAATATGATACACACGAAGTGCTACATCCAGACGAGAGTGCAAGTGTCGGAGAAAATTGTAAGGAGAGGATGCGTGAGAGTGCGAACGAGTGCGAGGTGTGAGAAAAGCGAGAGAGAGAGAGAGAGAGAGAGAGATCGCGCGCGAAAATCGTAAGAGTGAGAGTAAAGAAAGAAAGAGGACGAAAAAGAGATAAACAAAAACGTAAAATGAAATAATAAAAAAAGAGACACGGGAATATCATATGGAAAAAATGAAGAAAAAAATACGAAACTAATAAATAATAATGTGAAATAAATGATAAAAACCGGAACACGCAATAAAAATATACAACCACAGAATCCTGAATACACAATTACACAATCGGACAAGGCATTAAATACACACGGGACACACACATATGCGAGACACACGATATTATATATATATACGACTCCATAGATGAAGGCGCGGCACACTCACATAGTGTCTCTCGGATTGTTCCACAAAACTTTTCATTCGAGTTTGCTTCAAGAAACCTTCTGTTTTCTAATGTATGACGTGTTGTTGTCGATATATAAAATAAACTTAATAAAAAAATATGTCATTGTCTTTTTCATTATTACCATCACGATCGTCACCTATTGATCACCTTGATACCTTCATCACCACCGTCATCATCATGATCGCGATCGACACTGCATATACGTACACGTGTAGTCTATTCCTCTGGCGATTCCTCCTGGTAAGTTGGAGCTGGATGCAATTGCCTATACCGGCGTACCAATTGCGCAAAGAATAATAAAACAGTGGCAAAGGAGAGCATTCTAGCTTGGAGTAAAAGGAAGTAGGTGCCGGTGGGTTTATAAAAATAGGATGGTGCACCTACGCGCGAGAGCAGCGTTGGAAAGACGGCAACTAGCATCTTCTAAGGCCTCTTATCGGGATGCACACCGGTGGCTTGTACGGCACATAGTTTCTCTTGCGCGATGTGCAAGAGACCTTAAGCCGTCCACTTCATTAGCCCTGTAATGGGAGAGAGAGACGACACACGAGGAGGAGAGGATGCCGCGGCACTTTAACGCCTCAGAAATCTAACCAATGAACTCGTTTTCACGCCCCAACACCTCCTATATTGGACGTCGTGGTCACTACTAACTTTCCTCTCGTCACCCGTTTAGAGAGAGAGAGAGAGAGAGAAAGAGAAAGAGAGACGCAGAGTGAGAAAGGGAGAATGAGAGAAGGAAAACCCTTTCTCGAGCCCTTGTCTCCACAAAGTATTCCAGACAAATACATTTACCCAACCTCTACAAATTTCATTTTAAATTATTTTATTTCTTACCTCTGCATCACTGCCCCTTGATACCCGCAGCTTCTTCAGATATTCATTTTCATTAAAACTTTACGTATCAATAATTCATCTATTACTTTTACATCGACTGTTTTATTATTAAATTACCATTACTTTTACACAAAAACAGAAGGATAATTTTTTGTATTTAAATTTATTCATTCTCTCGTTACGTATTATTGGAATCAACTACTTGAACGTACAAGTATTTTAGTGTATCTTCACCATAGATTCATGAATAAATGTACAATAAAATTAATATCATCTTACATATAAAAAAATTTTAAATCGCTTCACTATTATTAGAAATGCAATTTACTTATAATTAAACATCTTTACCGTTAACACAAAAAAAATTCATTCGATACTTTTTATTGACAAATTTTTAATTTCTTTTATGTTATACAAATATTTAGTATACTCGTGACACTTAATTATTAATCAAACATTATCACCGATTTAACATTTGCTTTGCATATATCTTTTCGGAAAATAAGTTGATCAGTATTGACTTTTTGATCATCAATTATCGATAACCTAATTTGTCAATATTATTTAAAGATTTTCTACCTTAAAGGAAAGATAAAAAAGACAAAGAGTTAAAGAGATGCATACTTTATCGCAACATTTATCAATCAGATACACATTATTTAATACTTTGCAATGGTATACTTAATTTTTATTTTCATTTGTCTTCAAAGAATTATACTTATATACCTATAGGCAAAATTAATTGAAAGGACATAATATTACGCTCTCATATATTATAAAATATTTATTTACGAAAAACTTTATTTTATATTACATTATAGTAGTTATTTCAATTTAATTAATTTATAATTTAATTAAATAATCGCCTTTTGAATAAATTGTATGGTTTCATCAAAATCGAGATTACAATCATTCCTTATAAAAATATAATTATTTTAAATAATAGTGACTTTTTTATTAAAACTTGAGGACAGTCTTGTGACGGTACTGTATAATATTCAGATATTTTTATATTTTCGATTTATCTACTTAATTGTTTTAAAATTGATTCATGGTTTTTAAATAAAAGTTGTGTAAAAATAATTAATTAAACAAAGGGCAAAACAACCAATACTATATAAATAATAAAATCAATAAAACTATTGATAAGGTTAACAGACGCATTAATTGATTAAAGTACAATGTGTAAAACGTTACTGAATTTTAGTTGCGCAAATAAACTAATTTGTTGTACTTACCAAAATTTTATGTATAATGAGGAGTACCAGAAACACCTATATCCATATGAAGAATGAAAAATCATAAATGTAGAATTCACTCGACTGTAGTGACCATATTCATTTATTTAAATATATTAGAAATTTTTTCATATTTCATACATTTTCATATTTTAATACATGGTTATAATTAATACATAATATAACAATGTTAATTATTTCAGCTTATCAACGTTAATCTTTGTTAAAATAATGAGCGCCAAATATTACAAATCATTTTAGTAATATGTACTAAGAACATGGATTAAAGTATATAATAAACGATTTTGATTATCTGTAGTACGTTAAACTATTTCTTTACAAATATTTCCATATCCAGTAGATGTTATGTATCTATCAGATGTTCAATTTTAAACTCTATTGATTGAGTATGAAACATAAAAAAAGGACATTATCACATCTTTGCACAGATGTGGAAAACGGTAACATATATGATAACAGAGAAAATTAAAAGGTTTGAATTGTAAAAACTTATGTTATTGCGATAGTAAATAAATAAAATCTCACATGAACTACGTAATCAATTATAAATAAATAATTAGATACTTCTAATAAACTTTTGTCAGCAATTCCTTCAGTTACATTATTTGCTTGACCTAAAAAGAAGAGTTAGTAATTTAAATGCAATGAGTCGTGAGTATGTATTGCAGTCCACTTTGGTCCAGATATATAAATTAATTACATATACGTTTTAAGAGATTAAATTTCCATCTCTCATTGTACTTTGAATAATTTCTTTCGATTTGGCATTTGTAAGAACGATATACTTAAATATCTATTCAAATTCTATAATAATTATTATATATAACATTAAATTAATCGTTTACACATACTGAGAAAATTAATGATATATAAATTACTGTATAGATAAAAATTATATTGCTAATTACCTATTTGTATTAAGGCTCGTAAAGTAAAGAATCGTTTGCCGTAACATATGGCGAACCTATAGTTAAGCACTTGAAACTACTTGAAATGCGCACTTGTATGAATCGTAGAAGCCCGGTCGGTAAATGTTTCTGTATCCTCTGTCGCATTACGGATGGTAAGTAAACAGACAAAATAAGCCAAGAGGTACTGTAATAAAACATATTTGAATAAATCTGTTTCAATAGACATAATAATTTTATTTTATCCTTAGTAAAATATGATAAACTGGTTTATTAACATTTACAAATAAGCTGTATTTATTAGAGTATTAAAAATTATGCGGGCTTGTAATATACATTGCGCAAACTTTATTCCAAATGTCCCATAATGCATCACATCTAAATTAGTTTTTATTATTAAAGTAGAAGGCTAAAAAAATGCACCGTAGGTTGAAATAATAGTCTTTAATTTGCATATCGATAGAAAGTTATAAAAATATTATTTTTCTGGATTAGCTACCATCGATACAGCGCGGTCCTGCATTACCGATGAGAGTTTAAGACTGACCAGACGAACGGTCACTTCCCGTAAGGTAAACACGGTCAGAACACTCGAGTGTATCTATAAAAGATGTGATAATTTACTCGTTTCACGTCGGCAGATGGCATTGGTGATGGGTACACCAAACTACACCTATATGCACACGCGGCGCTCAACTCACTCTCGACTCTATTAACTGTACAGGTATACATAACTAAAAAGTAAAATAAGTATTGGCATTATTGGCGCTACGCTACAACTTACATAGCGAAGGATAGGCAGCTGTATACATTTGGCGTACAATTATTGATTCCACTTATAGGCACGTGCGATAATAACCATCGAGTACAACGGTTGAATGTTAACGTAAAAACTGACCAAGTCACGATGAAAAGGTGACGCGTCATTTGCATTTCAATTGCGGTTTCAATTTCTATACTACCGCTCGCGCGTGCGCGCGCGCACACACGCACACACACACACATGCACGCACGCACTTATACATGTGTGTACAACCCTCTCTCCGGGAATAACGTGGCCGCAACTAATAATCCGAAGCAGAATAAAATTTTGCGTTCGATACAATGAATCGGTGACGATGAGTAGTTTCGTTAGTTCAAAGATGCAGGTAATAACCACCGACTAAAATTGTGCAACTACGATAATTAGATGCATCGAGGTGTCTTAATATTTGCAAATGAAGGTATACATTACGATACCACGCGTGACGAATTTGGCCAACAAATAATGCCAAG
The DNA here is from genome assembly GCA_026168455.1 of Theocolax elegans. Classification (NCBI taxonomy): domain Eukaryota; kingdom Metazoa; phylum Arthropoda; class Insecta; order Hymenoptera; family Cerocephalidae; genus Theocolax; species Theocolax elegans. Next base: position 39,042,570 of record CM047430.1, on the reverse strand, counting down.
TTGTAACAACGCGCGGTTATATATCGACAAAAATATTAACTTGACTTTCGCGCGTTCCTCTTCACGCGCACACACATACACACGTATATACAATACGTCACGAAAGGCGTTCGACTCGTCGGTGCACATTGCACTTGGATTCGCGTAGACTCACACTTGGCGAGTAGTTGGTCCTGCATATGCACTCATTAACCGTGAGGTGTATGAATAAATTACGCTTCAACTCGCGTTGCACGTGCTCGGTTATATGCCTTCTAATAGACCGAACTGCACAAACACGATCAGTATGTCTGCCGCTCCACCGTAAAATTTGATTATCCTTTTAAATAACTCCCTCTTAAATATCGCGTATTCGCGACTTTGTTAACACAGAGCTGCACGAGTCTCGATCGTTAGACTTGAATAAGCGTAGCGTGCGTAAGTTGTAAGCCCATAGTTGATTCGCGCATGCAGGAGAAAAACCAGTGACGATCTAGAACCAAAAGATATCGACTCTTCGATTTCTGAATATTTGGATAAACTTATTATACCTACGTGCACGAAATAGTAGACGTAAAGTGAAAGCTGACACGTTACGGCTGTCAATAAAGCGAGACTTCAAGATCGTTACACATTTCGGCTGGATTTATTGATTGTACCTGCGAAAAAAATTACTCTTGCCACTTCGTGTTGACAAAGCATACCGAACTGTACTTACACTTATTCGTGTAAAGTAGAGCAATCGTATATGCGTTTATGGATGCAAGCTTTAGAAAGTTTGTTTTAAATTATGGATTTGTTAAAGTAATTTTGTTTGCGTGGTGGGTAAAATTATTCTTTTCTCTTAAATAACATGGTCGTTAAAGACTGTCTTAGCTAAAACAGTTACGGATTCCCGTGTGTACAATTTTTCCGACTTTTCTTTAAATACGTAATATTTTGAAACACTAAAGTAACAGAATTTGTCTACGGATTACAATTAAAAATCAATGTATAATATGTGGAAAAATGAACCGTTCACTTACGCTAAAGCAATGAATTATAAATAGACTTTATTAAGAAAGCGCAATTACCTCGTCATTTATCTACGTATAAGGATGTTGTAGTCAAATTACAAGTATTTATTTATGGAAATTTATCTGAAAATTACTTACTCTTCGGCCTAACGTATTTCTACAAAATAGTGTAATTATACTAAAATATCTATTTTGAAGTAATTATGATAACTTTATTTATTTAACTCTCGTTTGCATCTCTACTGAGTTTCACATTAAACTTCTGATTATGTTCGTGAGATGTAATTCATTAAATTAAATCCAAATTTTCTCTAATATAATTTCGGGAAAATAAATATTGCATCGTCTAGAGAGGTTACGTAAAATGTTAAAAGCATAATTCAGTAAAACCTTGTATCGGTATATATATAAATGCAAGAATATAATTCAATTAATTCACCTGTATGTTTATCTAAGGAGATACCAGTTGATAGAATGAAACGGAAGCAACAAGAGAGCATACACCATACAGAAAAAGACTCGGTGTTATTGAATCGAAAAAAAAATCAAACTGACAGCCTATCGTAGCGCCATCTCTGCGGATATAGAAATTGCAAAACACTTCGCATAGTGTAGATGCAAAACTGTCTGTCATTAAAATGGAACCGGTTTTTCGGGCCACCCTGCAGGCGCCAAGGATTCTTCAACTGTATCTACAACTGTGATCATCGATACCAGTGAAAAAAGGATAAATTTTGTCGAGTATTCCAAAAGAGGAACATCGCCTCTAATTTTCTCTTATTTGTTCCAGTTTATGTTTCTATAAGATAAATGTTTGAATACTTTTGAGTTCGAGAGTGGCTAAGTGTTCAACTTTCACATTTTTTTGTTGCACGTATGTATAGGTACAGTGTGTAACGTATTACTCGGAAATCACTTAATAACTTAAACTTGAAACATTATGGATTTCACGACACCCTGCGTTAAAATATTTACCAGTTTGAATGTTCGCATCAACACTCGCGTGTAAGGAACGATTTTATGACACTGCCTCTGAGTACAATGACGCATTCAATGTCTGGTCTACGCAATTGCTTTTTATAACTAACCCATTGTAAACTAAACAGATGCAAGTGTACACTATGGGAGTATGGATAATTCCTTATTTTTATCCATCGACTCAACGTATTTTTTGGATTGTTTCTTGTTGAGCATAACCTACACATCCACTTTATCAAGTTTTATACGTCAAACTCAAAGTTTATCAGATGAATATTGTAATTCGTATGTATTCAATTTACCACGCAATATTAACAATCCGTAGAATTGGAAACATAATTTTTTAAAGTTATTTCCCGATGTAACATCGTTTTTAAGTAAGTATATACATTAAACTTTACGTATTACCTTACGGTTTGCTAAATCATTTATTTGAAAAACATATTTTATATATATGCAAATTAATGCAGTTCAATAGACGCAAGTGATGTAAGTAAAAATATTTGGTGCGGATATTTCGCAAGAAGTATAGTGACTCTTGAACTTAACTGTTTATATTTTAATATAACGTACTACTACAAAAATTATTTTAAATACACACACACACACACACACATATATATATATATATACATATATTGTTTATAAATTTCTTTATGTATATTGCCGGCACTATATTTCTGGAATACCATTCGCTTTTAAATATGAATTTAGAATTAAATATATTATGCAACATGTAAACGTACAAAGTTATTCATTATTGTAGCGTATCAGAAATAGATATGTTATTCATAAATATATATTTAATCTTATTACAATTTATTCTTCTAACTCCTAACATCTGAAATGAGTTCGTTCGCCTCGCCTTTATGCACAGTTACCGATATTGAAGTAGTATACTATTTTTTGAGGATACTTGCAATTATTGTCGACTTTTTTAACTGACTGCTTATGTTCATAATGTAATACCGAGTAATCGATAACGGTTTTTCTCTTAAAAGAAAAGGATAAACCTAATTTATATAAATTAATGCTTTAAATATCAAATAGGAAAAAAATGACAGAATATATAAGTTGGTAAAATAACAATTTTGAAAAAAATGCAATCAAATAGATATGTTGAAAATGTAAATAATGAAAGTTACATGACGGAAAATGGCATAAAACTTTATTTTACACTTAAAGAGTGCTCTATACCCCTTCAGTGCCCTCTAGTTTGAGAAAAATTTTCTTTGTAATATTTAGATAATTTACTAGAGTTAAACCCGAAAAGACTGAGTTTTCCCACGTGTAAAAACATAAAAAGAATTATTTGAATATATTTTTGGATAATAAATGTTTTGTAGAGAAAATCTAACTTGACTGTGGCATATAGCAGAAGGCTGTCCACCGCGGTATCAATTTTTTTTTATAAAGTACGCCTTAAATTTTCCATAATACCAATCGAAGTAATTGTTATACAAATTTTTATACCGTTTTATACGTGGGAAAACTTAATTTTCTTTAATTGTCTGTCTTAAATCATCTAAAAATTTTTCTCAGACTAGAGGGCGCTGACGGGGAATAGAAAGTATAAAATGTCGAGCATTACTTTGATTAAGTATATAAATATTTAATTTTACAGTTTACAAAGGATTAAAGAACTGATATTACAATTTAGAACAGCAAATGCATAATTTGTTCAACAATAAGAGATGCATTATTTGTAACGGTGAAAAATTCATGCTCATATAGTGTCATATAACGATTTTTAGAAACGATAACAAAAAAAGTAATATACATAAAAATACTGGAGATGTATATTGTTTCGTCTCGTTTCACCTGAATTTATATTTGAAAACTCAGGAGGGAAAACAGAGAACGAGAACAATACTGAACTGACTTAATGACCCTAACATTCATGAATAGAAGCGTAACGCCCTTTTTATAATGAATATGCAAATTTTGTCAAATACTAGTTATTGCTCGAAATTTTAATTAAAAACAAGTCAATTTAACAACACTAAAGAATTTATACTATCTTTATTAATTTACAGTATCTATAATGAGTCGGATTTGTTTTTTTGATTATCAATTATTTATTTATATTTGATTATTACAAATCTCCAATTGGTTAAAAAATATAAAAAAATTAAATTGTTCATAGAAAAACAAATGACAAAGCAAGGTGCAATATTGCATTTAAGTTCCGGATTTCATTTCTGCAATTTATTCACGTTATAAATAGACCGTACTGAAATAGGCTCAGTGGCACTCATAGTACAGGAAAACATACCCTAGTTTTGTATAGCATCAAATACTATAATAATCCAGCGAAAAAAATTCCAGAGCAGACTACAATTATCTAATCATTGCAGAAGAAGAAGAAAGAGAAGAAAGAAAATAACAAGAAGAAGCAGCAGAAGAAGGAGGAGAAGGAGGAGAAGGTGGTGAAGGAGGGGAGGGTCGGGAGGGAGAGGGGAGTTTGAGAAGGTGGAGAAGGAGAAGGAAAAGAAGAAATTCGGTGATTTCGCAATCCGTACATGAATACGCGGGTGCAACGAAAAAAATCTTGCTGAGTGGTTCAAATTTTACACACGCCACATACTCCCCATGAATGGCTTAAAACGAGTCACGAAATCATTAGCCGGTTTTTTGGCCTAAGAAAGGCGAGGGAGCGAGAAAGGAAGAGAAAAAGAACGAAAGAGAGTTGGGCGAGTCAGGAGAAGGAGGAAAACGCGGAACGGTAGAGGGGGCGGGGAGGGGTCGTTCTCGAATAAGCGAGAAAAAAAGAGTAGAGTATGACGCGCGGTCGAATGTACATAATACATATATAGGTGTACCGTGTACGTGTGTACATGGTTATCGGTTGCATCCGAGCGTCTCCAGCGGCGCAGTAGCGCGAGTCTCTCCCTCACACTCAAGGCCCCGTGGTATTTCGGACCGGCTACTCGTCTCTCTCTTTCGCTGGGTATGTACGAGTGAGCGTCCTCTCCTCCCTTGGTCGTCCGAGTCGCACCGGCGGTTCGCCGAATCGATGCTTCAAACTTGTTGGAAGACTGTACGGTATACGAGCAAATTGTAGCTACTATGTTGCACGGACGTGTACAGTCCGCTGGGGAAGTGAGGGGCCGTGTATTAAATTTCATAAAGGTTTCTCGCGCGCGCTCGAGCCTCCGCCGGCGCGAGATCCAGCTTGCCAGTGACGGTGCGCGCGAGGTAGCGGGCTTTGCGCGGCACAGTGCTATTATCGATAACGACACTTCTCTTTCTCTTCCCTTCTCCCCCCTTGTCCCATCCCTCCTCCCCCCCCCCACTCACTCTCTCTCTCTCTCTCTCTCGCTCGCTCGCTACTCCCTGCGATCGAACCTTTGCGTCACCGATCCACGCGAGGTGTTGAGCATATACTTATTGTAAAATTACATGTGTATGATGAGGGGAAGAAACGGCCGGTAAAGTTTGACTATTAAATATTAGAACATATTTATTAAATTATGTAGGTGAGTTTAACAAAATTTATTTGCGCAATACATATTCGTTCGTTTGAATTAACATAATTTATTATTAATGAATTAAAGATACATAAATAGATGAAAAGGTGTGATTGACGATTATAATGTTTCCGCGTTACGTAACTCTACCAAATATTGGACGCTTACTTTATTCATCGCCCTGCGTTGCAGGCCTCTCACCCGGATTCGTCGTATATTCGTGTATCAACGATCTCCGGAATCGATTATTGGTTGCAAATTTCACCATAGGCCACTTCGTTAACGAGATCTCTTAGATGTATTGTTGATATAGGCGGTGGATCTGGATTGTAGAATACATCAAGGAACGTCTCCTTGTATTGTCGTCAGGGCGACCGGGATGAGAGTGACTTGCTACGGTTGATCGCAAACCTTCAAAGCTTTCAAGAATTTCGGCGAACGTGATCAGCTACCGATCAACCTATATACACATACCGGGACGAAAAGTTGCGGGAAACAACGACGACAGCTGCCCCGAAGGTCGCGAGCGCAAGCGCCGATCGCGCTTATGCATTTATGCCGCCGTAGGAACTGACAGATAAAAGGAAAGAACGCGTCAGAAGGTAAACACATTATTAACATTGTGCACAATGCAATTAACCACTATGATCTATACCGGGACCCGGGAGGGAGTATCGACGCTCTCTCTCGCTCTCTTTCGTATCATCCGATCAGGTATATATGCATATTCTATATATGTGTTACGTACATATACCGTCACCTGAGAAACACCAACCTCGCAATATACTTGGCTCTTTTCGTATACGCACTCCCTCGTACGTGTTCGCATCCGTGTTTATATGCGCAATTATGTAAATATCGTAACGAACGTTTATAACGTTTTTGACTTGTTTAGAAAGTTCTCCGGGCTGTTTTACGCGAATGCACGAGCATATTCTTTCGATTCCCAATCACGAGGCTGCGGATCACGAGACTTAAACCGAATAACTTACACTGTCGCTTTGTCTTCTTCCGTCGTTTCATTTGCAGCTTTTCCGGTTAATTCACCTTAAACTAATTGTATTCGTAATACAATCAAATTTATTATTTACTTTTCTTTTACGATATATTTACATTAATTGCAATTAAACTTTTTTTTCATTTGGTATATACTTGCAGACTCTAGCTTCGTATTTTATACAAAGCTTTTTAATATTTTATATTCTCCAACGGTGTTCTGCAACCAGTAAAAAGTAGAACATTTAAAAATATTGAAAATCAATTTTACGACATTAAATAAAATCTTACCTTGCGTATGTGTATAAAAATGTCAAGTTTATATGCAGAAACAGATATATTCGGTAATATTTAAAGCTGCAGTGCAATTCTTGTTCTGTAACGTATTAAAATGTAAAACTCATTCAAAACTAAATGATACTTTTATTTTCTTACAGAATGTATAGGAAGAAAACAATAATGCATGTTATTTCCCGTTAAACTTTAAAGATTTCGAAGAACCATTGCACGATTTTTGCAAATCATACAAATTATACATATAGCAGGGCTATATTTTAACGACAAATAAGTGTACGCAATTTTATAAATCGTATTCTTCCTCAATCTTTCTTAAAAATACATATACTTAAAGATAAGCTGCTTAAATCTTCTTAGTACACGTTGTGTAGGTATTTAACTGACATTTAATAAATCGAATTTAAAAATTAAAAAATTGTACGTGGCATTATTAAACCATAATTAAACTTATGCGTAGCCATTATTTTACAGTGGATAAACCGAGTAATATATGCAATTTATTTCGATGTATTACAAACTGCGATGCTTTCCGCTATAAATGTTAATATACCGATGGCAGACGACCGAGCGACGAATAAAATTCTTCGGACGTCTGATAGATAAAAGCGTTTCACGGCGATCTCGACATTTGCAATGCTAAGTGTCACCGGGTGATAATGTGTTGGGAATATACTTTAAAATAGTTTTATCGGCTCACTAGTTTTAAAGGAGAAGAGGTGTCCGGTAGGTTTGCAAGAATATTATTAGTTTAGAAAACTGGGCGCATTAACGCGCATTTGTATACAAACACAATTTTGGATCAAGGAAAAGGAAAGAATTAAGAATTTAAGGTCAATATAATACTCGCGATTACATCCTCGAAGTTTATATCATCGATTAACGCTTTCGATGTAAAAGAAAAAGATAGAATCAGATGAGATTGTTCAATTTGTGGAGGAACATTATTCAAATGATTTAACAGCAATTAGTAATTAATTAGTACACTACTACTACTTGATTATAGGAGAAATTTCTGCTATAGTTTGTCCTTTTAACATTACACAACAGCATGTGAAACATAAAAGAGAAACGAAGAATCGAAAAGAAAAGATGCGCGTAAATTGATAGAGAGATCTATTGACTGCTTCCCCTCGCCTCCTCTTCACACTATGAGTATAAAACACTACCTGGACAATTCGACTATACAAAGTTGCTCTCGTATTCGTTATTACGATGAGGTCAAACTGCATTAAAATCACGAGTTTAACTGCTCCTCTTCTCCTTCTATTTTTCACATCGAAACAAATTAAACATATATATCTATATATATTGCCGCGGTGGACGTGCGACTCACGAAGGAGATAAGAAACGCACTTCGCGGTGGCAGCCCATGGCTCATCGGTAGAATGCCTAACTTGCAAAACGGAGCTCGCGGATCGAGTCCCGAACTCGTCATCCTTTTTACGATTTATTAATATACGTAACAATGTATATCGAACGTTCTATATCGTTTAATTTCTAAAATAATTATTGTCACAAATTAACGAATTGTCAAGGTAGTAAGATATATAGGTACTTGCATACTACAGACTACTTGTCATAAACCTATTTGTATTACTCAGTTCGCGATAACAGTTTTGATAAAAAGAAGAAAGAAGAGGAAGCTAATTGTTGACTTACGTAATCAAGTAGCAATTTTTATCTTTTACAAATAAGATTATATTGCGAATTTCGGTACTCGATCGAAAGAAATAAAATTTAAAAAATTACGGTCTGACCTTTATTACCAGGGTACAACCCACTTTCTTAACGAATACAGAAATAATGTGTTTAATGATTAAATACGCGAGCTCAATATCATTAATAACATTGTACTGTGCCGAGAGCTTTAAATAGCCGTAATCTTAGTTCCGATGTCACAGGGGCAAAGACGCTAAAGTTGTCTTCAATCAATAGCATTAAATAGCATTCAATTGGACTGACGATTCATAAAGGCAATTTTTTTTACGAGCAAGACCGGTGTAAACTAGATTTTCAGACCAATAGTTTTCCGTTAAATATTATTATACTCAATGTATTTATATAATTAGTAAATTTAATTGAATCATTTTAAAGTAATTAATATTAAAACTTAAGTAGACTTGATATATCTGACGACATGCACCTGAAGAGGTCTGCAAACCTAGCAGACGAAACGTTGTGCATTTGGATTTATTTATTATTGACCCTCACAATCGACAATTTACGATTCATCGATGGAAGGTGAAATTTACAAATTAAATAGACTTATAATTTAAAATACAAAAAAAAAACAGTGAAATTTACGGCTCACACTTTATATTTCAAATTTAACTTTTATACATTAGTAGAAATTTCGATCTCGAAACTATGTGCTATGAATTACTGTGCTAAATATTCTGCACTAAAACGGTTTTCGCTTATTTTTTAGTACTTAATGAAACGACCATAAGATTAAAAAATTCCTATAATTTTTACAGCTTTTCGCGAGCAAAATTCTCAAAATTGCTATAAACTTAGGTATAGCTTTTTAAAGTTGCAATATATTGCAATATTTTCGGTTATGGATGAATGTCAATTATTTTTAATAACATTTTAATTGGTAATAACTAGCTTCGAACGTGCTCTATGTTTATAAGCTAAAAAATAGCTCATAACAATAGAATATTTATATTGTATTCCAATATACAGAGTTAAGAGATTGGATTTACTCACTTACTAGCTAATTAATGAAAAACGATTTGTACTAGGGGTTATTTTTAAAAATGAATGATTTGAAATGAGCTTCTACTATATGCATTTTAAATTAAGATTATTTTCACATGAATTCCGAATTATTGAAATATTCATTGTCCATACTTATAAGCAGTTTCTTATACAATAATTTTGCATTTTTTTACCACCCTTTAGATTAAGAAATAGTTTAATAGAAAATAGTTATTTTAATAAATGGTGATTTTATATCAATTGAGACCATTTTTTCTATTGTTTAATCTAATTGAATTATGCAGATTGTGTAATACGTTTTAGAGTTCTATAAATAAGTTCTTAAAACAGATTAATTTTAAAATGTCACTTGATCAAATGTAGCTAAATACAAAGTAATATTTTAAGGTAATGTAGGTTATCTATAAATATTCAAAAAACTTTGTTAAAAATTCCTGGTTCGAATTGGTTCAATGTAAATGAATTTTATTAATTTGTACGAGACACACTATTACCGCAATAAGTAAAAAAAATTTGTTGCTAATGCATAAAAGAAAAATTTAATTCAATTCAGCAGTTCTTAATTATTCATATAATCGCGTATACATAATTAAAAAAACAAATTATTAAAGTAATATCAGTTGAAATATATAGTTGATGCATTGTCAACATTGGTTGGTATAGAATGCATCGTCTCTTTGTCAAAGGATTAACAAGATCAAAGGTTCAGTTTGGTACACGTGCCGAGATTTTTTTTCCAAACGTGTACGCAATTGCTTATCTGCAGAGAGCGAGTCTCCTTCAAGAGAGTTAACCTTATACTAGTCTGACATAGAGTGGCTATTATGTAAATCGCACAGATTTAAGAAACTTCTGATGAACAAAATCGAGGACGGAACATTGGATACAAGACTTCAAGTTAACTCTCTCTCTCTCTTACTCTCTGTGCCCCTCTCTCCTCTTTTCTGTCACTCACTGTCTCTTGGTTTCTCTCTATTTCCATAGCATTATTATATTCTCCTTCTCCTTTCATATACCTCGATTTGAGCGGATATCTCTTATTGAACTCGTTAAAGTAAAATCTGTTTGCACTTAACCACACAATGTTTAATATTCGTATCCTAGTAGAAACACATTTTTTATATTTTAATGTCATTTTACGTATACACTATAAATTGCTCGTCAAAAACATATTAAAATTGTTAAATAATATACTTATCGTAAATGTAATAATGATGACGGAAGGTATAATATTGAATTTTAATGTTAGATATAAAATAAAATTTATAAGTTTGTAATGAAATTATAATTAAATTAATCTTAATCATTGAAGTAATCGTTAGCGAACAACAATGTTGTAACCGTAGAAGCAACGAGATGATACATTTCAATCAAGTCGATGCTTAGTCATCGCTAACTGGTATTCGATCCACCACGCGGTTTTTATTAGACTCTATTTAGCTCGTTCCTCGTGTATCTAATGAGTGCGCAAAATTGCGTTAAAAATGGTTACAAAGAGATACTGAATCTATAGACACGGTACACCGAAACAATACGCGATAAGGCTACACTAATTTTTACATACATTGCTAGAAATGTCATCCAAGATAAGATTAAATACGTGCGACCTCTTCTCTATATACGATAAATCTTTTAAATCTTTTATTAGTGAAGTGTGCATCGTTTCATTTTTATACAATGTTGCGATATCTGCCCGACCAAGTCTCAAACGATGCGATACGTATCCACAAACATGTATATAAGCGATAATAACAATGCAACCTCCTGAGCTTTAGACGCATATGCAAAACACTTGGATTGCAACATTTTCGTTGATTTAAAAATACTTTTTAATGCCAACTGAGATATTTAAGATATTTCTACCTGCAGTTGTAAAAAGTTCATAATCAGTTTGAATTATGTATTGACGTGTCCACGTATGTATGCGCGGGCGTGTGTGTGTGTGTGTGTGTGTGTGTGAACGTGCCCAGACGTCAATGAGTGTTCGACTCGTGTGTGTAATGCGAGACTATTCATGGAGGGGAATCGAGAAATCAAAGTTATAATACTTTTCGCATACGAGTAGATCAGTCGAAGATGTACTGTGTCGAATAGGCTATTTAATTGCCCTCACGTTCACATCCTAGCGTCTCACGCGTCAAGCTCATTTATATTAACAAGGCAGAGTCTCTGGAGCGTTATGCAACTTGACCGGACACCGTTAAATCGAACCATCAAGTTGATAACTTATCGAGTCTCTTCGCGAGTCGTCGCCTCATTATATGCATCAATGCACAAGTCGCAATGCGCATTGTTTTTAAGGTTCATATACGCGAAACTTAATTACAGTATAATGTGACTGCGCAATTTTTTAAAGAATAAATGATGAAAAAGTAGAAATAAAGAAAAAAAAAATTTAAAAAAAATTCGCCGCGATTAAAGTGCGACCGGTAAATGTATAGTTTCCGATTTCATTACGTTTACCTTCTAATTATCGAGGGAATCTTTAATTTACTCATTAGATGTATACTCACTCTTTGTGCGCGCGTGTTGGTGCATTATGCACTTGAGCGTGCGAATGCGCATATATTCATGCGAGCGAGAGCTACTGCATACACGTGCGATGCGTCCAAGATAAATAATGCAGCCAACTTATACAACACCGATGCGACTATGTTGAGCGTCCGTAACAAAATGTACCAATGTCTGGTTTTTTCCTATCTAACTTCGTATCATATATATTTATCGAGGAGGAACTTCTTATTCAATTACTACTTTTTATCGCAACTATACTAGACATATTATTAATTTGACATTTTAATTGTGTGTAGCTCATTTTAAACGATTCGGATTATCCTAATACAATGTTATACCTCCCCCCTCCCCCCACTACCCAGTTACGTTACGTTACGTTATTTCACCTCGCAATGATTTAACTTGCTAATATTTTATCTGTGTCATTATTTTCACTTACATAACAATGCCTCTAGCACAACAAAATCTTTGTAACAAAATTAGCTGCATGGATAAAATTCTGCCGATTTATACCTAAAAAATATTTTTTATTAAAAATAACACTCGATATATATATATATATATGTACATAATAAGAAAATTAATTCTGAAATATAATTTAAAAGCGTTGATGCAAAACTAGTTTCTTAGTAAATAAAACAAATTAACTTTAAATCTTATTTTTTGTTTCTATTTTCTTATTGAACAGCAATAAAGTTGCTGCGCATTAATTATTGTAATTCATCCTGGTTTAAATCTGCAGAGACGTTCGCCCCCAGTTGCAATGTGGACAACTGTGAATAGAACGAGGAAAACAGATGTGACAAAAGATTATCTCAACTGAGTTTTCGAATGTAGTGCCTACATACAACCTTGCGAATTTCTTAAAGATTGAGTATTTATCACTGGCCGATATAATACATGAACGGCATTCATCTTGTTGCATTATTCTCTTTGCTCTCCATAAATAATGCTTATACGATATTAAGTTAATCATTATTAATGAAAACATTATAAAACTTAAATAAATAAACTTTGACGTTTGAATTGTAACTGAAACAATATTTTTTTAAAAGTACTCACTATACCAATGAGTAGTGATGTATATAAAAACTAAATTCATACAATAACCACTAATTATAAAATGTATCTTTTTATTTGACGCAAATGTTTTAGATACCTAGAAACTTAATCAATGTCACGATGACATAAGTTTCCAGTAAGATTGGCTTTGAAAAGTCGTAAAAAATTATTTTTATTTTTGTAGCGTATAGCTGTTTTATTACCTATATGTGTGCGCTAAACGCGTCTCTGCATTACTAATGTAAATGAATATATATTTTCCTATTTTCATATTTACAACTGAAATACTGGTCAATCCTTTTTGTACCTTCTAAAGACGCAAATCGTCGTTTCTAACTTTTCGCATCACTAATCGTCTTATCAATAAAAATAGTATCTCTTTAAAAAATTATCAACAAAATACACACAATAAAATATAGAAATAATTGCGAGTTAAATGGACTTTCTTAGTTTTATAAATACTTGAATATTATTGAATCGTTTTTTATGCATTCATGAAAACATTGATTATCATTTTAAACTTTATAGTGTAACGTACATGAAAAAGACAAGCAGCGAAAAAAAAACGGATGACGGGATTTAAACGCATGGACCTTGGATTACGAATCTCGTAGTCTAACCATCGAGCTAACGTCCGCGATGCTCTCTGCTACGTTTAGATTAGTAGACACGTCTTAATAGTAATACACAAATAACCATAAGAGTGCTACTATGTTGTACGTTATACTTAAACATGTTCATTTTCTTGTTTGCATCTTATTAAAAATGTCTAAATAATATATAAATGCACGAAAAATCTTTCGTAACATTTGTATGCCTCACGTCGAATGAAAAAATTAAACACATGTCACTTCCACAATATGTAATATTTGAGCTAAAAAGTCATAGATTATAATACTGAAAAGTGATTAACAAATCAATTTAAATTTAGAACTTACAATTAATTAGTAATCAAATACAAATATTCAAAACTAACATTACGCTAACATTCAAATGAAATTCATTAGGTAATATAAAATAATGCTGGAATAACAGTTTTACACTTGAATGAAGCATTATTATTATTTGACTACATTCGTTACACCGAGGTTTAACTGTTGCGTTAACTATTCAATTAAAATAATTATAATTTTTGTAACTTTGCTACTTATAGCGTTGAAAAGTAGAACATTACACTATCTCTAAATCTAAAAATTGAAGCATAAAGCAATACTTAATAATTTATTTAGTAAACATAAAATTAATTTTTACAATGATAAAATCCCATGAATTGTAGAAATTGTACATATATAATCAATTTTATATAAAGTATCATCGTCAAAAAGAAGCAGCACAAAAAGTCTAACAACGTAACATTTTTACTAAAATAATCGTTTGAAACTACAAAGAATTATTTAATCTTTGCGGGATAACACAGCCGTTACCCTGAGAATAAGAAAGTATACAACAAATTAAATATAAAATAAACGATGTACATACAATGTGAAATTGGAAAAGATACATATAGGAAAACAACACAGCTTAACGTAAACAATAATAATACATTTGGCTTATATTTAATATTCATATAAACAAGTTATCCCGATTAACGGCTGTTGGTATTGCGTATGTATTCCATATAGAACATAATATATGTTATCCGCGCTTTTATAATATTTATTGTACAAGAAACATTTACTTTCCTTCCTTCCACTTTATTACTCAGTATTTACTTATTAGTGTGCCTAAAGAATATTGCTTATAGTTTTATGAATAACCTGATTGGACACCTACAACTAAAAAGCTTAAGTTATTTCTTACAATCGAGACAAAGAATTATATTTTATGCGCCGCACGCATAGTAGTTATTTCATTACACTGTGGTATGCGCAGTTTAAATTCTATTTCAATATATATATAGATCGTATATACACGGGTTGTGTAGAAGAAGAAAGTTTATTTTAAACTATCCATAAGATGAGGCTCAACTCAAATGTAAAGTGAGTCGTCAAATAAATTCATAAATTCACGTGTGCGATGCAAAATAATTACGTGTGTTTCCGAACAGAAACATATGGAATAATCTTAAATTAGAATATTGCGATGTCGAATACATTAATCCACAACTGTACATTCAGAATCTAAAATCAACGTAACTCTATACGTAGAACAATTTGGTATACCGTAATTCCAATTAGTTAGAGAATGCGTGATTGCACATATGTATCTTTTAACTGATCTAGAATATATAAATGTATAATACACATGATGCAAAAGTGTCAAAAGCGTAACGATCGAAAAACGTTAAAATATAGTGCCATTGACTCGGACGACAGCGACGATGAGCTTGCGAGACGAGAAGGTATATAGCTGGTTAGGCTGGTCCGCGGCCGGTTGGTGGGCTCCAGTCCTGACTGCGCTCGACCTTCACCGACCCCGAGAACTCGGTTGCAACGTTTCCTCCGTCTGTATATATACCTAGGAAAATTCTACGCCTATGGTTTCGGTGCGCAAGCTCCTCGGACTGCACGTACACGCGCCAATGCGGAGGCAGTATAATACTTAGCGCGCGTGCGCCTTCCACTGTCCGATAGATCCAACGCAGCTTGGTCGCGGTGCGCGTGGTAAGGTCACCGAAACCGAGCAGCCGGCGCGACCCAACGAGTCCGGTGCAGTATGAGAAAGATCACTCGTTTGCAATAATAATAAAGTTATGCCATTTAATTTGTACGTGTGATTCGCGTGCGTATTATCACGTATTATTACGTGGAGAGTCATCTGTCGAAGCGTAGATCTCTCAGAGGACCGCGGTATACGTGAGCCACGATCGCTATCTAAACGCATCGAGGATTCGGCTAGAGAGAAAGAGAGAGTAAGGGGAGGTGGCGGAAAGGGGGGAGAGAGAGAGCGAGAAAGAGAAAGAGGGAGAGAGATGAGAGTTACGTGCCGATGTAGAGTCGGGGGCGGCGGAATGGGTGGCGTTGCGAGGAAGTACTTCCCACGTATGAATGCAAGGGGTGGGGAATACACCCCACCAACGATCGTGTTATGCTTGGTGACAAGCGGTAGACAGTGCGATTCTGCGATTCTGCGATTCTGCGTTTCCATCTTCCCTCGATTTCGAAGGATTGCGCCGGGGAAATGTCATTCTCAAGTTGTCGATCTTAAAAAGTCGTCGAAAGCCGGTGGCGATACAACCGAGAAGTAATATCGCGCGAACGAAAGAACTCGACATACGGTATTAAACGCACGCTCGCGCGCGCACACACACACACATACTTGCCCGTATATACGGGTGTACTTGTTCCAGGATACAGAGCAATTTGTGGTCTCGCATGTAGACGATTTAACGTGTACGTTGTCACGAACCGACCTGGTAGAGGAAGAGGAAAGTTGCACTAAATGTGTATACTTATATAAAACGCAACACAAAAAAAAAAGAAAAACGAACAACTATACACGTGCACGCGTACTTCTTGCGTTCGTACGTATTTTATACAATTGAGAGAAATTAACCGAGTCGCATGGAGGAACATATACCGTCGAGAAGTTTGGTTCCTTCGAAAGATTGGGCCATCTCAACTTGTACGAAAGTGTCAAACGTTATTTATCGTTAACGAAAGGAAAATCGCATTGCGTGCATCAAAACGTTATCAAATTGTTCCCGGTATATTCTCCGCAACTATATAGGTATATGGGCACTAAGCGAATAGGCTTTTCAGAAACCGGCACAATGTCTTCCCCTGCAGTCTGCCTATTCTCGAACCTATGTATATTCACGCGCGCGTGGTTCACTTGCGAAAGTGACAGTTTGTTATCACATTCAAGATCAATCGTCGAAATAATGTTACTATATATTAATTAAAGTATATCTGTGACTGACAAATGATTGACACATACGTTCGATATGTATCGACGAGTCTTAACACACCGAGTAATTCCTACGTAACTATATGCAAAATATACTGTCGAACTGCATTTTGTACTGTCATTACATTAAACACAGCTTGATGCTACCCGCAAAATATAATGACAGTAAATACTCGGAAGAAATTACGGAAATTACGTTTATCAAATTGCTTTGAGAAATTTACAATGTTTTACGTTAATAATATCTCAAATTAAACTTTGCAACATTATTATCACTTTGCATAACGATTTTTAACGTTTACTTACTTCCAATTCCGCACTATCGACCAATACAATTGTTGTTCTAATCGAGACATATGTTTAGATTGAAAATCGATTTTCATCGAGCGAGTTAGACAAATTTTTTTACATGATACGTTTTATACCACATGGTTGAACGTAAATGACAACGACAATTATAAAAGGTAGTTGAATTTTCATTACTTCGTCTACTCGTTTAACAATGTTGAATCTTATAGTGATTACGCAACATACTCGAGTGTATAAGATAACTCTATAGCAAAAGAGAAGTATCGTTGTACGTAGGGCTAAGTACGCGATATTCATTTAATATATACATTTTACAGCCATAGTTTAATACCGCAGTTAGCAAAGTAGTATAATTTCAATGCCGTACTCTTTTACGTAACATAAAAACCGGAAGACTTTTTATTAAAGTATCGCTAAAAATTGACGTCTATAGCTTTACCCGCATATTCATTTAAAATATTATCCTTCAGAAAAAAAATTATATCTTCGACTCCATAACTGTAGATTACTTGATTATGTACATTATACAGGTATGTTATTACCATGAATTTCGATGGAATTTATCATCGGCATAGTATAGCACCGTCGTTTCGATCAAAATCGTTAATGATATTCGTTGATTCGCGCCTAATCCGTAATCGGTCGCATCATTAACTATCGTTCTCACTGTACTGATTTTATTGTCATTCCGATGAATCTTAAATTCATCTTTCTGCACGTCCTGATCGTTTTGTACAAGTATTCTCTTCTTGGCACTAGATCGATCTACGCTTTACGAGGAAAACTTTCGTACTTATACAGATGCAAAAAGATATGACTTTCTTACACCGCTTTGAGTCATTTAAAAGATTTCAAAAATACCAAGATTTGCGGCTTGTAGTTTAGATTATTAACAACTTTGCTTATATCGAAGCATAATAAAGCAAGTTTCATCGTAAAGTTCCGTAGTTACCGCTTCATTGCGAACGTGCGTAAATTTTTTTCTTCCATTATGACGTATCATGCGCCTTGCCGTGACTGCATTCCACATGCCGGCCTATACGTTTTTCTATCTTTGCTCCTGTATGAAACACTTATAAGAAGCGCGATACGAAATGTGTTTCTTAACTTTTTTTGCTCAAATCGTTAATATATACGATTTTATATTTACGTTATCGATGATCAATTAATTTTTGAAGAATACCCTTCTAAAACTAATCAAAATTGTCAATAATCACTTTGAATATAATAATGCGGGGATGTATAACAAATTGGGTTATTATAATTTGTGTTCTTTCTATAATTTAGAGTTATCTTTTATCTTTACATTTCTATAAACTGTATATTTATAAATGCGTCAACCAAACGATCTAATCATTTTTCTGACAATTTAACAGCTAAATATTCAATGCAAAATATAAATTTTTCATAAAAGAATAATATTAAAGCAGTTAACAACATGCATTTATAAAAAACAAATAAATCGTAAATAATGGATTATCAATTTGCGGTTATTATTTATTCGAAATTTGCAATATTTTAAGTTTTCAACTTAATTGATAAATCTATCTAATGAAGAACTTTAAAAAGACTGTATATATACATGTGTTAAAAGAAACAGCTAGTATTAATTTGAATGTTCATAAATTGTAAATGTTGAACTCTTTTAGATCGCCGACGCTACTACTTATGTTTCAAAAGTAAACAATTTAAATGTGAATCATTAAGATTGGTTTAGTGGTTGCGTTGGAGGTGCTCTGCGGTGTGTGTCATTGAACTTTTAACTTCGTATACATGCTGTAAAAATGTATGATACGCCGTAAATGTGTGTATGTGTCTGTACATGTATAAGTTTCATCTAGCCTTTAAGAATTATACAAAGTGAATTCATGTATTATAAATTTAGAGATACATGTAGTACTTACACTTATAATCAATATCGTCATTATATTTCTTTTCATAATAAATATGTGTTATAATGTATTTTGGTGGAAAAAATTATCTCGGTCATATAAATGATTGTTCTTTAAATAAACACTACTTTGCAATAATTAAGTTAAATTTATGAGATGTCGATATTAACTGTGATAATAATAATCGATGTCGAGTATGAATATTACACGAATGATGATATTTAAATATGTAAATAAACTGTATTTCGTTATTTTTACGAAGATTTTATAATGGTGATCGATACACAAAACTTATCAAATTATTACTTTAAATTGCTTATTAATTTACTTTTCATTATTAAGAGAATATCTTTATATTATTGTAATTATTATTGTAGTTAAGTTTTGGGTTGATAAATATAAATATTAAATAACGTTTTAATTTTTGATAAGACACTTATACATTATTATAATACTCCCTCCCTAAATTATAATTCGTGCGTGTGCCCTTTCTTTCAATAGTGTTTCTGTTACTAATCTATTTTTTACTAACCCTCACAGTGAGTTTTCATTCATGATTTTTCAGTCGGATTTCAGCTGTGTAAAATAGTGCACAAGTGCTGTATAGCGATATAAAGGCATTTACTTCAACTTAGAGGTTTACGACAAATTAATCTACAATAATTGTGAATTAATAATGTTGCATATATATAAATAATATAAATATTACATATCATATAAGTAATATGTAAATTTTCGGACATTATACTAGACTAAACAATATATCACCATATTGTATATTTATTTCTACATAACGGAAGTTTACAGTCTCAAACTGATACTGTACACGCTTCAAGCTGATTATACAAATGATCACATTATGCATTTCTGTTCTTGATGCGATAAACCGGATTTGTTATTTGCGATACTTTAATTTGTTTAACTATATTAATACGTATAGTAAAATACTTGTTGAGAGCATCATAACAAATATACTTCTATTTCATTTGAGCGTATGAAATTATTAAAGCAATGAAACGATTGATTATTTGTTTTTGAAATTTCTTTACGACAACCCTTTTTTATATATAATCACAACTTATAATATAAAATTGTAGTTTCTTGATTAATCCAACTGCTAAGTACTAAATAATGCTCATAAATAAACCAAGGATGACGAGCTCTGTTTTGGGAGAAATATTACGCGTTTGCTATTTTGAACTTCTCTGAAAATTCCACCAGTAGACAAATTCCAGATGCTGTTACCATCTTAATGCTCGCGAATCAATTATAATAAACATCGCGAATTGCATACATTGTGTTAAGTAAAACTATGTGACGGGGGCATGTTGCATCGGTATCGTTACCGGATACTGGAGAAAAGAAACTATTTTGATGTAATTTTGCGTTATAATATAATCTAAAGTTGAAAATATTATTTTTTTTAAGATTATCGTTGTAATTAACCGCATATTTATTAATATATGAGTTTAATTAATAATCGAAGTTTTTCATAATTGTATACCGATCAATGGAACAGTGCGCGCAATAAATGCAGGCTAATTAAATAAGTACAAGAAAAAAATATATATTATCTACGAATTCGGTAGATTAATTGGTAATATTTGCGAAAAATAGTATTCCACACTGCTCGACCGATATCGTATCGAAGCAAGTTCATTTTTGTTGTTCACAATATTAAATTTAATACCGAATTTCAAAATAAAATACAAATTAGAATTTAATAATAATTAATAATTATGTTAATTTATAAATCTATTTATTCACTCGGTCGAATGCTTGAATTGTTCATAGGAAAATTAATAAACGTCGATTTTATTGATAATTTTACACGGTTTGGATACTATAGCCTGTACAGTTTCCAAGCACGATTGTTCTTTAGATCATTTTAGTAATCTCATAACACTGTTTAAAAGTATAAGTAAGCAGCCCAGAAATGCTTAACATACGATTAAATATCACATCATTTTGTTTTTAATTGAGTTTGTTATTTGTGTGGAAATCTAATCGCACATTTGAAAAGTATAAATAAGTAATTGTACGAAAGATGCCGATAACGAATCACTACATTTATAAATCACGATTAAAATCAATACGTACAATTACACTTATTAAATACAATGAGTAATTAAAATAATGAGCCAATAAATCAAGTTATTTTTACCAGATACATACTAAATTAGGAGGTTAAGAAACGTTTTTGAGACGAGCGATCACAATTTTAATAATTTGTTTTTTCTCCATATTTTTAACTGAACGTAACGGCGTCTCTGTCACTATGAATGCAATATTTCGTCTGTGATAATAAATATACGATAAATATTAACAAAATACGGATCGTATTCAAATGAGAGTACGTCATTATATCGAGTGTACTCGTCACTTAGTTGACCAAACACCCTTCCAATTATTTCGTATAGGTATATTTGACCGCATGTTTCGACGTCGTCGTCGCCGTTGAACGCTAGGGGGACTCGTGTTACGACAAATACGCTAAGAAAATATGCGGTTTATCGCGATACGCACGTTTAAACACCTCCAACTTTATCGGTTCGTTCACTGTATTGTGCGGCGCGTACCGTAAAATCATATATTACAACTATGAGTAAGCCAAAATGACGTCTAGGAAATTTAATATTCAATGGTGTTAATCTCATTCTTGCATTGCTTTATAACTTTTATAGCTATACTGCAAATATTTTAAAAATTATAATTTTTATTACGCCTTATAGGTATTGTTGAATTAAAATCTATAAATGACACTTAGTCAGATATCATTAAATTTATATAATATTTCATAAAGAAAATGTTTAGAACTTTCGTAACGCATTATAGATACATGTAACAACGCGACTGAAACAAATTATTTCTCAATTGGATAATGTACAACAATTCAACGGTTCGTCCGAATTTTTGTAAAGGTTTATTTATCGATCTCGACATCGTACATATTATGATAGTTAAAATTATATTGGTATTAATTATTACCAAAAGAACTAATAAAACACTCCTTCTAGTTCTCTGTGATAAAGCAATTTTGTCGCTGTGTTCGCCCATTTATTAGAAATAACACAACTGTTCCATTTTAACTTTATGAAAATTACTCTAATTGTGCAGGTCAACCCAAAAAAGAAACCATTAAAAGGGGATTCAACATATATCTTTAGAAAGATTGTTTCAAAAGAGCAAACTAAGAGTAATTGAAATAAATAGTTTAATGACTGATTTGCAGACCTGATAACAAATTCAAAATTTAGAGTTCCATAAATATTAAAAATTTAACTGAAAATTATTCAGGAAACTCGTTATTTTATACCATCAAAGTAATATAACAACTAAGAAGTACTGCTTTTACATAAATTAGTAATTTATATTAAAATGTAAGCAAAACCACGAGAATATTGCCCTTCGTAACGATCAAGTGTATAATTGTACAAGTTTTCAAGGAGATCGATATACAGTACTTATATCAGATCTGAGCTGGTGTTTAAACATTTTTAAAATAATTAATCTCTTGAACCACTGCATCAATCACCTTGAAATTTGACACAATAATAGATTATTTCATTACGAAGTGCAATATTTCGGTGGTTTATTTATATTTTAATATAAGTTACTACTTTATGTAAAAACGAGTGTTTCTCAGTGGGTAAATGACTCCGATGCTAACATAACGAGTTTGAAATCTCGTTAAATCGCAATGTAAAAAAGAAGTTTCATTTAAACTATTAAAATCCTATTTTTCATAGCCATTACCTACAATAGTAACTCATTACGTATAGACTGTTTTCTACTAATTACAAGTTTTGCGAATAAAAATATTACAACTAAAGATAGATGTCACACGTGTTGTTGTAAAACAAAATACAATGACAAGTATTTATTTCAAAATGATATTTAATCGAACTTGGTGAATAAACCACAATTTTATTTAGATGGCGACGTTTCGATGACTTTTCGTCATCCTCTTCAGGCTATACCTTTATTTATAAAAACGAATACATTTGATTAATTAACAATAATTGTTGATTTAGTTTTTTAGCCTATTGATTTATAACATTTTACTTACTACTTGTCAAAATACAATTACAAGTATTTGTTTGGCAAAAACCTTTGACGACACCAACTGATGACAAATCCAGTTATACAGATGCTCCTTATTTTCGGATATATATAAATCTGTAACCGAGTAATCGTTAAATGTATACGTATATGTCATAGTATCATGCACAAATGCATTGTTATTAGAATATATGAGAGTATGTCAAGCTTGTTGTATTACTATTCGCTACATTTATCCAATAAAAACGTAGAATTATTCGAAAAATTAATTTTTTATGTAAAAAAGTGTTAAGAACTCTACACGGAGAGAAATATTTAGAAAATATTACAAAGGAGTTTGGTAAAAATTCCCAAACTCCCAAGTAATGTGGTAACAGACCGAAAAAACCGAAAAAATTACCAAACTGCTAAGTAAAATTTACAGTAAATGTAGTAAAATTTACTCTAAATGTAGTAAAATTTGTGGAGTTAGCGTACTAAATTTTACAATTAAGCTTGTAAATTTTATTAACTCTGATTTTTTCCTATACTGTTTACGAAATTCTATAAACAACAGTACAGCACGAGATACCGAAAAGAAGCGATAAATAAAATTTTTATTGGAATCGCGTCGTTCGTTTGTTTACTTTAAAAGGACGATTCGATGAAACACATGCAAGTGACGCGGTGGCGCAATGGTAAGGACTTGGATTCTCAACCCAAACTTCGCAGGTTCGATCCCGATGACATCCAGAATTTTTTTCACTAATTAAATTTCATTTAAATATTTAAAATTTCCATAACACTCGAATAATACCATAAACTCAAAAATAAATAATATGGGAGGAATAAAATTTTTTTTCTGATGTTAAAAAAAAAATTAAAATTACAATTTAGTTTGGTAAAAATTACGAGATTCGCAGTTTGTTACCACATTACTTGAGAGTTTAGGAATTTTTACCAAACTGCTTTGTAATATTTACAAATTATTTCTCTCCGTGTACCATTCACCTTGAAATTTTGCACACAATCATATACACTGCAGGTTAACAAAGGACAATGTTTTCATGATTTTCCTTACATTTTAATATAAATAATTAAGGGGGCTCTATACTTAATTTATGTTAATTAATTCATTAAAAAATAAAATAATATGTGAAAAACAAGAGAAGAGATGACCATGATTATCAATAATAATCTAACTATGTGCTGAATTTAAAACTAAAAATTTATTGTGTTTTTGAGAACCATCCCTTACCAACAAATCGCATGCTACTTGTTGAGGTTACGTTCTCATTTTTGGTAAGAGTTTTCTCAAAAACGCAATGATATTTCAATTTGAAATTCAATACACAGTTAGATCATTAATAAACAGAGGCGCCTCTTGGGTTTTCACATTGTTTTATTTACAGACTTATTGCCATAATTATCACGTTTCGTAAGATCAAAAGGATAAGTAATGAGTATGGCACCACTTTAATTTATGTAAAAACAGCATTTCTAAAATAATAATAAATAAGTTTTAAAGCTAAACTATCAAACTATCAATTTACTATAAGAGTTGAGAAAATTGGTGAACGATTGCTCAGAGTGGAAATGTTTATACATTTAAACTTCCAATTAAATGTAAATTACAATCACAAAATGTATTACGTTTTTGTGCGTGGCTCAAGTGTTATCTGAAAGTAGTGACAATTACCAAGTGATAGTCTAAATCTTTAAACCACACAAAAATTGCTTATTCTACCAACCCTTATTGTACTCGGAAGGGTGCTATTAGTCCCAGGAGTCTCTGTTATTCAAAGCAGAGGCCAATTAGTGTACAGTATAAGGTAAAAATTTACCATCAGGTATTTCACTTGAACGTACATTCACATGAATTCACGTGAATTTCGGACTGCAGGTGCAAAAAAGTATTAAAAAAACATATTAATCCGTTTGATATTCCCTATAACGTTTAAGAAGATGCCAGACTCCGAAAAATGGTAAATTTTAACTTTTTTTTATAAACAAATGAATACATTTAAAAAAACCCTGAACGCCAGGCCCTTACGCATGTTTTAAATAATATACCCAAATTTTTCCAGATTTTTAAATTCATAATTTAATTACGATGTTTGGGTTGAAAGTTTATGCATTTTTTGACTAATAATTACCGATCAAAAATTGTTTACTCAATTATTATTGAAAACTGATTTTTTCTTAAAAAAATCAAAACGTTACGTCCTTCCTTATATTTTAAGGTACGCGTATGAATTTTATTCAGATATTTAATTCAATATTTTAAATATAATTTTTGGGTTGAAACGTGCAGATTTATGTAATTTGGGTCCGACATCCCGTTATTCTAATACGTTTCATATTTACCTTTGATTGATGGAGTATAAAAAATAGAAGAAAACATTTCAAAATAATAATTTAAGTTATATAACATTATCTTTTTAAACATAAATGTTATAAGAGATAGATTTTTTTGATTACGTAATGCATTCAAAAAATTAAATGTAATATTTTTAACGTACCTGAGTATACACAGTATATAGTACATTCTATCTTTCTCTATAAATGCCATATATTTAAAAAGAAATAAACTTTAATCAGCTAAGCTTTACATACCTTTGATACTATGATTTAGGTCACTTACTGTATTAACCAAAAAGTATTCAGAAAGTGCTGATTACGCGAATGGGCAGCGCACTATAATTACCACGCCGTCAGATCGAAAGAAACATTCCATCTGTACCCAACTCTCCCTCTCATTCCCAATTTATCTTTCTCTTCCTTTCCCCTTCTCACTCATCTTTCTTTCTCTCCTTCCATCCTTTCTGCACCCTTTGTTTTCGTGTTACGCGTAACCGTATCCAATTTTATTTTCGGATTTCCTTCCATTGTACACGCTAATTATGATATAGATAATTTTCAAAATTCATACCAAGAAAGGAAATTTCAGTTTCACTAATGAGTAAGTTTTTAAATATTTATATTTTTGGTTGGGTCAGATAATATTTGATTTAGATAATTACTAAATTTTAACCAATACGTAAAAACGACATTTCAAATTAGTTTTGTTCTCCTGTAAAATTAATGTTATAGAAATTAAACGTAAGCATGACAATGCTTAGTGTTCACACCGACATCGATATTTTTAACGCTTTTTTTACTATACTTTATTTTAATCTAATATTTTATATTGAGGACTATCAAGAATAAAATTTGCATAGTAAGGTACACTTATTTTGAATACGCCTGCCGCGTGCAATGTCAATTCGATTGTTCGTCCCTCTGCTGTTCGTTATATAGAAATTAATTAGTTACAAAATATAAGTATTATCAAAATTACACAATATAGATATTTGATATTTTACATTTATCATCTTCTCCTTTCAGGTATTTGTCAAATTTGTAGTAAAAGCCTTATAGCAAGCGGTACAGCACCGTACTCATAAAAGTTATGTTGTATGTTGTTTGTTCATAGGATTGACGGCTGAATTCATGTTGAATAAATTATAGTATCTTTTATATCTAGTAACGGGCACTGCATCCATGAGCTAGTGCAGCCAGACGAGTGTTCTGCGTCCACACGAGGGGAAAATGTTGCCTCCGCCATGTAAACATATTTTGATTCCGTAGGTGTCAAATGTGTTAATTACCTAAACACACAGAAAAGTTTTATAAAAAATATCTGAATGTTATAAATAAAAATTATAGTGTCAGGTCAGGCAAGATTGTTGAGTATCCGGATAATTGGCAGGCCTAGTAACAAGTACAACTGAAGAATGAAATTTGGATCAAGGAGCTGGAATTCCAAGTCGACCATCACAAAGTCCACACGAACAGAATAAAAAAAAATTATTAATATCTTTTTTGTTAACTATACCGTGCTAATCTATGTGTGTAAATACTAATTATATATGTACTAATTTATATGTATAAAGTTTTACTGAAACCATTTTACAGAAAATGCCATGAATGTGTATGATCAGTACGATATATATATTTGTGTAACACAAGCTATTTTAAAAGTTTTTCTCATTTTAGTATATATAAAATATTATATTAATGCACTGAATAATATTATAAATAATTGGATGTATCTTTTATTGACTTTTATAGACTTTTAAAAATTTACACTTCCATTTAAAAAACGTGCTATGCATATTTATACAGAATTTTAAAATATCACCTAAAAATCTACTTCAAAATATACTTAACAATAAGGTAATGATATCGAAACACCATATTTAATCGGAAGCTTATTAACAATTACGTGAAAAAAATATTGACATTTTGTCTATAGTTCTGTTTTGGTATTTACCAATAAAAAATTCTCGATGACCGATGAGAAAAACATGTAAGTAAAAAATATACATTTTTGAATATACATAATAATTTTAATACAATCTAAATTTGTAAATACTAGCACATCCTGGCGCTTTTTATAAAGTCCAAGAAGATTCTTAAAAAGTAGGATATGCTATAGTATTCACAAATGTTGATTGCATTACAATTATTATTTAATATTCAAAAATGTATGTCTCTTGACCTATTGATTTTCTCATCCGTGACTTGGTAAATTTAATTCGAGGGGCTATTCAGTCCCAGGAATCAGCTGACCCTCTCTAATGAAATCAATTTGTAATAACAATGAAGTCACTTGAAATCGATGCAATCATTTAACAAAATATCTGTTTAAAATCAAAAGGAGTCGCAAGTGCAATCATTTTGAAATCAAGTAAAATAATGGGATCAGATTAAATCCGTATTTATATTTTCAATCGGAGGTAGCGAATACGTTCTTTCACGCACCACTACGGCGAATTTTCTTGTTGGGATCTCTGTGTGATATTGTTTTGTTTTACTGCGACGTGATTAAGTATACATTATTGAAAATTCAGTGCCGAATAAAGTACATGGACTTGTTTTTTTCTTCAATACATATAATTAGCGATGTTTATGTTTTTTTTTATTGTGCATCATGCCAAAAATGTTAAAAATCAAAATATATAATTTTTTAATCAATTGAAGTTAAGTAAAAGTACATTGGAATTCAATTGAGGGTTGTAATTCAAATATCACGGAAAGCTTCAAGTATAATTTCCAATACAAGCGATATGTATCAACTTTTCTGTAGATCCACATCTTATGATTTATAAGATTTATATACATTCCATGAAGATTATAGTCATATTAACGTAAAATAATAAAATTTGTATTTTTAGCGATTAATAAGTGTTTACATATCTAAATTACGGATCTGAAAATTCGTTTGCATATTCTAGGTAAGAATGAGATGAGTAATTGCCTAGAATATCAATGTTTTATAAATTTTAATTTGATGATTTGATATGGAATGATCCATATATATGCGTAAGAAGTGCAGATTATGTAGTATTTTCTCTTGAGAGTGGTAAAAAAAGTCGAGCATTTCATTGATGAGCTGGTGTCTTCGCTTGAGTGAAACTGTTGCCCGATGAGGCCAAACGTCCCATTCGAATAAACGAAGCCAGTCTGTCGAGGAGAGCCGAGACCTTGGCTAAAGTGATAGTCGGGGATACTGCATATATTGCAGTTTACGATATACCCGACCGACCAGAATACGAATATCAACTCTTACCGCGCTCCACGAATGTATTCAAATCACTGTCTCTTTCTATACCAATGATTTCGAGTGCCGGATCAACTTCAGGAAATGTTAGTGTTATTTATTGAATTTTGATATCGGATTAAATCTGGTTAACCAATAGCAAATTCGTACTTGAAGAAAATAATTTACCTTGACTTTCGCAAACTATTTCTTTTTCTCTTTTTATTATTATAGTTTATGATCTTAAATAATTTTGCGATTCGCAAATTGAAAACATAATTAAAATTTTACCTTAAACGGATAATTTACAACATATTATTTAGATATAGACAGTATCTTTAATATTTTGTTATCGTGGTTGAGAATATTACTATTGGTTAGTTTAATATTCCGATTCTCCTTTTTCACATTTCCACTTACAATACAATTTGCGTACGTCAATAAAATATGACGGACTTAACGGTTGATTACTTAAGTCCATACAATGTTTGAAATGTAATGTTTAATGAAATCAACGATCATTTTCTATCTCGAAGTAAATTGCTGTATAGTATTATAAAATATTATTAACTTTATTAATTGATACCTTTTGAAAATCTGTATGGAAACCATGATGAGTAATAGTTGTAAAATGATTTTGCACTGATAATAATATAGATAATCTATTTTGGAAATCGTTCTATAATTAATTATTACGATGAGAAATAAAAGAGAAGTACACTGTACTCGAGATACCTATATACCTATATGTTCATCTGTTAATCAAGAAACATTGATTTTGCACGTTGGAAAGAAATAATATTGTATCTAATGGATCAATATAAAGTTAACGGGATTAATTATTTCATATTTTCTATTCTGGGAGTAGCTGACAAATTTTCCCGGAGAGAAAGTCTCGAACACCGAAGTCCTTAATTAATCTCAATTTAGCAGAAATAAATTTCGATAACGAGCACAATGCACAGGCATTAAAAATTAATTATTGTCCCCGATGCATGAACATGTAACTGATTCTTTATCAAATATATATCGTGAATATCAATTTATTTATACGTATAGGTATATAGGTGGGAGCATCCAGTCCGAGACTTTGTGATAAAATTCAAAGCAGTTATAAGAGAGAGAGAGAGAGAGAGAGAGAGAGAGAGAGAGAGACCATCGATTCATGAATTAAGATCAATCGGTGATAATTTTGTTAAACGGATAATATTATTAATGCAGTCGTCTACATTATTCGACAGGGCAGAAGAATTTTCGTTCGATAAGTCGATCGTTTTTTTTTCAGCGTCTTCCTAAGAAAAGCCAAGGCAATCCGAAAATAAATCAGTATACAAATGGCGAGGACGTGTAGGTCAGGCTGGTTCAATCAGTAAATTTCTGGAGCAAGTAAAACGTCTCCATCTCGTAAGGGCATTAAGAATCCGTTGGCTGCCCGAGCGTTGACTAATGCTCCGCAAGTATATACACATACACATTTGTATTTGCATATACGTACACACTCACACACATCCATATATTTTTACATATACATATATATATCGTCGCCGGACGGTTTACGATCGTTCTCCTCTTCTCCCTCGTTTCTCTGGCGACCCTCAATTTACCACACATCAATTTAACCCCTCGGTATATACCTCGGATAAATGCGCGACGCATTTTACGCCGTTTGATACGCTTCGGTGACGAATCCAGATTGACTCCTCTTCACTGTATAATACCAAAACCCGAGCAGCAACGGCTATTTTTACCTGCCGTATTAAGGCCTATTGATAAATTATTAACGAACTCAAGTGATAGTTGAGCTTTATTTAATTACTTTCATTCTACAAAGTCTGAAGAACCGTTATTTATAATCGCCGTTTTAATACTATAATAAATTTAATTATTTATTCATTATTGCTTCCTCATAAAGGAAACTTTTCTAAGTAAAATTTGAAAATTAGTAAAAATTTTCGACTCGCTAAAAACATTTTATAAGTATGTTTTAACATGTCAGAAGTCGAAATCACGTGTTTTTAGAAAATGTCTGTATAATGGATGTGTGTGTATATGTACGCCGTATTTTCGAAACACCTCGGTCAATATCATTCAGCTTACGTGTGTAATGTGTTTTTTATTTTCCGAATTCTGAAAAAGACTTTGTTTATTTATACCCCAAATAGTTTCTGTTGTAAAAACATAGAGAATAAAAAACTCTATCATCTCGAGTTTGGATTCACAAATTATCTCTTAGTTTGAGAACCATCTAATGGTCATATACTGTAAAAATTTCAAGTAATTATATGAATTAGTTTTGATTAAAGAAATTAAAATGTGAACAAATTGGGGTTTTTATGTCGAACTTTTTCATGAATATCGAGCATTTAATCCACTTGAAATTTTTAAAAAGAGTAGTCTTTTAGGTAGTTTTGATCCGTATTATTTTTCCGCTCAAAATATCTATATTACCTAAGTTATTAAGCTTTATATATTTTTATAAAAAATGTTGATTGCTTATATCTCTAAATATAGTTCATAAAATATGTTGAAAAAATTCGTGAAAATAGTGCATAATAATAACATTATGCTGTACATTTCAATATCATTCATAGATTAGTTTTTAAGTAAAAAATTATAATCTATAAAATGTAATTTTTATTAAAATTATGTTTACTTCTAAAGTAGTCTAATGTAGAACTAACCACAATTTTTGAAAGAAAATGTTTTTCAACATCTTGTAAGTACCTATTATTATTTTTGATTTCTCGCGAATTTAGTAAAACGACGGAGCCACCTTATGAGCTTTCATTTTGTTTTAGATTTACTCAAGAAGTTTATTTAGTGTCAAAGAACTGCTTATTTTAAAATAATAGTAAAAGTTGTTATCCGAACCTCAACGAGGGCAGTAATTCATGTAAAGGAATAATTATCTTTTACTCCCAAAGGGTATACACAATTTCAATAATATATAACAAAAATTGGAACAACTTGTTAAAATAATGTGCTTATAACTTTTTACTAATCAAATATATATATTATATATAGTTTAAACTACTTTATCTTAAAAATTACTTTAAATATCACTTTAAAAACACATAACTGTGACTCTAATAAGTTTGCTACTAACGATAATTAAGTAAACCTAGGACGAGATGAAAGTTCACTCTAATACAAATATAATTCCGACGGGTTCGTTGAGGATGAACACCAGCTTTGAATCATAAAAAAGTCAATTTTTTTATTCCCTGCGTAATTGCAGCTGTAATTTCTACGCAAGTGACCGAAACACCCAAACATATATTACACTGGTAATTTCGAGGAAGGTTTTCCTACTAGGTTTTCCTTTCCTCACGGGTATAACCCCGGGTAAATGCGAGACAGTGGGGGAAATCTTAGGTGGGGAATATAGAAAAATGTATATTCTACGCACGCCCACATATAGGTGGTAGGGTGTGTCCCATAAAGACCCGTAAAGGGTACACTATGTGGAAAGTGAATAAGTAAAAAAAAATAATATTATAATGTATTATAAAACAAACTATAATACAGATCGATACTGATAGTGAGCAATGTAACAATTATAGTTGTATCCCCGTTACAAACAGTATTATAATTTTTAGCTAATTTTTTCTCTAGATGGATTTATAAACCTATAAAATTTATTAGTGTTTATAATATTTAGCTGCATACTATTAATCTCCTATAAAAAACCTTGTACAATATAAAATTATGGCAAATATAAATTTATTTTACCCTGGATAATAATTTTAAATTGATTTATACATTTAATTAATTTTGTTACTTTTAATACATCACAATTATTATACTAATATTTGTTATCAATATTGATTGATATTAATTTATCGAACTGATATGACGTACATTTTGATAATCATAATATCTTTACAAAATCTTTATAAACCCGCGGTACTTGCGTGAACCGACTTTGGTTTACTTAAAACTCATATGTGACGCGTTAGTCTAAGAGTAGAGTGCCCACCGAAGATATCTAGCGTAAGAATACAAGATATATACAGAATTCATCCGGCAGGTTCACGATAATTTGAAGAATGTTGTGAAAACGTCGATTATTTAAACAGAACGGTTCACTATGATTGTTCGACTTTTGGAGTGAAGTAAATCTACGGTTTATCACAACAGACAATTTTTCGGACGGACTGGTTTACCACGATTGTACTCATATTCAGAAAAATCATCAAGATTGTCAGCATCTAAATAAAAGTTTGAAGTGTAATAATAATGCAAATTATAACAAAATTGTGTAATTTTAATTAAATTGTGTGAAAAATAAATATTAAGAAAAGTTTACATGAGTATAGTTCTAAATAAAATAATTAAAAATATAAACGTATCTCATTAAACCTTAATATTATAATCAATTATATTAGTGTACACATATTTATAGTTAAAGGTAAACAGCAGAAAGATTCAGGGACCGATAGCAAATATCCGCTAAACCAAAAATTACTGTTTAAGCGAATATATCAGTCGAGTCTTTACATTTGTTTTCATAAATATTTTTCACTAGAATATAATATTTTTTATTATAATGTTTTAATTTTGTAAACCGATAAAATTATTAAAAAATTCTAAAGTAATATGTAGTATCTAAGATATTTTGACGTGATTTTACTAACAAGGAGAGCGTCAGGCCTGCGAGAAACGGAGTTACAGATGCCAATATTCTTTTTTACGGAATCTATAAGCAATAACAAAAACTCCACAAAAAGATGTATTTAAATTTTGTTGCCTATAACTCTATAACAAATAAATATATGTTCTCAAACTTAATTAAGAAAAAAGTTGAGATCAAGTAAATTAGATTAAAAAAAAGCTTTAATATCTTCTTTTAGTCAAAAGTTACAGAAGAAAGAAGAATAATAAGATAGTTTTGCCTAAAAGTCAATAAATACTATACTAAAGGTATATACTATAAAAGTAGCTAATTTTAGTCAGTTTTTGTTATTTTTAATATTAAATCGACATTATGATCGGCTGTGATTTATGTAACAAATAACAATTACGAAAATCGAAACAAAATTTTATACGTTTAGGTTTTTTAAGCCAAACTTATTATCTTTCCTTCTTCCGTAACTTTTGACCGTATAATCTACTCGATCTCAGCTTTCGTTTGAAATTAAGTTTGAGATCATATATTTATTTGTTTTGGAGCTATAAGCAACCAAAATTAAACACTTCTTTTTATGGAGTTTTTGTTATTCGCTTATAGATTCCGTAAAAAGGGGCATTGACATCTACGACTCCGGTTTTCTTCATATTTTTATAGTAGAAATCATATCCTAGAGTTTGGTAAAGAACCGTTTTCCGCAGATCTGATGCTCTCCTTGTAAGTTCCAAGTTGAAACATGCACATTTTTAATTAGTGTAAGTTAAAAACTAGTAGTACATATAAACGTATCTAACTTAGCTAATATACTGAAATATCTTTATTTTTTCAACATTTTTAAGCAATATTCTAATTTAATGATCATTTTAAACAAAAAAATACTTGTTTCATTTCACCATCTTATGTTGTAGTACCTTTAAGTTGGACAAGATTTGAATTTTTCTCAGACTTACCGTAATTAAAGTGATTCTAATTGATAGGAGATCTCAGAGAAATAATAGAAATTCATATAAGTATTAGTAAACATGTTTCTATTCTAATCTCCTTTTGAGCATTTAATTTTTATCAAACTTATTATTCCATTTTTATTATTTTAGGTTACTATAAATTAATTTATTGAAAAGGTAATAAGTTAATTCAAAATGAAAGTGGAGAAAAACATTAAACATAAAAAAATAATAAAGTAAAAAACACATAAAATACAATAAAAAAACAATAAAGAAAAACGCATATAAATGTTGAAACTCACACTCAAGAAAGTCTAAGGAGTGCTTTTAATGAAATTGAAAATGAAGCAGTGAACTGGAAATTAGACCAAAGAAACAAGAAGATATTATTTCATGGATCAAATATTGCACTAAAAAAGTCGCTCATCAGTTAGAAAAAATTAGTTACTTGACTCTATTTAAAAATATATTAATCAGATGAAGAGGAAGAATCCGTTTAAAAATAATAGACCAAGTAAACATTGGTACAAATGCAGAGGCACTCCGAGCATAAAATTTGACGTCAACCAGGGCTTCAGTGGAAGAATCTGATCTACGTTAATGTTTTCAAAATATGAAAAATAACGTGTAAAAGAACTACGTTTTGAATATCAATCTGATCGAATTTTCAGTTGTGACGAATCCTCTTTTATGCTGTGTTCTGACACCGATGCTTTAGTCAGAAAAAATCGAAACCTAGTGTATACAACATTTTTGAGGGTAGCGAAAAAGAATTATTAATGAGAGGCTAAAGCAAAAATTTCATAAATTGACTACACACATAGATAGCACTGCAGTTAGTTGGTATAATTCCTTAAAACATATAAAATTCATTAAAAGTAAAAAATAAATTAATTGTTGTGAAAATCGTGAGGTAAATGGCGTAACCATTAGTAAAACAATTAATTTTACCACCTCAGATGTACAAAAAAAACATGTTTTTAACGAAAAATTCGAAATACAAAGCGCATGTGACCGCGTATTCCTCGTTCGTTTCACTTTGTCAATAAAGTATAATAAATTTCGATACTCACTTCACAAAAAATTTATTTTTCGGTAAATGCAGAATAAAAGAAAATAATAATTTCGTACCACTCATGCTGTTAGCGTCGAGTGAAGCAGACATCATAGGTGATTCTCCGACGCCATGTTAGGTTCCAATTTTGGTAATAGATTGTGCTTCATTCCTGTTGAATTTGAATGTATATGAAAATATACACAGATTTATACGTAAATTATTTGAAAAATACTTACTTTTCTAAAAGTAGTCCTTTATATTAAAATAATAACTCTACAGCAAATAACAAGTGCTTCATTGCTGAATTAAATGGTTTTAGTTGTTTATTACTTATTCTGATTTAGAAGTTATTGTATAATATTTTCTACTTATTAAATAGATTTTAGACGAGATTTATCTTCAGTTAACTCAAACAAAAGTAAAATTGAATGTACGTTTGCTTTGCAATTTCATATAATTTTTTTTTAATATTTTTATTCAATTTATTTTACATAATATTATTTTAATTTACAGACACTTTTTTCTATCATCTCTATTAATATTTACTTTAATAATTATTATTTTGCAATTCTTTTTATAACAAAAAAACCCGCTGCCAATTAATTGGCACGTAGCTTCCTCAAATTAACATGTCGATCCCATATGTAATATATTATTCAAATATAGTATTTTATTTAAGTATTTAAAACAAAATGTTATATCATTTCTAAAAATATTATTCTTTTCTGATTGAAACTTATATATAGCAAGTTATATAGCTAGCTAAATAAATTAATGTATTTGCGTAATAAAAAAGTACATAGTAAAAATTAATAACTTTCTAGTAAATTTTATTATACACTATAGTAAATTTTTGGATTGCGTCAGTCTGTTTCCGCATTACTAGACAACATTGTAATTTTTACTTCAATTTTTTTCTCCGTGTAGTAGAAAATTGCTATGTAAATATAATAGTTAAACATTTCTAATTTTTAAGCAAATTTTGTTGCACTACAATAAAAACAAAATTTTTTTATTAAGAAATTAACTACGTACATAATTCCTAAATAGTTTCTGCAATAGAAAGTACTGAAATCAAAATGAAATTGACAAGTATTTTTATAAATATTTATTACTATAAAACTTTACGTTTAATGTTGTAAAACACCTTCAAGAAGGTGTACATTTTGGCAAGTATGGGTTCGGTCCGATCACAATTTTCCAATATTTTTATTTTAACTAAACCTATATTACATAATAACTTATTTATCAATAGAATAATACTAATGAAGTTATTACATTAGAAAGTACTGAAATCAAAATGCAATTGTCAAGTATGGTGTATATTTTAATCACACTTTTAAAATTGTTGTACATAATTCGTAGAAAGTTTCCGCAATAGAAAGTACTGAAATCAAAATGGGATCGGCAAGTATTGCTTTTCAAAAATAAATATATTTTTCGAACTGAATGTACTAATATTTTCTGAAAAATTCTATCTTACTCATTTATTTTTTTTTAGTTACAGCAGAAAATACACAATTTTATAATAATATTCATTTGTGCAAAATTAATTTATGGAAAAGTAATAAAACAGAAATTTTTCTCATTTTTATTCTTTTTAAATGAAATAATACTTGCACCACCGTTGGGTGTATCACGAGGTAATTTTGAATATTCTCTTACTAACTTAAGAAAGTAGATTAACGATTAAAAAAATGTTAAAATAAAGATTTCTAATGTTTTAAACTATAAAACGAATTTTCTATTTGGAATGGATCGTATCTATTCATTTTTTTTACTATATATAATAATTATGAAGTGCTTGTACTCGGTTTGACAAATTAATATTATCTGCAGTAATGATATATATAGGGCTTATGAGAGTCACTAAAAATCATTTAGATATGTTGTACCTATTAACTTACCTTAAAATATTTATAACAACTTGATATGTGCATATATAATATATTATGCATTGCTAATTATAACTTATTAAAAGTAATTAGGCAAACCAACGCGTGGTGCAAGTATTATTTCATTTAAAAAGAATAAAAATGAGAAAAATTTCTGTTTTATTACTTTTCCATAAATTAATTTTGCACAAATGAATATTATTATAAAATTGTGTATTTTCTGCTGTAACTAAAAAAAAAATAAATGAGTAAGATAGAATTTTTCAGAAAATATTAGTACATTCAGTTCGAAAAATATATTTATTTTTGAAAAGCAATACTTGCCGATCCCATTTTGATTTCAGTACTTTCTATTGCGGAAACTTTCTACGAATTATGTACAACAATTTTAAAAGTGTGATTAAAATATACACCATACTTGACAATTGCATTTTGATTTCAGTACTTTCTAATGTAATAACTTCATTAGTATTATTCTATTGATAAATAAGTTATTATGTAATATAGGTTTAGTTAAAATAAAAATATTGGAAAATTGTGATGGGACCGAACCCATACTTGCCAAAATGTACACCTTCTTGAAGGTGTTTTACAACATTAAACGTAAAGTTTTATAGTAATAAATATTTATAAAAATACTTGTCAATTTCATTTTGATTTCAGTACTTTCTATTGCAGAAACTATTTAGGAATTATGTACGTAGTTAATTTCTTAATAAAAAAATTTTGTTTTTATTGTAGTGCAACAAAATTTGCTTAAAAATTAGAAATGTTTAACTATTATATTTACATAGCAATTTTAAAAGTGTGATTAAAATATACACCATACTTGACAATTATTGCATTTTGATTTTTTAAACTGTAGAAACCATACTTGCGAATGTTGACACCTTCGTGGAAGGTGTTTTATAAATTACTATTTAGAGACACAAATTGAACATTAAACATGTAATAATAACAAATAAATAATTTATTGAAAGTGAAACCCTAATATTAAGGACACCAAAAAGTAGTTTCTGCTCTTGCCTTCAGAGATGAAGTGCTTCCGACAAGTTAAAAACAAAATAGACTGTGCATTATTAGTTCATTGAAGAATGTTGATGAACAATTTTAGTATAATATATTTGTTAAGAAAGTGTAAAGACATTAAAAAATATAATTTATTATTTCTAATAAGAAACATTTTGTAAATAAATATCCTTATTTCCTTTCTTAGAAGTTAATAAATAATTGTTTATTCAATTATTTTGGATGAAAAATATTACAATGTTATTATGAATAAAATTATTGTTTATTCAATTATTTTGGATGAAAAATATTAGAATGTTATTGTATATTGTACAAAAATAATGTGCGTGTTTAATTATTGGATGCACATTCCATCATATACTTAATATATTGGTGTTTTGCAACCATAATTAAATAATATTAACAATTTTAAATTTATACAATTTTTTTAATTACGAGAAAGTCTTAGGTTTCTGGTACTACTACTACTGCTATTATGATTATTGGTATTTACAGATTCTCTTCTACTTATTTCACTGATGTCCAAATTATCATTTGTAGTTGGTTGAAATAATTTATTAGTTTGCACATGAAGTGGTGTACTTGTTATGATAGGTTGCTTGATTCGTTTGTTAATTATACTATGTGGTCTTCTAAAGGTATTTATTTTTGTTATTGATTTCCTTTTCATGTCAATAGTCTTATTTAAATTAACTAGCTTGCTAGCAAATTGCTGTTTTTGTGGTTTACCTTTTGAATTAACTTTATTAATTTTATCTGTTTTATCCATTTCACTATTTGATTCTCCTTTGGATGTGTTGACTTGCTTTAATTGTTCTACCCTTTTTTTATTCACAATATGAATAGCAGCGCTTATTGCACTATTATCACCAGTAACATTTTTTTCATTTGCATTCTTCTCTAATGTAAAGTTTAGTTTTGTTTGTCTTATTGTATCTTGAAGTTTTTTTTTCTTTTTCTTGTTAGTTTTCTGTGTTTGTTTAACATTCAATTTGTTTGAGAATTTCCTTGACTATACTGTTCAGTCGAGCCATCATTTTTACCTTGTGACTTTTTGTTAGTTTGTAATTTATTAACAGTTGTTTTTTTAATTTTAGTATATGAAAGCTTCTTCACCACTTGTTTTGTTTGTTTCTTTTTTGGAGTGCTCATCTGGCTAATATCATCATCTGAGCTTTCAAAATCTGATAAATCCTAAAAGAGAAGTAAATGAATAATGTTTTTTCAGTTTTAAAGTCTTTAGTTTAAAAATACTTACACTTAAATTTAATATTGTATCATATTTTTCCAACTTCCATTCCATAGGTACATTATCTTGTTCAATTATTTGAATAACTGCTTCTTTTAATGTTAAAGTTTTAAAACATTCGAAAAAGATTCTAAATGCTGCTTCATATTAGTATTGTCAATATCATCAAAGCTATTTAAGTCAAATTTTACTTTAATAGGATTTTCTTTTGTTAAGTCATAAAATACATAAACAATTATGTTAAAGTAGATATTAGTTTCAAAATCTTTGCATTTCAGAAACGTTATAAAACAAAAGTATAAGAATAATGCACATCCACAGAACAATTACAAACATCTTCCAAATAAGATTTCAAATCATAATATTGTTTTTTTCGTTTGTGATACGTGTCTAAGTGCAACTTAAGATTTCTTACAAATATTGGAGTATTTACAATATTATCCAAAAAGGTGTTTCTTTAATTACTTGATGCAAATCTATGGCCAATGGAATATCCAAAACTCGAAATGTTCCCTTATTATTTTCATTAAAAAATTTGAACAGTATATGTTTTTATATGTTCGTCATCATCATATATTGCAAACTGAAAAATACATTCATCCTTATTAAACTTAATGCAATGAATTCCATTATTACGTTTCTTAACATCTGAGTTTTGTTTGCTAGTTTTTATTTGTTTCCTTTGTTCATTGTAATTAAGTTCCATTTCATTAAATATTCTATCTCTCTTCGGACTTTTCCTTTTTATCGTTTATTTACTCATCTTATTAGTAAGATGCTATTTTT
The DNA here is from genome assembly GCA_026168455.1 of Theocolax elegans. Taxonomy (NCBI): domain Eukaryota; kingdom Metazoa; phylum Arthropoda; class Insecta; order Hymenoptera; family Cerocephalidae; genus Theocolax; species Theocolax elegans. The sequence continues at coordinate 39,002,269 of CM047430.1, read as the reverse complement.
CTTTACACAGAAATACTTGTTTTATCTGTAACACTTTTTGCACGCTGTAATGTACACGCAGGTTGACGTTTGACTTGATTATCTCTCACTTCACTCTATCTCTCTTTCTCTCCCGTGTAAGTAAATCTGATCCCCTGCATCTATGTGTTAGGTTAGGTGACATTTTTGATGAAGATACGGGAATGTCATAATATTATATATATATATATATATATATATATATATATATATATATATATATATATATATATATATATCCAAAGGCCCCCCGATTAATTTTAGATTTGAAAATTTAAAATAACAGTTAAATTTAAGAGTTAAATTAGCTGTCTATATAAAATATAAATATATAGTGTTGGAGAACACGAAGAAACAGAAAAATTTTCCTCTTATTCCGAAAGTAAAGAATTTCGACCGGTAGGCGGCGCTGCTTCAACATCTCTATATAGTCTCTAGTCTCTCATCGCCTATTATTTATTATGAGTATATCTATATATATAATGTTGGAGAACACGAAGAAAAAGAAAAATTTTTCTCTCATTCCGAAAGTAAAGAATTCGACATCCGAAATCTTGATATCGTTTTATTGTAAAAATGCGATAATGAATGAATCCAACATTTTGTCGAAACTATAAAATATGACTAAGAATTATTGGGGGTTAATGTTGATACGTATAAAAAAAGATGTACATTAAAAAATTAAGAAAGTAAAAATTAAAGGTTTGTTTTAGCTGTATATAGGGCTAGTGCCGCGTACCCATACTTGCCTCGGGTGCGCGACACGCGCCCCTTGATAATATACTAAAATTATTTGTTCTATTATTCTCTATAATAAATAATTGATCAAATATGTTGAAAAAATCGTGAAAATAGAGCATAATAATAACATTATGCTGTAAAAATTTCAGTATTCACTCATGGATTAGTTTTTGAGAAAAACATTATAATCTAAAATGTAATTTTTATTAAAATTTTGTTTATTTATAGATTAGTCTAATGTGGAACTACCCATATTTTGGAAGAAGATGTTTCTAAAAAATTTAAAGAAAAGTAAGAAAGATAATTTTTTATATTTTTAATTGATGCGATCTAAAATTTTCAATGCCAGTTTATGAATTTTTATTTGTAATTTATAAATTTAGAGGTAATACGTAAATTACTAGTTATATAGCAGAAAAGAATAATATTTTTTAAAGCAAATATTTTGTTTTAAATGATTTAATAATACTATATTTGTGTAATAATATTTGCAATTTTTGTAATACTAAATTTGTACTTTAACTTTAAAATATTTATGAAAAAAATACAAAATTACTTATATAGATTTAGTTTTCATACAGATATTTTATTTGTGAAAAACCCCTGGTTAGTAGAAATCTGACCATACATGTAACGTTTTTTAAGCCAAAAAATGGCCTAGTGTCATAAAATACCAAATAAATGTTCAATAAATGACAACATTAGAGTTTTATTTAACTTTCAAACGTTGAATTTCTACTAGGGAAGTGGTTCCGAAAATGCAGTTTTGACGAGAGCTGTTAGGGGGTAAAGGATACTTTGGAATGTTGAAAGGATCAAATTACTGCACAGTTTCGTTAGATTACTCCCTGAAAAGAGGTATAAAATTTTGAAGGATGAAATGTTTAAAATCTAATTGATATTTTTAGTATTATTTTAGTAAACAAAAGATCGTGTATAAAAAATATAAACAAAGCTTAAAATCGCGTTGTAATCTTTCAGATTAGTATCTTAAGGTACATGGAATGTTGAAAAATCAACATTAAATAATAAATTGTAACTGAGATATTCAGCAAATCAATGTATATTAGGAGCGCCGTGTAGTATTTACTTTAGTACTTTAGTACTTATATTCTTCATCGTGGCACTATCGCGCTTTTGATAGGACGTAGTATATATAGAGTATACTCTAAAAATGAAATAGTGATACGTCAGTTACTGTACGAAATTAGTGAATATTCACTATTAAAATAGTAAATTTTGACTAATTGAATTAGTAACTATTCACTACTTTGTGATAGTGACTGACTTATCACTATATTTTTAGTGATTATTCACTAATTCACATTTAGAAATAAGTACCGTGTATTATACTCCAGACTAAAATAAATATTACATTTTTTTAGTAAAAATAATAGTAATTGTTAGACTGATTTGAAAACAGGATTTTCAATTTGGGATTATTCTTTGTAAATAATATTGTTATGAACGAGTAAATATAAATCTCGCTAATAGTCCGGGTAATAAATTCAATAAAAACGAGTAAACTTATTTTAGGATTGAGAATGGCTCCAATAACTATTAAATTTGATTTATAAAGATAACAATATAGTGTTGACTATTGTACCGATAATTATACTAAAAATCCCGTTACAACCTTTATGACGTCGCTTTACTTAAGATCCTTTATATTCCATATTATACCGAGAATCGTAACTTTTATAAATCTCACTGATATAATCACGGCAAAGAAACGCACGATTAAAAGATAAAAAAAAGAGAAAAATAAATAAAACGAAATAAGAAAAATATAAGGTTGTACATTTTAATGCAATCACGACAATGAAAACGATATTAAATACATTTTGAACTTGCGGTTTTGAAAGTCGTATACAATCTACTTTGAGAGAAGAAAGAAAATCCGGTCGCACGCAGAATGATAGGGACTGTGCAATGTGGCAAATATTAGTGGTAAAAGCAGGAGTATTTTCGCACCCGCGCATGTACGCCTGCCTGCCTCGTATACACGTGTACGGATGCTTCCATAATTTAATTTAATGATAGATACAATACTCGAAGCTCGGGGACCTGCAAAGCTTCTGAAAACGTTGCGAAATAAGTAATGTATAGATTGTTTTGAAAAGAAAGCATGATGATTTTATTTACAATATAAAAATATAAATAAAAGAGTTTGACAGTAAATGCATTCTTCATTTATCTCAAACGATTTGTTGCAAAGGTTTTATACAAAATGAGTGATTCATTAACTGCTAAAGAATATTCATTAACATTTAACAGCAATCACTTCCAACAAGTCATATTTTTTCTCAGTGTACTTACAACGATATCAACAAATATTGTGATCCTATGTATGTATACGTCTAATTATTCACTCTGCAGATCTTTTACGAGGAATTTTTAAATTTAGAAATTATTTAGAACGTTGTAAAAACTTTACAAGGTCATCGCGATATAGCTAAAAATTTATTATTTTAGAAATATTCGATAAGCGTGTACGTATTTGCTCTTTTTAACTGAATAATTTAGAATTTCAATTCTATAAATTTTTACCATAAATTTTCTACATAGTAGTTAATAAATATAATATTAATATGTTTGGGCACAAAACCATCAATTATTATCGTAAAAAACTAGTTGTTTGCGATTTATCGTGACCTTGTAAAATAACATAAAAATTTATATTTATATAAAAATTAAGTTAATATTAAAATTATACTTTGCACGTAAGTTGGTTTCTGTATAAAATGAATGATATCATATGTAAAATACGGTTGTCGACAATCACGTTGCTAAACATTCATTGTTTACAAAGTTTCTGGATCAGTATCTCGATATCGTAATGCTTGGCATGGAAAACGCAATATGCCAATGCCGCGCGCCACTCCGCGCTACACACGCACGTTCCACGGAATACGCGGGTTCCGTCGTCGGTTTTCCTTCCTCCTGTGTGTACGAAGTAACCGACACGCGAACCGTGTAAGTTGCATCGCTCGTGCAATAATACATCGTTCTTTCTGCGAAAATGCAAAAAAAAAAACGCAAAATCTCAACAAAAGTGTAATAACAAATTTATCTAAAGTGTATGCGCTCGGTTTATTTTCTCCGAGTGGAATTTTATACCCTGTATGATTTGCGTGCTCGAGTGTGTGTGTGTGTGTGTGTGTGTGTGTGTGTGCGAGTACGCGCGTTTACAGTTGCCTTTTTGGTAACGTGACTCTACAAATAATTTTGATACCCATTGTGCATCTGAATTTGATAGTGAATTTCAGAGTGCTCGAAGCGCGAGCGTGTGTAGAGCCGGAACTGCGAATGTACATGCAACTCGCGGGACGAATCACGCACACGGCGCCGCAAAATTTTATGTCCCAGTCGAACCCTACTTCGCGCGAACGCACCCGGGCGAATTTTATGCGTACACCGTCCGAGCGCGAGACGCGCGTTGAAGGAGACTAACGAAAACCAAGAGACTCAGACACTAAGAGAGAGGGAGCGAGGGACAGAAGAGGTTCTACTTTTATAGATATATACGGGTGTGTGCGTCTGTATTTATACATATAAATATATATGTATACGTATACACACACACATACACACACGCACACAGAGACGCACTCGCACACATGTACGGTATATACATTCAAGTTGGATGGCATGATAATCGGTGCGCGGCGCGTCGTCCCCTAGAATGCAGCCAGCGCCGCTGGTTATACGAGCGGGATTTCAAGATCCGGTGATGTGGAAACTAAGATGAGAGAGGAGCGAACTCCGGAGACGGAGGGGTAAGAGGGGAAGGCGATAAAGAGGATCTCATAAACGCAAAGGAAGTGCTTTTATTCCTCCCCGCGAATATATAATTATTCCGTTCGAACTCTGAATTCAAGAAATGACGTGTTGCTACATTTACGATTCTTCTTTCAACATCAAAAATAACCAAATTTTATATTCTATAGTATTTTCGACCCAACTGATTATAAGACTGTACAATATCAAAATTATTTACCTTCAAACTTTTTTACAGTCACTATTCATTTTTATTATTGTTCTTAGAGATAATCATTTTCATTAGTTTTATATAACAAATTGAAGAAATGACAAGCGTAACGAGTGAATCGTACTTCTGACCACTTAATAATTTTTAAGCTATGCACTTATATATTTCGTATACAAATATTGTATTAACCTATTTAAAATATTTTATTTAATTATTTACTTTTCCTAGCACAATTTTAAGAGAATGATTGATATTTTATTATCTTGATAATACAATTTGCCAGAACTATAATTATTTCTAAAACAATAATAAATTGAGCCAACGTTATGCTACTATGGTTGTGAAAGATGATTTTCATTTTTTTTTTGAATAATTTTGCGAACTATTATCGAAGATATTTCGATTGTATTGCACTGTAGAGCATAAAATGCAACTATTTAGATAATTTATTATACGTAAACTAACTTCTAAAATTTCATTAATTTTACTAATTTTACAAGATAAAAATCTATCATTTATTATTACAGTTATATACTTTTAGAATTAATTGACATATTTGAGTTTGTTTTCTTTTCAAATTGTATCTATTTAGTCAGAGTTTTTTTATTAGTTTTTATTTCAAATTGCTACTTACAAGAGAAGTACTTGACCTCTGGGAAACGGATTTTATTCTAACCTTGGCATATCTTTTGTAATTTCGAAATATGAAGAAAGCCAAGTTATTACTTGTCAATAGCCACTTTGCTAAAAGTTATTCGACATCTAACAATATTTTTAATAAAAATTACTTTCACTTTGATTGCTTATAACTCGAAAACGAATATTGACAGGAACTCAAACCTAGAACTGAAAGGTAGTTGAGCTCAAGTAGATATGGTTTGAAAAAAAGAAGCTTCAATTGCTTAATTTGGAACAAATTTATGGAGAAAATAAGAAATTGAATAATTTTAGGCCAAAAGAAATAATAAATTTTTTATATTAAATTTAGGTTAAAATTTCTTTAATTTCTTATTTTTTTTATAACTTTGTTTCAAATTAAGCAATTTGAGCTACTTTTTTTTTTAAGTCTTGTCTACTTGAATTCAAGTTTCTTTTAGTTTTTGGCTTGAGTTCCTATATCAATATTCGTTTTCGAGTTATAAGCGATCAAATAGTGAAAGTAATTTTCATTGAAATTATTGTTAGATGTCGAATAACTTTCGTAAAAGTGGTCATTGGCAAATAATAACTTGGCTTGCTTCATAAGATAAGATCCGTTTTCCGGAGGTCAAATACTTCCCTTGTTAGTTACTATTGATTTAACTGATACTGATCTTTTTCCTGTTGGAAATAAGTGTTTCGAATGAATAAAATACAGCAATATCGTATGAATAAACTTTGGCACTTAAATAAAATGTCACGAGGAAAGCTAGACCTTTGCTCAACGAGAATTAGGTTGAGAGTAAACCTAATACCAGTGCTTAAACTAAGCATGTGACAATAGGTTTAAAAAAAATTGTTATGGTTAGAACAATCGTTGTATTCATCAATATATACGCACAGGCCATGTCATAAAACCTTTTTTTCTTATATTTTCCGAGATAAACATATAAGCTAGTGGAGTGATTTTTTTTACACGATATTTTATTTATATTATTTTAGTTCAATGTTCTAACATTTACAAATTTAATTTAATTTAATACCTTGTAACTTTTGATTGAGAGTCTATGAATATCACTTTAAACAATAAAACGATGACATCTTTGGTAAAATATCTCTTACGTTTTTACAATAAATAAAGAAAGCTATGGAATGTTAGAATGGAATATAGAATAAAAAAGATATTTTTATAATACAATTACATCTCTGTAGGTGTGTATATTCTTAATCGATTTTTGGTCCTTTTTATGATTAAACTATATAGAATTTTAAAGTTCCTTAGATATACATACCTTAGCCTTCATCTGTTTCATATTAAATATAATGTACTATATCCACAAAGTTTGTTTTTTTAAGTGTAATAACACAAACAAACAAGTGAATTATGTTCAAAAAATTAAATTACAAAAAATATTAGGTAAAATACGGTCTTAACATTTACTTTTATTATGTTTTTATTTATGCATTTTTATTTAGTTGATATAATGTGCATTATTTTAAATTAAATTAAATATGATAATTCGCTACTACAGTTTTTATTTTGAATTTATATGTAGACAACTTTTTTAAATATACATTTTTTCGTAACTTATATGACTCTTTTGGATTTGTTGTATAAATTATAATCATTAAATAGAAATATTATAATTTATTAAAAGTGATCTGTATAATTAATACATATCGGGCTCATATGAGAAGTTAAGTTTTTTTTTTAATAAATAAGATCTTTAATAGAAATTTGTCCATTTTTAATAGTGTGTGGTTAAATATTGCTATTTAACAGCTTGCAAATAGGCATTTCTCACCTATTTTTAAATAATGTCTATAGTATATATCTAAAAATGGATTTAATTTCTATTAGATTAAGGACACTTTTTATGTTATTTATAAAGAAAAAAATGAATTTTTGAAAAAATCCAGAACGTCTGGCTGTTTCTTACGTTTTAACCTACCCGTATGAATTTTTCCAAATTTTAAATTCAATATTCCACATATCATTTTTGGGTTGAAAGGTGTAGATCCCTGTATTTTGGGTCCGAATGTCGCCTTACTTTATTTTTGCTAATCTTATAGTTTATTTATTATTTTATTGTTGAAACGTACGATTCTGTAGGTATATTTATAAACTGCATTTATTTATAAATAATAATCTATATTACAGCAGGAATTAAAAAAAAATTAAGCACAAATATAATTCGCAATCGAAGAAAATAATGTATATTTAATAATGCATTTATATCGTATAGGTCAAAGCATGCAATCCATATTCTTGTTAACATTATAGTAAAAAATTTAGCTAGAATCTGTTTGGTCGTCTGTACTAGCTCTGAATGCGTACTTTTTCTTGGTAGTTATATTATATGTATATTTTCTAGTGAACGCAACATAGGTGAATATCTACATAATAGCGTGCAATTGTTAATCATTAATTCAGATAATTATGAAATGTATATTATTTTGTAATTTATTGAAATTAGACGAGTTAGACATATTTCGTTTAAAAATATGTTGTACGAATGTGTGAATAGAAATTAAAATGATTTTCTGTGTGTGGAATGATTCTTTGTAATGGTCAAACTTTGTATAAAATCGTGCGTGATATAAGCACTTAGAATGAAGAGAAAGGAAATATGTTTGAATCTTTTGTAATACCACTTCAAATGCACCCTCTCCGTTTCTATCTATGAATATACCATTCGCATAAGGCTAGTATACTTTGTAATTGATCCGGTCGTTTTTGTCCTCCACCACACAAGGGAGGTATACATATACTGAATTAAAATACTATATGAATAAGATTTATTTAATTAGCGTTTATGTAATACAACGGCAATCGACCTTGGCGAATTAATAATAATGAGAATATTATAATAATAATAATAATAATAATAATAAAAACGTATGAAAGTACAAGTCCACGTAAAATTGTCGAGTCGGTTGGATTGCGATGTTTAGTCTTCTAGATTATCATCAACGAATGTACAATCGGTATATACGTATATATTCAAATATTATGCCAGTGTGCAATTTTATTATACAGGTGTGCTCGAACAACGTAATGTCGTACATGTATACATATATATTCTATTCAATCAAACGTATCGTTGTTTTGCATACTCGGAGTATATAGAGACGCATCGCGAAAAGAAAGGAAAAAAAGACCAAGGGACTAGCGGGCACGTAAGAATAGCGCGTAATAAAGTAAAACGTACGGCGAGACAATAAGTGGAGCCCCCTCCACCTCGCCGCTTCCCTGTTCCCCCTCCATGGCCCTTCAGTCTTACCAAAAAAATAGAAGAGACATGAGAAGAGTGAAGAGAGACACAGAGAGAGAGAGAGAGAGAGAGAGAGAGAGAGAGAGAGAGAGTGAGGAGAGAAGAAAGAAGAGAGAAGACAAGAAGCGAAAGACAACGCGAGTGAAATTGCATATAAAGAGAAGAACGAGCGAGTATAGTAATACACCGCAAATACAAAAAAGGAACAGAAAAGGGAGCAAGAAACAGAGCGAGAGCGAGAGAGTGAGAGGAGAGAAAGAGAGAAGGAGACGGAAAGACACATCGCGGACTATTCTTTTGCTCTACCTATAGGATAGGTAGTTTTGGTATAAAATACTCGCCCTTCTCGTCTGGTTTCCCCATCGTCATCGTTCATTCACTCTTTACCTCTTCAATCTTTCCATAATACTTAACGATACTTCTCTCACTTATTTATCCTAGGTGTTTATTTTAATGATCTACACACAAAACTAATTATTAACCAATCGATCAAATTCAACAAACAAATGTTTACCTACAAAATATCAAATTAACTAGTTTATCGAAAAATAGGGGTATTTAAATAATTTAATAATAACTATTATTAGGGAACAATAGAAAAAATAATTTTACTGCGAGTACTTATTATCAACGGCTAAAATTTGCCCAAAGAAAAAAGGCAAATTGCGTTGCTCCAAACGGATAATGCATGCAATCCCACGAAGACTCGAAAATTATCAATGAAAAAGGAAAGGCAAATGTGGCATATAGGAAGATTGGAAGAGCGCGTTTATCGCCAACAACTGATACACGTATATATATATACTTATATTCGCCGACAATGTTGCGTCCGAGTTTTCAAGTGTTTTATTTTCTGCTTACTTTGATTTTTTATTGGCTTTTGCCATGCTTCGGTCGTGACCAAGTGTGCCACATGAGACTTTTTAATAATTTTTGTATACCCCATCTTTTCATTTCTGAGAGACGAAGTGCATGTGCAACATAACTGGCCCTACAGCTTAAGGTGGGATTCGAACTACCAGTACCGCGGTGTTTGACGAATATAGCACATACATTTTTTATGAAAAAAAGTCGAACCCCGACCCTCCGACCCCTCCGAGTGGAAATAAGCTGAGACTCAATAACCCGTGAGCTACCGCGGCTCTAGGTGTATTTTTTTATCGGTATCTCGATTCGAGGTAGTTGGCGCGCGATGCGTCAGTGACCGTAAGCGTGACGAGATGGAGTATAAGAGGTAAGACGCGCAGTGACGAGTGTCGAATGACGGACGACAACGAACGAACGACGGCGGCGACGGCGACGGCGACTATATACGATACGAGTTTCTCGGGCGTATTCCCTCTCTCCGCAGTCCGCACGAGCTCACTCGGGAATCGCGGTATATAGACACGGCGGCCGCTCGCGACCCCCACTCCCGCACCGAAAGACGGCGGGGAGCGGCAGGCAGGCAGCACTCGACATGCATTTCGTCCGCGTGCTACTGCTACCACCGACTTAGTGAGTTACCGACTGCATACTGGTGAGGGTCGCTCTCTTTCTCTCTTTCGCACGCATTGCCCTCTCTTCCTCCCCGCGCGCTCGCTGCTGTCGCCGTCCTCTCGAGCTTCTATCTCACTAGCTCGCGATCTTGGTTCGGTTGGATCGGCGATAACACTCGCCCGAGGTTTGAGGTTTCGCATTTCGCGCGGTGCATCCGACGAGCGAGTAGAAGCTACCGCGGAGTGCAGGCTCGACCAGACGCGAAGAGATCCAACTGCGACTCTCCCGTCTCGCAAGAACCCACACGCACAAGGATAAGCGCGCGCGCGCGCGCTCGGAGGGTACCACGTTGCCGTTCGCGTGCGCGCGCCCGAGCCTCGTAAACATCCTCCACGCTGCATCTCTTCGCGTAAGGTAGCCCGGTATATCGTACGGGGTTCACGCGATTCGTCCTCCCGGAGTGACGGTGAGATCGAGAAGGTGGGACCTTTCTTTCCGGAGGTGGTTACTTCCGGTCGGCATTCCACGCACTCGCACGTGCTCCTGCGCCCACTGCTGTTAATGTTCGTGCTGACGCTGATTTTGCCACTATATACTGTGAATTGTGCGAAACTTGGTTCAATCGAGATCGGTGAGGCGCGTGTACACGTGACGCAGCTTGACTCCCGTCTGTTGTGACTTGTGACTGCTGTGCCGCGATTTCGGTTCCGTCGCCGGCTACTGCACCATCGAGATCGCAAGATCGATAGAATTTCGGTGACGCCGATCGTCCGACCGATCTCCTCTTACAACTGAAAATAGGTAAGGCTGCTAAACAAATCTGACGTATTGTAAATCCGATCCTCGAGTAGATCGAATCATCGACTCTCGTACACTTGGACTATACTTACGCAAACGAAACTGGGGTGACAACCATAAACTTCTCCTAATTAAAATATTGTAATCGGTGTAAATTTAACTCTCATTATAATCATAAATAATTAAGCGTAACTAATTTTAATCTTTTAATACTTGTAATAGATTGCGTGATCGATTTTGCTTCTGTGAAATGTTGAAAATGTATTTGTAAATGGGCCTATCCGTTCGACTCGGAGAATGAACAATCGTAGACCGAGTTGTGGATTGGTACCAAACGTTCGACTAGTTAGAAATTTAGATTTCTTTCTATTTAACTATTTTCTATGTGATAAATCTGAAATGTGCCCGAGGCAGCTCGCCTTGAAATTATTAGTGCGAGTGGATCAAAGCTTCAATTTAACAGTACATAGTTATAATGAATGGCTTGTGCGTTATTTAGACGTGTACCAGGAAAGTGACAAGTATTATTATTACGTGGTTGAAGTAGCGCGTATAGCCGTACTTAAATACAGGAACAGCTGCATTAAGGTGAAATTATAGCAACTTTTCTGAATATGTTAAATTTCTCGTGCTTCTTACATTTCATATATTAATGATTTTACGTTTTCATGGATATCGATTGATGGTCTGTTACGGGTATGCTCGAGTAATTGCATCCTGTGTACTCCTAAATTTGTCAATCCTTTTTAAATTGGACTGAATTGTTCCTTGCAACATTCATTACTAACGTTTAAATATAATTATAAACAATTTCAACCGCAGCGTGCTAATTTTTTTTTCTTTTTTTTTCCTCAAAATTTTCTACACGTAAATAGTTGCACTTTTGCGTAAAAATTATTACTTTTCTTTTAATACGAACGTTGTATATCGTGATACAAATATTGATAAATTATTAATATCGAATGATATTTAAATTTACTTTGTAGCATCTGACAAATTTTTGATTTAGTAAGATGAAACATTGTAGGTGAAGTACGAACTCGACGATACCCCGCGGCAACACTTGAGTCCACAATTGTATTTAAGAAAACCTTACGGGCTACCCATTTGTATCAGATAAAAATGTTTGGAATGGGTCTTTGATATATAATTACTGTGACAAAGGCTATTCGTAAGAAACGTTTTACAATTTATCTATACGAATACAAGGTGCTCGAGCGAGTTGTACTATAAAAAAATATAAAAAAAAACTAATACGAATACACAATTTACATTTTGTTTTATTGTCGTGAACTTTGACAATTATTACTTACACACCATAAGTTAAGCTGCGCAATTTTCATTGGATATGCTATCATCGTTAATCTGTTCTTACTGCGATGTATATTCGATCGCAATATAATTACGGGATATCGGGCGCGATCGTCTCTCTCTCTCTCTCTCTCTCTCTCTCTCACTCTCAGTCTCACTCTCACTCCTATCCTGTTGTACTCGTCCCGAGTATTTGCATTTTTATTTTTCGTAGAGACCGAACCGAATAAAATAAACAAGCAAAGTTGTTTGCTACACATGAGCCTGATATTGATCGGTTTTATCATTCAAAGAATATTATACGAGCGGCGACAGTCTTGCTACTTGCGCGTTAAACTGTTTTACTACCGCACGCTATGTATATCATCCAAAGTATATTACCCTCTTGTGTGCAGCGTATATAAAGTCTTCCCTGAACTTATGTCCCCTCCGCACGCTGTTGTTTATTACAATGTAACGAGCAATTCTTAGTAATTTATAAAATAAAACGTACACACACACACTCACACACACATATCGACACACACATGCACACACATATCCACGCACACATGCGCACACACATCCACATAAATATTATCTATGCAATTTATCCAATATGGTATATGTATATACATTCTCACGATCTACCGATTCACTTCTTATTATACGTCACCCACTGCTCAACGCCTTGTGTTTCTCTGTAACAGTACATGCATGGTATAGTTAATTAATACAAAATCGGTTGAACAAGCCACATACAAGCTCATCGCACGTAGTACATTAAACGCTTATCAAAATTTGAATGAAAGAGAGATCGATCGTTTACTTATATGATTTTCAATCATTACAATTCCAAATTCGATAAGTCACCGCAACGTATTTCAAAGCACCAAATGTTCATCCGAAATATGTGTCGAAAAGTTAAATTTATTTTCTATAAATAATTTGTTAACTTGTAAATGTCGATCGGATTATCGGTCAGCGTGTAATATTCTATCCGTTATACAATCGTACAAAAGTTAGATTTAGACGTGGCAATGGACTTGCTATCGCAGTAATTATTATTGCCCCGTGACGACTTGGTGCATGTATATATATATATATACGTGTAGCAAAGTTCGTTCTCGATTCCGTCCGAGATCTGACCCCCTGACTCAAATCATGTAATTATTGTGCAATGCGACAACACTTTCTGCAGCGCGAAGACTATGTCCGCGCGCGCTCGGCAAAAAGTAGTCGGCGCGCAAACACAGACGAGTTCCTTAGCGCTACTCAGATTATTCGAGTCTACGATCGCGCATCGTATATAGGCTCCAATGGGAATCAAGCCAGCAGCTCCGGCACGCGAGACTTGCCGAGTAGATGACATTCGATTACAAACGTAATTGATTGCGTTAGAAGACAATGCTCGTATATTGCACGCTTATTACACTGTAGAACTTGTGTACACGTGTCTACAATCATTCTATGCGGCCAAATAACTCGATAATATAAAATTTATTTTTCCGAAATTATCGTGCAAAATAATCGTTCAATTCGAGATTTGATAGAAATTCTCTATTTCATTATTAACCTACCAAATGTTATTCAAATTTATTTTAAATAAAAATTTTATTTTAAAAAATATATGTGGTTTTCTATTAAACTGATAGTCAATATACAATCGTTGGTTTAAAAGTTATATAGATAAATTGAAATTAAAAGATATATAGAATGCGTTTTAGATAACTATAAATAAAAATTTAAATTATCTATCTTTTCTGTTCCTTTTATAAATATTTCGCTAAATAGTTTTTTTTCGTTTTATAATATTTCTTAATCATTTTTGAGATATCTTGTTACACGAGATAGTTTTACAAACACTCAACAAATAAAATGTTTTTAGCGAAATGATACACAATTTTTTTTTATTAAATATTATAGTTTTTTCATTAATTATTAATTAAAATATAAATAAACGTTTCGAAAATATTTTAAAAAAATACATTATTCTTTTATTTTTATATAGAAAGTATAAAAAGAGAGTTAATATACGAATGACGATTGATTTTATTTCTTATCTCAAACAAATTGATGGATGGTTCTATTTGAAACAGTGCATCGTAGAATTTTGAAAAAGAGCTGTCCAGATTTCGTGCATCCGTTGTCATCGAACACCCTCGGGCTTTTGAAGTTTCGTTCGAGAATTCGAGGAAATTGGGACAACAATTTTGTCGGATCTGTCGGAAAAGTTCGTCGGTGACACGTTATTTGTATCAAGACAGTTTGTGAATTTGATTGAATTAACTCACGATCTGCATATTATAGATCGCGATGAAATTTGTCCGATGTGCTTGCACGCATCCACACACAGGTTTGACTATATGTGTTCGTCGAATAATATAATTGATAAGTATTAATATTAATATGAAGATCGTCAGGCGCACACAAAAAAATGATTGACAATATAACTAAATATGAGTGTTGATTAATGACAAATAAAATAAAGTTTCATTTACTAAACAATGCAATAATTTTACGATCGCGGTATTTCGTACGGAGTTTAGTAGCTTAAACAATATAGTCTCGAAAGATATTTCGTGATAATTGCAAACTAAACCGTCAACATCCGATAACTCGAAAGTAAAACACCCGAATGATAACAATTATGAATCTTTTGCGGATATTGAGAGAAAGTAGAGTCGCCTTTGAACCTCGCAGGTAGGGCTACTCTGTCAAGTTTCTTATACGATAAAATTGATCGATATTAATTGTTGGACCTCACTTGACTTCCCATCTTGTCTTCAAAATTATGAGAGTCCAATGTTATTGACGCGATTATTTGTGGGTGTGTCTCATACGCTATCAGGTGTATCATCCTCGCACACGTATATACAATTGTATATATAAGCCGTACTTTGTACACAATGTGTATTTGTATCAATCGTATGATAATGGTATTTAAAGTATATGCAAACGGTCTGCCCAATCTTATCGCTAATGAAGGATGAGCTTTTGCTGTAAGGAATTGATGATCTTTTACCCAGACTCGTAGGACTGTATTTTACATTGTAGTATTCGATTAAACTTCAAGAAATTTTTGTGGCCTGATCAGCGCTACTTAACTAATTTTTATATACAACACATCGCAAATATTCAATGTTTAGATAATCTCAATTCCATCATTAAATCTCTCGTCATTTATATAAAAAAAATTATAAAGTATAGTTTTACTTCCATAATCGGCTATCGTTTTAATTCGATCATTATTGTATAATTTCGAACTACATGAAGAAAGATGATAATAAATATTGCAACATGTAATATTTTATATATATATATATATATATATATATATATATATATATATTATGTATAGATTTAATTATATAAATAGTATATGGTTTAAAAGTTACGATACACAAATACTAAATATCATAAACTTCGATGATCTACTTTTCAATGTTTCTAATAATTTATTTTTTATAAATTCTGAAATTAACAACATTTAATTTATTGTGAATGACAGTTTACTCTTTTTCACGTTCTTAAAAAATTATTTAATAAGTATAGCTATGATATTTTCCATAACTTCCGAGTGTTTGAAAATTTAATACATAGCATTAATATAAATTAAAGTATAAATTTTTATCAATTCAAACAAGAATTAATAAACTGTGATATGTTGCTCAATAAAATACTTAGTATATAAGAGCGCTGAGCCTCTCAAGCGTCGCTTGATAAGGATAAGGTGCCTAAAATAAGTACGTTTGTGATAATTTAAAATTTATAACTCAGTATGTTTCGCTGTTTAGATGCAAATTTTTACTCGGCGCATTGACAGGTATTGTTTAATAATTAGTATGATACTCTGACGTGTATGATTTTTTAATACATTAAAAAATTTAATTCAGACCACGCAAATTCGATAATGTACTTATCTTTGGCAAATATGTGTATATTAAGATATATTTACTGTCAAATAAAAGTTTTCACTGATCTATTAATAATTTTCATAACTACATAACATTATTTCAAGTTTCGCATCACTAAATTTGCAAATGATGATTATTTTTGTTTTATTATTATATTGACTTTAATATTATATTAATCACATTATTAGAGATGTACGAGTACTCGAAAGACTTGAATCGAGGTGAGTCGAGTTTTTCACCGATTTCGAATTATATCGTAACTCGTCAAATTTATAACTCGTACATTCGTCGATACTCGTTCAATTCGAATTTTTGTACAAATTTTGTTACTCGAGCTGCTCGTACGATTTAAGTTATATAAATAGTCGCATATGTACATAACTCGTTTAAACACTTTGATTCTTTATTTAATACGCTTAACAATTGATTTTAATATTATCAAAGGCAAATCTATATGTAAAAAGAGAGTTGATTAAAAATTATCATTAATTTTTGTATCAGCCAAAATAACTCGGATTATTCGAGAAACTCTGACAGTTTGAGTAACTCGGTCCTTTTTAGCAGCTCAAACTATTCGACATACTTGATTATCATGCGTAGCTCGATTCGTCACAATTACTCGACTCGAGATCGCCGAGTCGAGTATTCGGTCGAATGACTGAAATTTTCGAATACTCGCCTATTCTTAACTGACATTCAAAGTTTGTTAATTTAATAGAGAGTATTCTGTATACATTACAAAATTTATACATGTAACTATTATTGTTATATCTTATTATTGAATCTTTTTGTGTTCTACATTAACTGTAATCCACGTTTGATTATTTATATTATCTTCCAAACTTTATTTACTTCTTCTTAATTTAAAGAAAGTGTGTGTTGTGCTGTAGTAGTCACAAGCTTCTACCGCCTAAACTACACGTGTAAATAGTCTATATAATGTAATTATAAAAAACGAGTCAGAAATTATGAAATTAAATATATTTGTAACTATATTAGGAATTCTTAACTATCTAGTATTAAATCTGTGTGAAAAATTTTTGTCAGTTTCATGGTTCAAAATATTTTATTCAATTAAATGTTCATTAGAAGGAAGACATTATTTAATTATTTATAAAAGACATTATTTATAAATAGATATTGACTTTATTTTTTAGAAACAAATAATTATTTTAATACTAGGACGACAATACCAGGTTTAACATTGTATTCCTTGCGCAAAGCCGATGATTTTATTATCCTGATTCCTATTTGCTTTATAGTGTGCAAAGAACTTTTTTCTATTTGACCCTTATACGAAAATCAGTTGTTTTCGCACTTATAACATAATTTCCTGTTTTACATTTCAATTTTATTTCAAATAAGTTCTGAAGTACAAAAATATATTTTTCCTAATTTTTTAATTACAATTAATATAAATTGCTCTTGCATCTTTTTCTAGTTTTCAATTTATATTATATTGAATAATAAACTAGATTTTCCTTGTAAAATAACTATGTATATCTATAGTAAATAAAATGCTGTACGTATGCAAATATATCAAAATTTCACGTTGATTAATTTTGAAGGCTCATTAAATGAGATATCCAAAGTAATTTTTGTCTGAATTGAATGTAACGTAATAGTATATGTGAAATTTTTGCATTGACGAGCTAAACAGAAAGCTGAAGAAAGGGTATTTTTCATTTTCTTGATAATACAAAAGCTCGGGCAGTATAATGTGATGGTAAAATGGATATTCTCGATGCCTATAGAAAATTATTATTGACTAGGTATTTACGAGTTATACATTTAACTAACTATTTTATTAGTTTATGTGGCAAATATTAATTATGAAAAATTATTGATGTCGGGAATTAATTCAGTAAAAAATTTTATCAAAGTTTAAAAATAGCGTAACAAATTAAAACATTATTTTTCAATCTGTCCAATAGATACAACTCTTATTTACCGAACATAATGTCAAAGTATTGAATATGCGTGCAAGATAAGTTGTTTATGTACCTTAAGTCATATGTGACATAATAAGTCTTCCTATTTTTGTGCATGTGTAGTAATTATACGGTAAAATTATTTAAATTCGATGTAGAAAATATTTGAAATATCGAATTAATGGTAATTCAACAAACAATAAGACTACATTAGAAAAGGACGACTTTTGCACGTTCCAGATTTAGACTATTGACTGCGGTGCGACGATCGATTCCTCTTCCGTAGTAATAGAACAGAATGAAACTGTATTGTACTGAAATTATGAACGTGTTGTACGTAACGTCCCTAACTCATCAACCTTATACCGCATTATATTACATAGTATCGTTTCTGCTGTAACATAGTACTATTTAAATTATATCGCTTTACACGAACTTTCAATTTATAATTGAGTGCGAATGCAATATTTTTTTTTATATGTCTAACCCAAAATACCTTCTCATAGTCAATAATTATTTCAATGTGGGATTTATTATTTATCTTTACGTATATTGAAATTATATCATAATTATTAAATTTATTATTGGAAAATATTGTATTATAATTGTTTGTCTGTAATAAAAAAAAGACAAATCTTCCATATTTCTTGTTTCAGAATTTCGAAAAACGATATCGATACAGTAGATTCGAATTAAGGAAGTTAAGTTACTATAGAAAAAAAGTGGGGAAGAAAAACAGCTAGTCGAGTGTACTAAACTAGGACATTTTACATAGACTGAAAAATATGTTGAAGAACAATCAACGAGCAGCATGTCAAGCAGCTCGTGATAACTAAGAAGATGCACCACGCCATTCCTAAGGAAACTATAATGTGTTAAGTTCTCGTGCTTTCGATGTGAACGATATGGATCAGTCCGAAACCATGGTCATAGACAAACAAAAGTGGAAAGACCAAATGCCCAAGAAGGAGAAGAAAGAGCGCACACCAAATTGTTCGCGATGCAAAGGTCACGGCATAATGATTATGATCAAAGATCATAAACAATACTGCCCGACCGCCGATTGCGACTGTATTAAATGCGTTCAAACTATAAACAGGCAAAAACTTATGAGGCTGCAAACAGCGCACAGGAGGGCAGTAATACAGTATGAAAGCGTAAGAATATTTTACTTGTTACCTCTTCTTAACATTATTTGAACAATATGGTTGTACAATTACCTAAAATAATATATTTTGAACCGAGTTGATACATTAGATTGTTTGACGTTACTACTTTTATTTCATACTTTCTATTCCCACGTATCTTTGTGTTTTTTACTTATATATGTTGCAGTACATTAAAATAATCTCATAACTTAAAAATATAAGCTTATAGAGAATGACACAATCAAACAATATTCAAACTTACTTTTTTATTTGGAATACGTGAAAATAATAGAAATAATTAATAATGAACATGGAAAACACAAAACATTCAGAAACCAAAATTTCTTGTAGTAATGTACTAAAAATCGATTTGCTCATTAAATATTAATTCAAGTTTTTTTAGAACTAATAATTGAAGTAATTGTTAAAAACTTTGTAGCGCAAAAGTTTAGGAGTATAAGAATGTATAATAATATGTAATTTGCATAAAGATACGTCGTGAGTAAAAAGGGTTGTTTGTTTCGCGATACTTTAACTTAAGCCTCAATCGATACACAATTTTTACAAACGTTCATTCATGCACAAACACATACGCAAACGTAAAGGCACACACACGAAAAGTTATATATATATATATATATAGTGAATGTCGTTGCAAATTAATAAACACGTATTTATATCCAATTTACAGTTTGTAGACATGAGAAAAAAAGGAATATTGAGTAAAAATATTAGAGATTTTAAGCATCTCGAGCAAATGATAGTATTATCGAAGGGAAGAGTGTGCAAATTATCATTAAAGGTGAGTTTCTTTGTTTTTATTGTAATAGATATAATCTTTTTTCCAGTTTAATTATCCAGTTAAAAATGTATTTACTTTTATGGATTTAATATTAGGGTAACTTTACCTGTGAATTTCATGAATAAGAACTAGTTAACATTCTCACAAATTTTTAACATGTATTTAAAAAATTTACTGGAATGAAAAAAAAAACTCATTATATATTATTCTTTGTATTTTGAAAGTTAAATAACAAATAAAAATATGTCTGTCCGTTTGTTGTAACCACAAATTTTTACTATGCCATTCTATCTACCTATTTTTGTCACAATAAATTGAATTGAGATAAAAAGTACCACTTTGTCAGTTTACGTTTAATGTTTATTGAAATAAATATTGGTACTAATCAAGTAATTTTTATTTGTTCTTCAATTGTACGTGTCTTTTGCCAGTCAAGTAAAAATAACTAAGATTATTTAGTAATTACAACTTTTATATTTTGTGAGTGTGGTTATGCATTCATTTAAATATTTTAAAATTTTTATACAAGTCGTCAGAGCTACATACACTACAAGATAAATATAGCCACCTGACTATTTCTTAACGAAGTGTTCATTCAATGATGACTATTAAAACACTGGTTCAGTCACTTCATATATATTTTTGTTTGGATTTGTACATTTAATTAGAGCGCCGCATAAAATATGCTTATAGTAGACTTAAATATATGAATAATATATAAATATCGTAAAAAGTGTAGAATACAAAATAAAAGTAAATAAAATATAATGCGAAACTAAAAATAAATTGTAACAAGTTGACAACTGAATTGTTCTTAATAATTTGTTAAGCTACAACGATATGTCATTCAGGTATAATCGATTTATTAAACGTCATTAAGAGTTCCTCTTAATGTCTAATAATTCATGTAATCGGCTGAAACTTTGTAGCTCAAATTTTCACGAGTATAAAGACTTGTAATAATATATAATTTACATAAAGGCTCACATGAGTAAAAGGGTTGCAATGTTATGCCAGACGTTAAAGCTTTAATCGATATGCATGTATCTCTTGCGAATTATTTCTTATGCACATTAAAAACAGTATACAAGTACGTGTGTACCGAAATTCACTAATTTTATATTGAACTTTCAGATAGCGATGATGCGAGAAAATATCAAAGAAACTGGAACGGCGGATATTCCAGTAATACGTATGAATGGTACCAACAAACGAAATAGTACACCTATTAAACCCGTTTCTCCCATAGAACCCGTCACAAATGTAGCAGTACCACAAAAAATATCACCCCTGTTGTCCCAAACAGCGTCGCCTGTTTCAACGATCTCCGAGACAGATTCAAGTAAGCATGACATTTTCGGTATATCTTTATATTTTATATGAACACATACCCATATATATATATATATATATATATATATATATATATGTACAGAGAATTTTTGAATAAAAATTTCTGTGACAGCATGGTAAATTTGAAACGTGTTAAGAAAAAAAATTAACCCAAAAGTCGTAATATTTGTATTGAAATCGTTACCAGGCCCGGTAATTGTCAGATTGTCTGAATTCTCTGGGTGTAGTGTAGTAGTACTTTTATAGGTCATAACTACATCCAAACTTAATCTTTGGGGTCTATAATAAACATATTTACGTTAATTTCTCAGCAATTCTGTTCACACAAATGAATTAAATAGTTGTATAAAGCAAAAAAACAAACTAGTTTAGATAGTACACTGATTTTTTTTGCGAGATTTGGTTGCAAACATGATTTGACTGATTTGAATCAACTATTTCGACACGCTAAATTATGTAGCGCTAAATATCGTTATTTTAAATAACAATAATACCTATTCGGTAATTCGTAAATAAGTAGCTAAATGAACAATCTTCTATCATAAATTTAAAAGTTTATAATCATAAATGAAAGTATTGTACATTCAATAGTTAATTCTTATTTGTTCATAACCTCATACGAAATAAAACACGGTACGTCGCCACGTCATTTCTGCGTAAACCCTGTGTCGAAGTATGTAATAATAAAATGACAAATAATTATGTATAAGAATCACATATATGATATGACTCACAGATGTCGAGATAGCACATATCCCATAACTTATAAATTGTACTTTTTATACGAAGTGATATTTACAGTTATAATGTTATTTATTTAAAATATAACCCAATACAATGATAATTATGGAATCTCATTAAACTCACAGGAACGGAATGAAATAGTAGTCGCTTTAACATACATGAGACATATAGCTTTTGACTATCAGATACTATTAGTCTTCTTTAGGTAGAAATAAAAAGCAAATATTTTTATATATAGTAATATTATTTAATGAAAATGAAAGTTTGAAAATGCGATTGATTAACATACATTCTTTAAATTCGTCGCTATATTTTTTGAGTTAATAAATTTTCACTCGTATTCTGTCGTGTTTTCATTTGAAAAAGAAAATTAAAGTTATATTTGAGGTTATAAACTCTGTCTTTAAGCTTCATGATTATATAACTTAAATATTAATCTAATAACTTCTGTAGTATAATTATAGAAAAAAATTCACTTTATTACAATGGAATGTTACACGTGTAAGAAAGCAAATAATTCCAAACTATTAACAAGGAGTAAGAAATATAAGAAAAGCCAGAGCCGCAGATCCTAACAATCGTTTTGCAAAAGTTATACGCTATTAAAGCAAAATTTCCAAAAAATAGAGGCTTTACTTTAAACGCTTGTAACTTATAAACTATCAAATATTAATATTCAGATCAAAGTATAATAAAAAGCTGAAATGAAACAGATATAATTTAAAAAAAAACGCTAAAATCTGTTGAAATGGAGCACAGTTATAGTCAAAGTGAAAATTTGCAGAATTTAGCTTAAAAAATCAATAAAATTTGTACTGCCCAATTTTTGTTTAAAATTGCTTCTAATTCTTTATTTGGCTATAACTTTGCTCCATTTATCTCAGCTTTTTATTAAACTTTGATCTGAATTTTAATATTTGATAGTTTAGAAGTTACAAGCGTTTAAATTAAAGCCTCTATTTTTTGGAAATTTTGCTTTAATAGCGTATAACTTTTGAAAAAACGATTGTTAGGGTCTGCGGCTCTGACTTGTATGTAATAGTAAAATTTTATTAACTCAAAAAATATAGCGACGATTTTAAAGAATTTATGTTAACCAATCGCATCTTCAAATTTTCATTTTCATTTTCAAGTATAGATTAAATAGTTTAGTATGTAATTGTTATATTTTTCGTTTTTATTAGTATCTAATATAGAATCAGTTTATTTAAAGCAATTAGATTTCTATATATTTTTTAAATATAAGTAAAATATCGTGCAATCCAGATTTAGAATGTTTTAAACTTAATGTTTTTAATTTATAACGTTATTATTTATCATTTACGATGAGTATAAAGCGAGCAAAGAAAACTAATTGGTAACAGAAACTCTTTTATGCATCAGTAGTTTACATTATTATGATACTGCATCTATACATTGATATTGACTATATAAAAAACGCATGCTATAAAATAAATAATAACGGCGAAATATTCATTATATCTCCTATGCAGTATCAGCTCATGAACAAAGACTTATATTCTTATTTATTTCTTGAGAATTTCAAATCCAAGAATATATATATGATTACTGGTAAATAATCAATACTTAATAAAATAATGAAACCGTTGTGACGAATTCCTATAAATATGTAGATTTACAATTTAACTGGGTTATTAATTAGGAAGTTATAATGAAACAGAGTAAAGATACAAAGTCGAGACAACGTAAGAAGTGTAAGGGTAAAGGTAAAGGGTAGACGTCAAACTCACCTAATTTTTCTAAATCGCAAAGATTTAACTATGATAATTAACAAAAATATTTCCGAAATTATGTCTGAAATATTAAAGAATTTATTGAGACTTTTAATTAGAAAGTTCATATTTTTAATTTCTTATTTTTACAAAATATTTTTATATAGTGTACGATTCTTTTAATTTATGTGAACTAAAGTCAGATTCATCTGACTCGTTATAACATATACTAATACTAATAATTTTCTGTGAATGATTGGATTAATATAAAAATTTCGGTTAAGAGGATTTTTGCAAATAACTTGTAAATTGGTCCGTCTTTTTGCCTTCGCGTTTTCGTTCGATCTTTCTTTTAGTCGAATCGAAGAAAACGTGATACAGCGTCGACACAACGTCGAGGCTACACTCACATAAACGACGCTCTGAACGATCCCTGTGCAACGAAATTCAAGCCACTCTTTCACTTGACAACCCGACCGAATGTTAACCCTGGTTTTACGATCTTCGCCATTGGTCGAGAGACCATTCGAAGCCAGCTAATATAATACGAACTTATAACCAAAGCCGAAACCTAGGAGCTCTGCTTTTCGTGCCGTCTCCTTCTTTCACTCTCCCTATCCCCTATTTCT
The DNA here is from genome assembly GCA_026168455.1 of Theocolax elegans. Lineage (NCBI taxonomy): Eukaryota > Metazoa > Arthropoda > Insecta > Hymenoptera > Cerocephalidae > Theocolax > Theocolax elegans. The sequence goes on along the minus strand of CM047430.1, from coordinate 38,977,781 downwards.
CTCTCTCTCTCTCTCTCCTCTCTCTTTTTCTCTCTTTCTCGCGTTCTTTCTTTCTTGCAATGTACTCTCTATACGAATATCTTCTCTTTCTCTTCGTTTTACGAGCAGTCACATTTGAAAAAGTTAACTGTGACTTTGCTCCTTCCTCTTTTCAAAATGTGCATGCGTATGTATTTATATACAAGTGTGTATGTGCGCGCTCGTCTGTGTGTGTGTAAGTCTTCGTTTCGATCTCTTATAGTATGTGTGACACATGCATTGTTAACGTATAATAGATACCAACTCATGTACAGACACTTTTTCTTCGTAATATTCATTTATTATTAAACTATAGATAAAGAAGGAGAATAAATCAGATAAGCTATTATAATACCAAGTTAATATACATACGAAAAATTATGAAGTAATCAAGTTTAAATTTATAAATAAATAGAAGAAATTGCTTTGATTATAAAAGTAATAATATGAGACTTTCTTAAAACCAAAATTTCTTGCATTGACATTTTTAATATTCTGTTTTGTTCAGACCTTAACTATTTAAATTATCTTTCAAATGAGCCTAACTAGACTTCAATTCGGTGAAAATTCATAGCAGAGTGCGGCAATCAAGAAAACTGAATTTACGCTGTATTACGTACAACTGAAATAAGAAATTAATATTTTTTGGTCTAAACAGAAATTACTGATTTTTTAGAATACTTATGTGACTATAGTATTATAATAATATCCAAAATATTAAATTTATTTTATCAATTACCGTGAACAAAACATTAAAAAATTTTTTATTAGTTTTAGTAAGCTAGTGGCTTCCTTCCAACAAGTTTATACCTTTATTAAAAATCTTCAAACAAATTAAAGTTAGTTGTAGGCCAAACAAGTATTACAATATTAACTTTATAATAGTATGTTGAATGTTTTTGCGATGTTTCGAACGTAATTAAATTTTAATTTTAATTTAACTATAACTTATATAGTATTTCTACAGTTGACATTTATCACTTTCAATTAAAAGTCTCAATTAAGTGATGACACTAGTTGGTAAAGACAAATATATTTAAAAACTAATAATTGTATAATAAATGTAGTAAGTAATTATTAAAATATTATTCATTTTAATATAAATATGACCGTCTATGATACAATTGAAACAGAAAAATAAGTAAATTTTACTTCATTCATTTCATTATCTTTCATTTCTAATAAATTTATATAGCGCGTGTATTTTATTTGTAATTGAATTTAGCAACAGAACAATTTTCGTAATGTTATGATTTTAGTTGTTTAAAGAAATATTGCAATAAAAATGACTGATACAAATGAACGCAGATTTTTCCCAACATCTTACTAACTTGAAATGCTAACGCATAATTAAAATACGTGAATGGTGCAGTTCTCTTATCCTATCTTGTTGCAAGGTGGATATTAGTAGTACCTATATATAATTTAAAGAGTATGTCATTTACGTTTCTATATTTTGTTTCTGCATAATTTATGATTTTCCATCTTTATGAATTTTTTAATTCACGTGTTAATACAGCACTGTCGGGGATGACTCTATTCATAGAACTATTATATCCTAATTGGAGTGTGTGTGTGTGTGTGTGTGTACGTATCTGTATGTATCAATGCGCATATCGCACAATACTTTATATTTATACCTAAGTGACTTTATCATATCATTTCGTATCCGGAGATCAAATATCCCTCGCTCATATATGCACCATTGAAGATTTTTTCCACTCTTAAAATTTATAATTGTAATTTTTAGCTGGTAAACACTGCAAATGCACTAAATAATGTAGTAAAATGTAGTTGTTGAATAGTTAGTCAATGGCCATTGTCTGGACATTGAAGTAAATTGTTTGTTAAAACTTACTGTTTCATAGTAATGCAAGGATATATATAGGTATACTTATTGTTGGATTATCGCAACGTTTGTTATGGTTTATAGTTATTTTTAAAATAAATAATAATTTTTGGTATAATCGTAGTGAAATGTATTATTACTGTAAAACGTAATACTATTGTAAATGTATCGAAATTTTTAACAATATCAGTGTACTCTCACATTACTATACCTATATTTAAATAATTGGATCGAATCGTATTATTTTTGAAATTTGATAGCGTACATATATGCACTGATTAAAATTTAGAGAGCGGGCAATTTATACTTCCAGTTCATCAAGTGAATGGATCATTGAATACCATTTTACTAAAATACAAATATACAGTTTACAGGTATGAAAACGGAAAGTTTAATTAAAAATAAAAACTATATCTGGTGAAAATATCATACAGTTTGTTTTTTTTTCAGTTTTTTAATCAGAATAACTACAACTATGGCTATTCTTGTTCTTTTGATATTTATCCAGATATTTTTGAATTTTCAGCTATAATTAATTTTGAATAACTATCTTTGTATACATTATTATAATTTTATTAATATCTTATGTGACTGGTTAAACTAAATATAAGTATAATTATTACTATTAATTAAAAGCAAATGCAAAAATCATTAATAATACTATTTTATTACTTGATACTAGGACATTAGAATGAACTCGTGTATTGCAAACTAAATTTGAAATATTACAAAGTGAATTCGCATTTCCGTTATGTAAAAATTAGAATGTCAAATTTAGTATACTATCTTCAATAGATATATGTTAATGCCAGCTAGATAAAATTCTAATGTATATACATATATATACTAAACGTGGAGTTTAATTAAATGGAATTTTTAAACTTCCATAAATGCAATACATTTTTCAGAATTATAATACAAAGTGTAAATTAACTTTAAATTACGTGAAACTTTTTGTTTTATCCACAATATTCTGAAATTCAAGGGGAAGGGGGGGGGTGCTACACTTTTGTAAGTCTTCTATATTTATAGCCATAATAAAATTGTGTATATTCGAAAACTTTTCAGAATGTCTCTATGTATTTATTTATTATGTAGCATTTTGCTATATGATACCTAGTATTCAGTGGTCCGATAGCTTAAACCTTTATCATTGAAACAGCTCCGCATGCTATGCAAGAGTTTCGTGTTCGCGCGACAACAGTATCATGTCTACAAAGCTCATCCGCAACCCTTTTGTATTCCCGTTAGTCGAGGGTTGTCCAGTCATTTTGATCAACCTTTTGCTCTGAACATCATCCTCACCTGTTCAAACTCCCTGCGTATCACCTCTCTCTCTCTCTCTGTCGATCTCTCTCTCTCTCTCCCTCCCCCTTCCATTTCTAAGCGGTGCAACTCGAGTACGCATGATATTTGTGAAAATGCATGATAGATTTCAAAATCGCCACATTGTGCTTTTATGATAAAAGATCTTTTTTTGCTTTAAATTTTCATTTCATATTTTGGTTTAAAATATATAAATGAATATCAAGTCTTTGTGCAATATAATATCACTAGATTTATACAAAGATATTGTAATTACGTCATCAATATGCACTACGCAATAAATTGCAACAAATTATTTTTTGAAAATGAAGCCTTCTTTCCTATGTAGGTCAGCACTGGTCATATTTATTGTTACTGAAAAAAGGATGTACTTATATACATATATAGCAAAGTACATTGTCATTTAGCTTTAGATGTTAACAGAAAATCTATTAATTTCCTAATAATTATTAACTAAAATAAATCCACTAATTCTTTAGGGCAAATATTCCTTTCACTCAATTAAGGATATGTCCGACCCAAATTACAGGAATCTACCCTTTCCAACCCAAAAGTTTTGTTCAAAAAACTGATTTAAAAATCTGAAAAAATTCACTAAGAGAGTTTTCTACATTTATCATATATTATTTAAAGCAAGCCCGAGGGCCTGACGGTGTCCGTTTTTAAAAATTGATCCCCATTATATTAAAAAAAAAATAAGAAAATTGTTATTTTAGGATCCGACATATATACGCTTAACCAATTGCATATTTTGTTTTACAAAATGTTAGCTACAAAGTGATGCGCAAATTGATTGTTAACATTCTTCATCTTCATGCACAATGTATTATATTAAATTGTTATATTGATTATATAAATGGATCAATAATTAAAATACTAAATTATTATATGTATATATTAAATTGCAAGTTTCATGTTTTTTATACCATTATACATTTAACTCGGAATTTTTGTAATAGAATATTTTAACATATTTTAGGAAAATAATTGCATTTGATGGTCAAGACCGTAATATTAAATCTTTTTTTATATAGACTAGTACTTTTTGCCGTTAATTAATGAGCATAGAAAATATCCACTGAAATGTTGCCAAAATAGTTTGATACACGAATAAACAATTAATTATTAATGACTATAATACGTTATTAATTTGGCATAAGATGTTTGCGCACTCGAATGCATCGATGAGTTTATTAATAATTATTTATAATTATTTATAAAATGTAATTAGTAACTACAAAATAGTTTGGCATTATTATTACACGGTGAACAAACAACTCTCAATTGTTTAGTATGTTAACACAATGTGTTTCATTGTTCGGTACACAAACCACCTTATGCCAATTTTTCCTACCTCAGTTCGTGAAATATTAATCTAATGCAAAAGTAACTCACATTTGTGTATTATTAACCGAGTTTAACAAGTTGCTAAATTAAAGGGGACAATTATCGATACAACTACATTTTAAACTGATTTTTGTTTTAATGATTAATACGTGACACCCCATGAATTCGGAGACATATCGATAAACATTCAAAGTGATAGAAAAAAGTCATATAAAAATCATAGAAATAAGCCATTGGCAAGGGATAACACCATTCACTCTCGGATAACAAAAAGTGTATAAAGAGAAAGAAAAGGCAGAACATACTAACGTAACAACCCTGGTAGAGAATTGTCCATTTCGACTGTCGGATGACCAGTTATTAGCCAAATTAGTTGACTAATATTTAAAAGAAAAAGTTTGAAAAGGATATTCAAGATTCAGTCAAATTAAGTAACTTGATTGTCACGATTGCTTGTGTTAAATTACAAATATTCAATAATATTTTACTCATAAAAACTATTGTAGTGAGAGATATAATTTAGTAAATACACGGATAATTAATTTCAAAGAAATATCTTAGGCATATACTGCTCATACAGACAGACAAACTCGTCGATTCTGATTTTCGCCGTCTTCTCGAGAATTAATTGAAATCCAAAGAAAATGTTTTGGTCTGCATTAATATATTTCTTTCTACGCAATTGTACTTGTCGTGCCTGACAGACTTGTGTAAAACGTACAGAGAATTCAAAGCCTATTTTTGCTCATTTTGTACATATCATTCGAATACTTTAATAAGAGAAATCCAGCAACAAAATTCATGTTAACACAAAGATAATTCTAACCAGAGTTGGATGCACACATTACGCCTTCTCGTTGATGATCCAACGGAGCCTAAAGAGGCAATGAATATTATTGTTATAGGAGTAATCGTTACGTAAAATTATATGTGACCGAATATAAACTTATTTGAATTTACAAGTAATGTGAGCTTTTGGTATGACAAGGTCAACCGATGTTACTTGTTGTTATTATTAAATTCTGTACTTCGCGCGCATAATTAAAGATACAGTTATGAGAGTGCGTGAGTGTGCGTGAGTTTACCTCTCTTATCCTTTTTTCCAAATTAGAATATTGCATATAGTTAGTGCGTAACGATCCGTCGATGGAAGCGGATTATATTGTATTTTCCGAGTGCATTACTCTTCGTCTTCGTGATAGTCCACGAGTGTAATTCTGTTGAGTGATCAGTGATAAAAACGGGGTCGTGCGCGAGTGCAGACATGGGACGCCAAAACGATTCGTCGCGACATTGGGCTGCCTTCACCAGCGGACACTCAGTTGTCCAGGAGGTTGTCGAGGATCTGAGGATCGGCTATGCCATCCTAGAGCCGTCACCAGTAAGTTGATATTCCTCGTGTGAACCTCGGTAGATCGTCCACGCGCAAATAGAAATTATTGTCGCGGTATAACGACCATGTATTTTTCTTATTAACTATATAAATAAATGTATTTTTTTTGTATCATAGTCGCGAAATTCGTTTTTGAGACTAAAATACCAAAAAATAACGTTCGTCACTTATATCGCACGATTTTCAGCCTCGTGTGATCGCCGTAATATCACGATTTGGTCCGCAAAAAGCGCATTTTGCGGCCTTGGGACGGAAAATACTATTTTGTGCGGCGGAATAGGACTACGCGTTATATTATATTATATTTAATATTATTATTTAATCGCAGTCTTGATTACCACGTCACATTATATATCTAATAAGGTGAAATGCTTAAATTTTGTTTAAAATTATTGATGTTTAACGAACTAAATAAATTCGATGAAATAAAAAATATAAGCGATAATCTCTGTCAGTAGTGTGCAACCATGCGTGAAATGATGCGACGATGTACCATGTTTTGGTTCGGATGAGGTTACAAAAAAAATTATTAACTATTCAATATATAATAGTTACATTTTGTGAATATTTCAATATACTGACATACAATAGAAATAAACATTTTAACTACAGCTATTGTTGTTTGCGCTTCGAAATAGTTAACTGAAATCCTGCGATAACAAATCGCTGTCGTATCTACACTATCGGGTCCGAGCTATTGTGTTATTCTCGTATACTATTTATATCAAAGAAAATATAATTGTTTTATGAATTGAATACTGTTTCAATTTATATACACTTATGCATTTCTAAATTAAAGTCGAAGTAATAACTGTAATTCGAAATAGTTTCATGTTAATATCAGAGCAAGGATTACAGTGTAATTAAAGATCAAACGAATTTACCTGTAACTAAAGTTGAAATCTGAATTATAAGATATCCTTGTTGGAGTGGTAAAGTCTAATTTAGCAATTACTTTTAAAGTTCACTCTGAAAATATGAGGACTGCATACAGTAGATAAGTTCGTGAATGTGTCATCGTATCTACAGTCTACTACAACATGTAGTCATCAAATGGACAAAGATTTCGTATAATTCAGATCAAAATTCACATACACATTGAGAAAAGTGTATTTTTGCGACAAATGAATATTTCGTGAATATTTCTCTTATATAAGATATTGCAGAGTTATACATCATACACCAACAGTTAAGAAATATGTTTCAAAAATTAGGGAAAACATATATATGTTTATATTTATGAACTCCGAATTATCGTACATAAATATACAAAATAGCATATAATTATCATTTATATATATGATCTCTCATGGTCTAGATATTAGTATTTTTGATTTTTTTTTAACTATTTTGTGCGTGATTTGGTTTACGCATGCATGAGAATAAAATTATGTGTTTTAAAGAGTTTCCTGTTTATAAGATATAAACCATATTTACTAGCTAAAATTCAAGAGCAAATTGTAATATATTTATGGTAACAATGTAATAAAATAAGTAAATATTATAATATATATATATATATGGGTGGTTCTCTGTGACATCGAAGATGAAAAAAATAAATATTGCTATAACTGTGGGAATATGTTTTAGAGGTATCCAGTAGTTCTCCTGAATTTTTTCAGATTTTTTCTGGGCCATTATTTTAAGTTAAAGAGAGTCAAAGTTGACATTTTAGCACTTTTTTGCATTATGTGCCCATTTTCATGAATTTTTAGCTCCCAGGGGATGCATTTTTCACTAAAAACATAAGTATGACTTTTTTTGTAAAATTTTCCGAACTTTTCATTAAAAATACTTTTAAAGACATAAATGTATGCTGTCACACTCTTGTAAGCCATTTAAATCTTAAATAGTGAAAATCAGCAATTCTGCTCCGGACTCTGGTAACCTAATACTGTCTAAAAGATGTCTTTTTATAGTCAGAAACTGCCTAAAAATTTCCAGAGTGGGTCTAAATCATTAAGATCACTTATGGTCAAAATATCCGAGAAAGGTGCCCGAAATATTAATAGAAATGTATATTTGTTGCCTTATAACGATGAATCTATGAGCATGATCATTGCAAAAAAATTTGTGCACTTACCTTGGAGTGGTAGAAAAGTATCTTCACTTATTTCAGTATCCATCTAATCCCCTGTAAGCTGCTAAAAATACAAATATTATTATACAAATGTAAAAAATTAATTTTTAAACATTTATAATGCTGAATTTTTAGTTTTACATCCCTTACAAGAATTATAATACTAATCTGAAGGATTATTATAAATATATAAACATCATTATTACAATAACTGAATATACGTATTTAATACAAAAGATATATAAATAAATCGGATATATAATTATAATGAATAATATGATAACGTGACAGTGACAAGTTTGTGAAATCTAAACAATGTATTGCTGAATAATAATAATAATAATGTTGATACTTTTATAGTAATCCTTCAGATTAGTATTATAATTCTTGTAAGGGATGTAAAACTAAAAATCAAGATTTATAAATGTTTAAAAAATAATTTTTTATAATTTATAATAATATTTGTATTTTTAGCAGCTTACAGGGGATTAGATGGATACTGAAACAAGTGGAGATACTTTTCTACCATTCCAAGGTAAGTGCATAAATTTTTTTGCAATGATCATGCTACTAGATTCATCGTTATAAGGCAACAAATATACGTTTCTATTAATATTTCGGGCACTTTTCCCGGATATTTTGACCATAAGTGATCTTAATGATTTAGACCCACTCTGAAAATTTTTAGGCAGTTTCTGACTATAAAAAGACATCTTTTAGACAGTATTAGGTTACCAGAGTCCGGAGCAGAATTGCTGATTTTCACTATTTAAGATTTAAATGGCTTACAAGAGTGTGACAGCATACATTTATGTCTTTAAAAGTATTTTTAATGAAAAGTTCGGAAAATTTTACAAAAAAAGTCATACTTATGTTTTTAGTGAAAAATGCATCCCCTGGGAGCTAAAAATTCATGAAAATGGGCATATAATGCAAAAAAGTGCTAAAATGTCAACTTTGACTCTCTGTAACTTAAAATAATGGCCCAGAAAAAATCTGAAAAAATTCAGGAGAACTACTGGATACCTCTAAAACATATTCCCACAGTTATAGCAATATTTATTTTTTTCATCTTCGATGTCACAGAGAACCACCCATATATAGATTCATAACTTTCATAAATTTTAATACTTTATTGCAAAATATTTAGTAAAATGTATATTAGTATTTTGAAAGAGAAAAATAATAAGAGTTAAAAATTTTTTAAAGCTGCATAAATATCCTAATTTGTTATTATAAACACGTAGTGTACAGTTAGAATTAGTATTGCTTGCTAAAGGTTTACATTCAAATTGATCAATTAAGTATTTTTCAATTCGAGCTGCAGGCTGCATAGTAACACTTGCGTGACGATATCGATTATCGTCAATAATGCATTCGTAAAACGAACATAATATCAAAGCGAAGCCTTACTTTTTACTATAAATTGTTACTTTAAGAGAAATTCTGTCTGCTTAGGATTTTTATTTTTCTATTTAAAGAGCCAATAAGCCTTGAATAAACTAAATGTAGTTCTTTGTATTTAGATATTGCTGAACCCTTAAAAACTTTGTAATATGTGCATCTTAATTATTTAAAATTTTTGATAATCTTTGTCGAATGTTATTTTAACTTTTTAATAAATATACTTTTTAAGATACATCTGTATGACCGAAACCAAATCGGTCTAATTAAGTTTTATTTACTATTAAAAAAATCCAACATTCGTATATAAGTTTTTATTATTAATAGATATTTAACTTTTTTTAAATAAATTACTTTTGGAGTAAGTTTTGTTGACGAACTTTTATATGAATCGGTAGACAGATTCCCTCTGTACCAATGGAAATATCGCAAATTTCAGATGTCTCAGTTAAGTCTTATTTTAAACGTACCCTGGTGGAAATTCAGAAATATTTTATAGTCGCCAAAGTAGTTTATAGGTATAAAATATAGAAATCATAATATTTTGTAGAAAATGTCGATTAAATACCTATTTTATTGGTATAAAATAATTATACTATATTAAATAGCCAAAAACTAGACACAAAATATGCTATTAAATTTAGCACTAGTTTTTATATCTATAAAAAAGCTATAAAAAATATTTGTAAATATAACCTAAAATTTAATTTTTAAAGTTCAAAAAATTAAAAATATGTATTGTCAATATACATTTAATGTATAATTATTTACTTAAATAAATTGTTGTAACTTTGTAAAAATAAATAGTTTGCATAATAAAAATAAAAGTTAATTATAAGATAGTTAAGATTCGCGATGATTCAAATCAATATAGAGGCAATGTTTCTATTGATATTGTGCAATAAATGATTGATATTGGACAGATTTGAACAAAAATTGACTTTTATTAAGCGCTAGAGTTCCCTAAAACAATATATTGACGCAGCCTATGATCAACACTTTTACATAACCAATCCATAATATATATATAATATATCTTTTCTACAAGTATTGTAAAAAAGATATGTTTATTTTTCCGAAAGATCAAACTTTTTCTACATCTTTGTAATACTAATATAAGCTTAACTTTATTAATATAAAGAAAATTAGAGGATGTCAACAGTTTGAAATTTCAAGATAACCGTTGAAAGCCCTTATACCTAACTAACCTACTCTTCTGGGCATTTATAACTTCTATACTGTCTTGTGTTACTCATGTACATTTAGTTGTGCAATGTGAGGTGTTGTAGACGACATTTTATTGAGGTACATGGGATTACTTTTCCTAACGTATATATCGCTAATGTGGTGGTATATGCCGTTTATCTCTCGAAGCCACCCCCTGGGGTTGTATGTGGGATTTTTCGGTGTATTTCTATTACAATTATCATTTTATACGATTTTTAATGCATTCTAATGGTTTATAGTTGGAAATTTTAAATTTTCAAATTTCGTCGGAGTCCTGCGATGGAAATTTTAGATGCATTTCCTTATAATCACGATCCTCTAAAGACGAATATTTATGCATGTTGATAAATACTATTGTAGCACTTAAACTTTTCACGCTTTGATTTGTAATTAGTTTTTAGTAAATTTCAAAACGAGTCAAGTTAATATATCAACTAATTATATTAATATATAATAAAGAATGAAATATTACAATTAAATGATATTTATCAATTAATTATAAAGAACATATATACTTTTCGATCTAATTTGACTTATAAATACATAAAAGAATAATTACGAATATAAGTCAACGGAATCTTTTAAAGCCCTAATTATTAAACTGGAACAAATAGTTTAAATGTCTCTAATTTTTCGAAAGTTGTACGTTGAATTAAAAAAAATCGTTACTGGTTTCCGTTAATTCTTAATAATAGAAATTCAACATTTGAAGGTTAAATAAAACTCTTATTTTGCCATTTATCGGACATTTATTCGGTATTTTATGACACTTGGCCATTTTTTGGCTTAAAAAACGTTACATTTATGATCAGATTTCTATACTAGGATCGTTTTAATGATATTTAAATGTATTTTTTTGTAAAAATTTTAACAAATATGTATAAAGTTATTATAATTACTCAAAAGTTGAAATGAAAGAACTTTTTGAAATCTCAAGTAAGATTAATTTGCAGAAATAAGCTTATTTTGATCTTAAATTTGTTGTTATGTTATATTCATACATATTTTTATTTCAACGGCTCCTGAACTTTTAATTTATTTTTACCATTTCATTTCTCAAACTATAATATATTTACTAATTAAAATTTAAAACCTGTTATTCATTTATTATTTGTTTAACTTCTTAAATGTAGATGTATATTATTTAATTTAGCCTATCTTAATAATTGCTGCATTTACACCATATAGTAAACATTTATTTTAGTACAAGTAAATTGTACAATCATTTTTCAAAAGCTAATTGATTAATTGCTTAAAGTATTAACTTTGATTATTAATATACGCGAACATTGTAAGTTTTATAAATTTGTTCACGCGAAAATAATATTTGACAATAAAGTATTAAGTTGTGATTGAAGTAAATTAAGTTAATGTATGTATTAAATATTTCCTAATTGTTTAAATATCAGGATTCTCTAAATATTATACGTTTGAATTTTCGTCGAGGCAGTCACATTAAGTTATATAGATGATTTGAGGAAGGATTTATAATACACTTGTAACCTGTCCATAGAGAAAAAGTCAATAGGGTGCCCGATAAGTATTGGCACACATCTTCGCACGCACATAGACCTACCTGCCCAAGCTCCCCCTCCCTACCCTTTCTCCCGCGATTCTTTCCTCGCTCGTTTTCCTTCGTGTCGTCTATTCGTGGTAGCCATTTCCGTTTTAAAAAGCATTCTCCAGAGCTCGGAAAGTAGGCGGTCGCTAGCGGGCATGGCCTTACGCCATTGGCTCGCGTAACTTCCAATGTACATGTGCATGTATGCGTCCACACGGACACGCACACTCACACCGTTACACTCGCACATACAAGAATAACACATATTCACATTTTTATATATTAACAGTCAGAGAGAAAGAGACACACTGACAGAACGACGTGCACGTACCTGCATGTATAATTTTAATGTCGTGATGCGTTTGTTGCAGATACTGTTTCTTTTATAAAACATATATCAAAATATATCACCAAATGAAATAAGTTTCTTATATATTTAATAAACTACATTTTTCAATCTTGTATTATAAACATTATTTATTGATATATTACACTTTTTAATAATTCAATATTCTTTATAGATTCACCTTCCATTTATTCAGTACATTTACACGCATATATTTTAAGTTCCTATAAGCAATTTTTTGCCGTTCTAAGATTAATTGTAAGTATTTTAATACAATTTAGTCCTGTGTCAAATATTTTTTAGATTATTAGTTATAAAAACAATTTTCATTTAATTCATGCTTTGGTATTCTAAACTATATACAATATTTTGTTTTAGACGATTAAATGGCGAGTTGAAACCCAAGATACATTTGTACCTAGAGATTTAAATTGCTTTTTTTCTGTCGATTAACACAAACACCACTGGGGAAATTTATTTTTCTACAAGTGCTTCCATCACTATAAGATATCGCATACTTTCGAAAATACCAGAAAAAATACCTATAAACTACAATGAAATTATATTTTTGGTTAACCTCGAAATACTTAAACTTGTACTCGGGTAAACCAGCTTCAACTGATAGATGATTGAAAAATTTGCTAAATGAAGCCACTTTCTAACTCCGCTACAGTAAAAATACATTCGAATCTACCCCCTGCAAAGCTGAATCACTTATTGAGCAAAAATTTCACTTGAGTCCTAATTTGTTGGCCCTTTAATATCGATATTTACCTTGGCTAGAATTAAATTCTGACTCCACCACTGAGATCTAGAGGTGTAATTTTTCACTCAAATTTAGAGAGCATGCTCCCTGGTATAGAAATAGAATAGCCATTTAACGTTTTTTCTCATTGTTTTTGCCCATTTATTAGAATGAAATAAGCCGTTTCATAACAATTGTCAATTTATAAGGTATTTTTAACCTTATAAAAATTACTTAAATTAAGCAAGTCAAAATCAAATGCACAAACAATTAAAAAGACAAAACATGTTTTTGGAAAATTTTATTTCAATACTAGAATAACGTGCAGATCTTTAGAATAACTGTTTCAAAGGTTACTTTAACATTCCTATGAACGATCGAGATCATATTACACTAGTTTTCATACCCATTTCTTAGCAATATATGACTTAATAATCAACATTTTAAATACGTTGATTCTACTAAGGCCAGAAAAAAACTCAATAAAATTATTTTATTATATTATGTTTTAATTATTATGTATAAAATCTGTAATGATTTATTAGGTAATATTAAGTATGTTTATTTTTTCTGTTGCAGATGCAGAACAATTGGAAATACTAATTAGACGTAGTGAAGAGATTTTATGCCAAAGATATGGTTATTTTTGGGATCAGCGGGTTCTAGCTATGATGTTAGTAATTGTAAGTGGGGCTAACGCAGACAGCGAGGAAGCAATGAAACGTTTAATATTAGGTAATATTCTTACATTATGTTTTTTGAAACGTACATGCATTTGTATAATTAACGGGATGTGAGCCCCAAAAATAGAAAAATGATATATTTATTATTAAACGAGTAATTCAATTATCGAAGAAAAAACGTTCTGTACCGATGTTGCGTTTCCTTTAAAGATATTCCGTGATTTTTTTCAAATCTTTTTATTGATAAATCAGCGAGATTTTCGGGCAGCCGTGAATCATTGTTTGATATCTTTTATAACTATGTATTACCGATCAAAAATAGTTACTTACGTATTATTTATTTATTATTAACAATTTCGTAAAAATCTCTCTGTCATGATATTCTATTTGTTTTGAACAGTATCTGTGATCTTTTCAGCTTTTTCTTATAATTAGTTTTTGAAATTTTTGGGATTTTCTAGGTAGGTCTTTGCAATTTGGGTATCACATCCCTTTAAAATTGAAGTAATTCTCAAAATATCTAAATGTCGCATTAAATATATATATATTTGATTCGACATTCTACATGCGAATAATTTCTAATAGTGTAATAAAACAATTACTAACTAGTATTAAGAATTATAAGTTTAACAAAAAATAATAGAAAGAAAGTAAAATCATGGTTTTTTTCACTTTAGCCAAATCAGTCTGGCAACTTGAAGTTTATTCTACAGTCATCCTGATCTAGTCAGTTAATACTTTAAAATATTTCCTATTTTGCATTTAATGCTACTTAAATAAAGTTTTTTTAAGTCAAGAATGATTGCTGTGACAGATGTACCTGATTATAAATTTTTAAGGCATAAGTTTGTTCATTATAAATAGTTTTTATACTTTTATAAATAATATCTTTTAACTTGTCTGAAAATATTTATAATTTACGTTTCTAATGCACTATGATTGTGTGATATTTATTAAAACAATGGTATAAGTTAAATGCTTTTTTTTAAAAAACGGTATTTACGAATATACAGCTGGTTCATGTTTTACTACTGAATTTAAATTTACACAAAATTATTCTTATGCAACATATTGCTGCAACACTGAAGATTCTGGAAAAGAAACAGTATTCAATATAATGTCATTGTTACAAGTTTACAATTGTTAACGCATTACATATCTATAAAGTTGTTACTTGCACATGTGAAGATAAATCTTCTAATTCATCGCCCGAAGATCACATTATATTTACGGAAATTACATAATAATAATGCATCAATGAAGATTTTTTGGATTTTGTGGAACCAAAGATGATTATATCCATATACATCTATATCAAGATAAATTTAATCACGGGATCCCAACCGTGTTCGTATAGCGGTAGTAAGTTCCTATAATAAAATTTATATTACGTTGAAACATTTCCTAGTAGAAATCGGTTTCCGGTTCCAGATTGTTTTTAAAAAATGGCCGCAACATCAGCGAAAACGTGTCCGTTTTCAGCTCTCCGATGAATCGCTTCTTTTCCACAATGCATATACCTATTTTTTAAAATAAAATTCAAATTTTGTCATGTTTAAGATTATTTTTCCGCCTGTAAACAATATATAAGTTCGTAAATAGATTAAGTTTGAGTGCAATTCTGATCTTTAAAAGAGCTTTTAAAATTTTGAAGGTAAATATATAATAAAATCGCTATTTCTTAATAACACGATATACTAATATTTTAGAAATTACAGACACATTTTTAAAGGCTAACCGAATCTATAGAAAATTATTTACTGTTCATAGAAAATTGGAAAATTAATACGAAATAATGTAAATGTTTTGAGTTTTGTTCATTTCATTAATTATTTATAAAGTACTTAAGCCAAAATGCATTTCAATATTACAAACAATTTTTACTATTTACCTGAAACATTGAAGTTGCTGCTACTGTTAGTAAGTTAAAATAAATAAACTTAAAACATTGTTTTGCATTTATGTTTTATAAATTTTTTACTTTCAAGAGAAAAAAAAAGTTTTGTAATCTAATACTTTAAGATCAAAGTCAGTATTTAAGTTTTTCGAAGTATATAATTCATCCTAGAAGAGGTTATCATGCTTCTTGATAAGCATGGTAAATCTATGAATATAGTTTACTATTTACTTTTTAAAAGTAAAATGAACATCTCTATCAAATATTAAAATGATTTTGTATTACATCGAGATTAACAAAAATGTATTTATTTTTGTTTAATGTGTAAAGAAAGAATATATTTATTCCAAGAGTATACAAGTTATACTGCTAATGTCAAAATTTCTTGTAACATGTGCAGACAATAAAAACGAATATTAATTAATACTATGCGTATTAAAATACTATAAGTGATTAATCTATATATTATAATGTTTTAATTCAATTTAATCAAAAAACAACTCAAAGTTTAAAAATTGTACAGATACTTATACTAGTAATTGCAGCTAAAGTATTACGTTATTCCCTCAGCCCTAGTAGAAATCGTATTCCATTAAATAGGTAATAAATACATATTCTAAACAGAATGGTCGAAAAATGGGTGAAAAATAGGCGAAAAATGTGCCCATTTTTAAGTTTCCGGTGAAACGCTTTTATCTCCCAATTTTTAACCACTAAATAGACTAACATATAATTTATATTCTGTTTTGAGCTAATTTTTAGCTTAAGGGTAGAGTATGGTCAGAAAAATATTTTTGTAATTTTTATAAATTGTAATTTTTATTATTATATTATATGAAATGTCATCTTCATCACATATATTATATTTAAAAAATATTCTTTATATTGATGATTACTAACACCCAAATTACGTAAAATATTAAAATATTTAACAAAATAGGCCTAAAACAGTTGCAAATTCAAAAAACTCCTTGCAGGGTAAAAGTTATCAAAGGACTTCGGTAAAAAAATTTCAAACGTATACATATAAGAGCTACAACTTTACACAGCGAATAAGGTTTATCTATAAAAATGCAATTTCTGGCTCGATAAACCTAATTTATTTATATAATTGCCTAAAAAATATCAGATTTTTCATTAAAAAAGTAGTAATAAAAATGTCACATTTAATTTTAAACAAAAAAGGCTGTGTAACTTTATAATTCATACATACCTCAAGATGTGTGCAAAATTTCAGGTGGCTACGACAAAAATTGTCCTGCAAGGAATGTTTTAAAGGTATAAAAAATAGTTTTTGAATTATTTAGCTTTAAAGATAAAATATATGACTTATTGCATTAACTGAAGATTATTTAATGCTGAAATTATGTAAGCACATAAGCTTTATAATATTAAACGTTATTTACGCATAGTCTACGTAACATTTAAAACTTGTTTCTAAAATAAACAAAAATTGATTTTTTTAAAATTTTAGACCATACTCTACCCTTAAAAACATAGATCAAATTTGAGCCTAGTTATGTGCTATTAAATGTCTAATAAAAATGGACAACTGAAAAATATAATAAAAGTGCATTCATCTTCGTAAATACTGGAAATACAACAGAAATCAGTTGTAAATCAGACGAAAACGTTAAAAACCCATCCGAAACTATAGGAATTTTGAAGTTTATTGTTACCGGAAAGCTGGAAATATTATTCGGATGTTTTAATGTATGGTAATTCTATTAAATGTTAAAAAAATGGACGAAAATGCGTTTCATCACAAGGTATTTAATACCAATGTTTAATTGCTAGTTCTTATTCAAATTTCTACTAGGGAGGATGTATACTGAAATAGAGTAATAGTAATAGTTAATAAAATAGGGGACAGTAATATTTTCGTATAAAAATACACGAATTTATATTTTCATGCATTTTCATCGGACTATATCGCGGCAGTGCTCATTCGAGAGCGTATCCGACGGTGAAAGAAAAAGCCGAAAAATAACTCTTTATATTTGTCGTATACATTTTGAGCGATATTACAATACATATATAAGGGTAGGATGAAAAAATATAAATATGTTTTTTGTTTTTCAACTGAATCATTTAAGGATATTTTCAATAAGATATAATCGTTTTAACCAAATTTATGTAGTTAAATGTGTCGAAATTAGAGTTGTGTGCCAAATGTTTGTTGCTTCTTATCAATTTTTGGACTAAAATAAACATGTGAAATTTAATAATTATACAGTACAACATTATTAAAGAATAAATATTGAGATCGATAAACTTAAAAATAGAACGTTACCAAATTTAATAGTAAATTCATTTTTGTTTTTTATTGTTAAATTATTTTCAAATTAACTTTTTCTCAGTTCAGATAACAAACAATTTAAATAAAACATGTTTAACATGTTATAAGTTACATGTTTTTACCGAGAAAAATGTTACTAGGAAAAATTGCAATATTATTGAAGGCTTGACCAATAATAAAAATTACTACTTTATATAGGAAAATGTATTGCAGTTTCTTTTATATTTACTATATATATCTGTTAACTTTTCATACAAAAAACAGTATTTTTATAACCTTACAACTATATGTCTTTAGATAATTTAATAATATTGCAATATTTATTAAAACCTTTTACTCCGTGTCTGATGAGTAAGCTGCTATAGCAATAATCTTTAATATATAATGGTGGTATACATTTAGAAAGCATGAATTTTTAGAATGCTGTACTAGTTTTCAGAATAATATGTATTATAATATACAATAAAGTGAATTTAATATTGAGAATTAATTATCCAAGTATCAAATATAGTTACTAAGCAATATTTCTTTAAATTAAATTATATACTGTACTAGTGATTTCTTACAAATATTGAGGTTAGAGGACATTAAAATATTATTAACCCTAATGAACAATATATGTATTTTAACAAATTTTTGACCAACCGACTGCTAGTCATATTTTTAGTAGTTAACGGGCTGTCGGACCCAAGTTACAGGGATCTACACCTTTCAACACAAGATTTATCTTGGAAATATTGAATTAAAAATCTTAAAAAATTCATATGGATAGTTTAAAACAATATCAAGGGCATGGCATTTTGATTTAAAAAAAAAAACAAATTTGATAATAATAATTGAATAAACAATTTTCGGTCTGTAATTATTGATCTAAAAAGGCATGATATTTCAACGCAAAAATCAGAATTTAATTAGAAATTTAAAAATCTGAAAAAATTGAGTATACTATTTAAAACAGGTCTAAGGACATGGCGTTCAGGATTTTTTCAAAAATGTATTCTTTTGTTTATAAACAAATATTAAACATTACCATTTTCCGACATCCCCTTAAATCAACATATTTTTTTACTTACTATAGAATTCATTAAAAAAATGTACATTTAAGGAAAACATTTGAAAGTAGATATAACCGTAAATACAATTTTTTTTAAGAGTAAACTTTTCATATACTATTGATCAGATTTTAAAAAATTAAATGCAGAGAGTGTATTTTAGATAACTAACATATAAGATCCTTTTCTCATTTGATTACCAATTTTACGAAATAGTTGTAAGAAATATACGCTCTGCATTAATTTTAATACTCTCGAGGACATTACGTGCATCGTTTACTGCACGGATGAAATTTGGATATGCGAGGCCGTCACAATTCCTACCTTAAAAAGATGATAGCCGGATGTTGTAAAGCGTTTGAAGACTATAGATTTCAGATTATGTCTCAACATTCTGAGTTTTTAAAATTGTTATCGTATACATATATCGCATATCTGGCGCGTGAAAAAATATAAAAATAAGTCCAGTTGACTGCAACATAATGATAAGGACTTTTTACATTCAATGAATATTTATTATTAACTTATTATGCAATTTTTCTATACAAGAAATTATGACTCTTATGGGAGTGTAACATGGTATCAATGTTCGAGGCGCACGGTTTTCATGCAAATGAGTCATTTATCATTTTAGTAAAATATTAAATTTGCTATAATGTTATACAATTAATTTCATATAAAGTATATTTTATTCCAAACTCGATTAAAATGTCCACTTCCCTATCCTAAAAATCAGAGCAAAAGTAGCACATGTTTCCTGCAATTGTATTTTAGGGTGACAAGTAAAATTTCGAAGGCTAAAGTATAAAATTAAAGGAGCGAAATTAAAATCAAGAAATAATGGTATGGAATATTTGAAAAGTGTAGTGGGCCCACTATTCAAAATCCGAAAGTAACCACAGTCGAATGTGTTATAAAATACAATATCCACGCATGGCGAAAGTAGATTTATCCCTCGGATGATTGCTGTCCTCGCGAGAAAGTTTCTCCCTCGCGTGATTACTGGTCTCGCTTTACTTATGCCGTAAACTCACCCTCGTGAAAAATCATCTAATTTCGCTTCAAGACGCATAATATACTAATATTGTACAACCATTTGTTGACACAGTAAATTAATTAGTAATCTTATAATTATTTTTTAAATGAAAGGAAATAGTAAATTCTTTAATAAATCTCTCTATCTCGAAATAAATTATTTACTAATAAAATTATCCATAAATGTTTAGCGGGAATTTCTCTCAACACTGGCGTCACGGTAGCCATTTTTATGAATCATTTATGTGTTTTTGAAAAAGGGGGAAAACAAGTTATTTTTTAAAATGTCGATAAAAATTGATTCGATACTTATAAAACAGTTTGCATATAATTAAGTAGCTTTATGAATTATTATTTTAAAGTGTGTATATGAAGAACTTTCGTTGTACAATCAAAAATTAATTTGAGATGTGATTATTCCGAATTCATAAGCCAAAAAAACCCCACACACTGAGTAAATACACATTTACTTAGCAAATATTGTTTGAGTTCATCGTAGTTATAGATATTCCATCGAATAAATTTAAACTTTATTAAAGTCGTTAAATAATTATCGAGTGTAAAAAATATATTACTAATAACACAGTAAATAATACGTATATAGTAATTGTAAATAAAAAAAGTACTTGCAGAAACAAAAGTTAATCAATTATTTAATAAATATTTTAATACAATAAATTAATGTTTTTGTAAGAAAATCCAAAAAAGTATATAATGTTTAATGAAATTTTCAATTTGGTCAGTAAAATGTGATAATTATAGAAGTCTTTAAATGTAAACCAAATTTGAAATTATTTCTGAGTTTAAATACATCTTTTGCAAATATTATAAGTTTAATAAAATATCAGTCCAAAATTGTTCTTGCAGGGAATCGAGAAAAAACTTATATTATTTTTCTTAAGTCACATACGTGATTATTAATTAATTTTACAATAAATAATTTCTGTGCTAAACAACTAATTATGAGAAATATAATGAAACGTGTTTTTTAAATCAAATGCGAATTATTAATTATATATTACGTTAAATTTTTACAATTGTCCTAGTAGAAATTAGTTAAATTTTTCGTCACCGAGTATCGAAATTAAATTGTGGGTATGAATTAATAATTATGCGGATTGAGCAAGCATCCTGCATTAACCTAATCAGATTATAAATACTTTATTTTCTATATTGTCAAAGCAATGTTTTTTTTAACATATGATTTCTTCACCGAGTTAACATGTTTAATTATTAAATTTCTGATAGGATAGCTTTAAAAAAAATCATAAGGTCGGTAAAGCAATGGACTTGTTATACCTATAGGTCCCATGTTCAATTCCCTATCTTTACGGATTGATAGACAAGTATCACTGGGATATTGGGAGTATAAAGACAGCAACGTTAAATAAAAAAAAACAAATAACAATCGTTATTTCGATATACAATTATTCTATAACTATAGAAACTACAATGTTGCTTCTTCAACATTGTACTCTACATTTCCGTTCTGTTCCTTTGATATTAACATAAATAATAATTTTGAATGGTAAAATAAGAACTAAAACATTTGCATATACAGGTTTTTTACATTATATAATAAACTCTATTTCTTACGAAAATCCATGAAAAGAAAAAAAATGTTATTCCGAATAAAGTTATACAAGTTACAGTGGTAAGCTAAAGTATTGCTTGAGCCTGCAGGATAGAAATATAAGCAGGGAAGCCCGAAACCGCGATTCCCACGTTTCGCTGTGTACTTCAATTGATTCGCGAAAAAGTATCCTGAAACATACAATACTCTCTTTGAAACAACTTGTTGTAACTTTTACCACCGTTATCACTGACACGCATGTGCCTCTCAATTAGTGGTTTACAAAAAGCTGTTCAAAGTAGAAAATGATTTTATTTATTTTTAATTCAACATTGTTAATACTGCAAGTATATGAAAATGTATTTTCATTTGTAAAATTTATTAAAATAAGAACAACAACAATAATAATAATAACAACGAAAATAATAACAATAATAAAGATAATATAGAGCCTGTGGTACAAAAAGTAATACAATTGATAAATTATAGTTGATTGTCTCTTCTCTACCGAGAGAAATTTCTCGAAATAACAGAAAATTATTTGGCACGTAAATTAGTAAAACTAAAAAGATGCAATATGCATATACGCGCGCGTGTGCAGTAATTTCACGAGGTACATATTGAAACGTCAGACAACTGATAATACTTGTACGCTCATATTACGGTTGCTAGATACTTACCCAAAGTGACTAGTTAATTTGCAATTCATTTCTCAACCAGCAGGTAATTTGAAAAATTTAAGAGACGAAAATCCTACAATAATTAAGAAACAATAGAGTGCGAGCGTAAAATTGTAAAAAAAAGTTTATATGTATGTCTGGTAGATGTAGGGATGACGTAAGGCGTTATACATGTATATATATATATGTACATGTATATGTATATGTACACACGCAAAAAAGCGACACGCATGGTCGGTGGCATCGATAAGAGAAAGATAGTATAACATCACGTTAATCGAGTTCGGCGTCAAGTATATTTTTCATTAAATAACTATTTAATAAGGATGAGACGTGCACGCACTTCCTCGTGTGCTGCACCTCTCCCAAGCTATTGCAAGAAGGCTAATTATACGCGCATGTAACTCGTTAGTTCGGTCTATGAGTCACTGTTACTACAATGTAGATTGACCGCGAGCCGAGAGCCGAGAGCCGAGAGCCGAGTCCCGCGAGTGTATATATATCTTATCGATTTTCACGCATTCCTCCGAATGATTTTCAAAGCTGCAGCGCGTATACGTAACTACCGCGCGAAAAATAATAACGCGCGTGCACGCGAACAATCCCGAACGTCTCTTTAGTTTAAATAGTTGTGTCTAAACGGCTGAGGAAACTCAACGTTTTATCTCACTCACTTGACGACGCAATGTTAAATTTATTTTTTTTTCTATCTTTTTTTTAAAAAAAAAACCAAGCGATAAAACGCATATTGAGTGTTATCGCCGCGAAATACTACATGCGCACAGCCAAGTGCAAACGAATAAAATGGATATATATGTACGCGGATAATAGAAACATTATATGCCACGCGCAGAAATTCAAACTTGCACATATATAGGTATATTCGATGCTCTAAGGTTGCGCGTAAACGCGTTCATCAATACTCCACGAGTTAAATGAATTTGGGAAAATGATAATTAATACCTACACCTCTATATTTTGCTTTCAAAATCTTTTTTTATGCCTCTTCACTCGCCTACTGTTTTATTAATCGTTGCCATTGAAATTTCTAAAAATTCATGTTTGGTGATGTTGCGTTTAGAACGTAGTTAAGACGTAGCTAAGATATAATTGATCATTCGAGTTACATCACACAACGGTATACAGATATATATTGCATTTAGCATTATTTCTCACCTAAATCAAAAAATTTTCACAGCAAATTAAGCATATTTAGTCTAACGTCTAATTTCCGTATTGGATTCATTTTTATACTTTGTGTATATATAATCGCAGATATCATACGATACGAATGACACTGTCGTACGATATTTACATACGCTATCACACGAATGAACATTTTTATTATGGATATATATTTATTGAATTTTAGCAATTCAATGATCTTACGCTGTCCTAAATATCGTTAGTAATGTTAATGTTCAACGTACACGTTTGAACATTTGTGTAAAAACTAGTTTAAAACTTTCATGTAAGCGTTTGTATATACACAAATGTAATTTTCTTTTTTTGCAATTTTTCGAAACTATTTAGCTTTTTGATACTTCACAACTAATAGTCGATCATTAAATAAATTTAGAATTGCATGTATACGTGTTACAAATTGTAAGTAATATTTTCAAGTAATAAAATATGACAGAATCGTTACATTACAGTGAAAGTTATTTTCTGTCTAAAAGAATCAAGATAATTGCGCAGTGTTAAAAAAAAAAAATAAACACCGTGGATAAATAAATAATTTTTGTAAATTTACTAACAACTCGAGTAAATAACTGATTATTTAATCGATGTATCATTAATCTATTATGAAAATTAAATTACGGTAAAGCGTATAGAGTTGGAAAAATTTTCCTAGTGCAATTTAAAAATATTCGTTCGGTACGATATTTACAGCAACTATGAATTGAGTTTTATTAGCGACGCGATAGCAAGGCGGCGTTGTTGCGATATACTTGTTACACGCGCAGATTCGTGCGCGCGTGCAAGAAAAAGAGATAGGTAGATAAATAAATAAATAGATAGAGCGAGAGAGGAGGGGGGACTAGTGCGCGTGTAGGCGCTTGGTCGAGGGAGAGCGAGAGGAAAAGAACAAGGCTTCGCTAGCGAAAGAGAGAGATGGACGGAATTCTTGACCATGACTAGCTCGTGGGTACAATGCAGCGCGCTCGCTCGCTTGCGCGCGTGCGATATCGTTCACTTGGAAACGCATCGGGGTAAAAATTGCGAGTGTTTCTCTACCGACTAGCTCGTCTACACGCGATGTTTGATGCGGTGCTGCACTTACACTTGAATGCCCGTAGCCTCTACGAGCCGGCGAGCAGATTCACGTGTCGCATCGACGTCGAGGACGGCACGTTTTTAACCAAAGAACGATCGTGCGCAACTTGCTTGCTTCGTCGTATAAACGCCATTTTTTCAAACCGCTAAATTTATGCTCCCACTAATAAAACTTGAATTCCAATGCAAATATACATTTATTATCCGTATATACATGTATATACGAGTATTGACTTTAACTATAGGTTAATGCAGTTAATTTTTTAATTTTTTTTTATCTTACGCATACATTTTAAATTTCTGTCGTCAACAATGTTAGATATTCATTTAATATTTATTTTGTATAGAACTAAACAAAATTATGTGTTGATTTAACAATTTTTTATTTTTATTTTGGTCGCTCATGAATTTTATTGCTAATGCTTTTTTTAGTAGTTTGCCAAAAAGATGAAGTGGTAGGGAATATTTATAAGCGTGGTTAAAATTTTTTAACATATATTTCAGGTTTACTCTGTAATTTGCAATTTAAATAATAATTTTTACTTGTAAATTCATAAATCTATGATCATTTTCGAATAATAATATGAATTTTGTAGTATAACTTGCTTAAAGAATATATCGTTTTATAAGTGTGGAATTGTATTTTTTGTATTACCCTGTATGTATTTAGTCTAATTTAGTCTACCCTAAATACATACATAATCCAAAATATATTTATCAATTTAATAAAAACGTAATTCCAATAAGTGCTTTATATAGAAAAGAAATATTTAATTAATTCAATTAAGTATATTTTTAGTACGCATTTATTTCATTTGAGTATTTTATTTTTATTGAAATACTATTTATTTATAATTAATTCTGCTTCAATAACACTTCGAGAAAATCAAAACCGTGCTACACTTGCGCGGATTGGCCTGGTTTTCACTCGTTACGAGTAACTTATCATTTCTTTGGATTTAGAGAGTGGTAGAAGTAGTTACTAATTTCCCGAAATTAGAAGGGATTTGCCAAATACAGTTGAAATCGTTGTTCGGAAATTCAGCCTACTGCGACATCGATTTTGACGTAATAATTGCTCAATTTATGTTGAGATAAATAATAAGTTTATTATTAATTTGTTAATTAGTACTTAAAATACATAACTGTTGACGTAAAACTGTAAAGAAGTGATAGGTTTTTAAGGCAATAATTATTTAAGTTTTTGAACGTCAAAAATATCTTAAAATTATACTTTATTTAAATAATAAGATTCTTATGACGCACATTTGCTATAATAATTATTATTATAATATATATACAGTACTGTTTAATATGTAATATTTTACGTATTCGTAAATCATTTTAACTTTAATAAATGAGAAGTTATCCATTTGGTTTAAAATTAGACACTTTTATAGCTACATTTCATCAAAAGTTTTCAATATTCAGTATATAAACTTACCTATAACTTTTTAATTTTCACTATTGAAATTTATAGAATCACAAAAAAATGAGAAAAAACAAACATTGTTCTGCCCAAGAAAAAAAGGTATCTTAAGAATTACTATAATGTACATTAACGTAGAGATATATTTAATTATCATAATGTTTACTATATTTTGTAAACATTAACATGTTCGTAATAATTTTTGTTAAAATTTATGCTGAAAATGATTGATAATAATGACGATAATGAAGAACGAAAATTAAATTAAAAATTTTACAATGCTGGGTGTTAATTGTTCGTAGATGGAGTAGACGCTTCATACACGAGATTTGATTTGAAATTTTTACCACGTTGACACGACAATTTGTAGTCAGAGAATAATAAATGTAATTCGTGTAGTAAAACATTACTTCAGCTCTTTTTATTGGAATGTCATTAAATAAGAAAAAATAGTAGATGATATATCCAAAAAAACGTTTAGTGCAGCCGAGTTCCCGCAAGCGATAATTTTGTGGAAAATTGTAAGTGTACCGTTTGGTCACGTCGTTTCGAAGTTGCATTTCGTAGAAATGAAGAAATTATTAATGTCCGGCGTGTTTATAAGTTCCACTCCCCCTTTGTGAGTCTTTGGTCATTAACTTTTATTTGATCACGATATTTTCTCCATCATTGTATATTTTTTTCCTGCGCGGCGTATGATACTTTCCCCTTGGAGAGCTCTGGTTTCCCCTCTCGGTTCGGCAAGTTCTTGCGGCTGCCTTTCGCGCGTCCGCGTGCGCTCAAAGGCGCAGGAGGGAAGTAAGTCGTCATGAATATTACAGGCATTATGTGAATATCTTCCTCTCTTTTTTTCTCGCTCTCTCTCTCTCTCTCTCCCTCCCTTCCTCTCTCTCTCTCTCTCTCTTTCTCGCTCTACCTATCTTTCTCTATCCTCTATATCGGTTTTTGTGGCAAGCAGGTATAGTGGCGAAGGCCCACGGTCGCGCGTGCTTTCTTACCGATATCGCGATTACCTGATCGTCCGAGACACGGCCATATAGCGCGATGTCCACTTGCACGATCTATAAGCTCTCTTTGCTCCTCTCTCGCTCTGTATCGTGGCATGCGCTTAGCAAATAATTGTTCTCGGAGCGTCAAACCGGTTTTTCACTCTCGCGCTAAAAAAACTCACAGAAAAAGCAATTATAAGCCGCGTTCGCGCACGTATCACTCGGTTTTCTGTGGATCGTGCACCTCCGACCGGAGCGGGAATTGGAAAAAAAGCGTCGCGCGGCATCGCGTGAATCGCACTTGCATTTGATTAGCTTCAATTATCGTCACTTACCCGAAAGAAAGAGAGAGGCAGAGATATAGGGTGGAAGAGAGAGAGAGAGTGAGAGGGGGGAGGGGAAGCACCCTATACCTTCACACGCAGCCGCGCTTCGACTGAGTCTCGTGTATAAGCGCTTATTTACTTTTGACCGAGTGCAGCCTCCTGTCTCTTTCGTCCTCACGACGTTTATCGAGGGCCTCAAACAATTTTGAAGAATGAAAAGATAAATCGGCCCAAAGAATATAGCTCAAAGCCAGAAGGCCCTTGCGTGCGGCTACGCAAGCCTGCATGCGAGCTGGATATATTCTGTCTGTACGTACATTCATCTATATACACGCACACCTTCATTCCCTTATATGCCTCGAGTTCTCCGACTTTACTCTTGGATCGACATTTTGCCGATGGATAGTTTCATTCTAGAGGAACAGACAATGGACACACATAATCGGGATGAATCCCTGATGAGGATGTGGGATTATGCGGTTCGCAGCTTTTTTGACAGGGTTGTTTGGCTATTAGCACATCCATACCATGAATATTGCCAACTACATTTATATATAGTTATACAAAGATGTGCACAGTTGATGATTGGAATAAATTATCAGTACCTCTCTATGCCAGTAGAATATAAGTATAAAACAAGTTCAACCAAAAATGTGTCGGGAGGTAAGATAGGTGTATAAATTACCATTCGATTATCTAATTCTCTTTTTCTTACACGCGAAAGGGAAACTTTTCTAACACTAATTTATGTAATAGTGATTGTTAATTACTATCTTCGAATAAATTTCGTATATCTTATAATTTAAAAGTTAATACAGTTTTCATATTGTTAAGTTGCTTTTATCACTCGGTGGTTTCTAATATTTATTTCTTGGAATTTTATCGATCTTCCCGAGTCAAAAGGTAAGAGGAGAAAAAAATTAACACATTTTTTCTCTTATTGTGACGTTTCGGTGGTCAATGTCACCCCCTGCAGACTGCACAAATTTTATTAACATTAATTGATACATCTCGGATTATATAAAAATGAAAAAAAGGAAAAAATAGAATTATAAAAAATACCTTCAATTATAAATATACAAATAATTCGTCGTACGTCAATTTGAACTTGTTCTTCTTTTTCCTCATTATTGACAAGGAAACGTCAAAATCAGATGTTTAGGCGACGAATATTATCTCTTATATAGGTAACGTGTACAAATCCCGCTTGCTTATATACAGTGGTGTACCGAAAGAGAGACAATGTTTACAATTTTTTTCTATTATTACGCACGAGCTTTGTATACACACAATATATATAATATAGTTTTACTAATATAGGTTTACTAATATAGGTTTACTATTTGTATACACACAACTATATTTAATATAGTTTTACTAAAAATTCCAAGTGATTGGATTTACTTTACATAGCAAATAATTAATTAAAATATTAATGGGTTAAGAAAATAAAAATAGGTTTAAAAAGATACCCTGATAGAGGTTTAATGATTTTGACTGGTCAGCTAAATACTTATTAGGCAAATTAATTGGCTAATACTTAAAAGAAAAACTTTTAAAGGACTACCGAAAATTCACTTGACTACTGTTTTGAGACGTATTGTGACATTTCAGTTACTTTGAACATCGTAATTACTTGTGATAAAGTGTAAATATTTAAAAATATTTAAAATTTCCCTTTAAAAATCAAATCTTGTAAAAAATATAATTTTTAAAAATATAACACGAACAATTAAATGTAAACACATGTATTTGGTCACACTGCGTATAGGGATGTACGAGTATGTACTCGAAACATCGCGGTTTCTACGCGCGTGTTCACCGATCCACAATTTTTATTTTCATCGTCTTTTCCATAATTAATTGACGTTCATCAAAAATATTTAAATTCTCAATATTTACATAAGTACGCCCGAAAAGTTAAAATACCACCGAATTCTTATTAAAAAAAAGCAAGCCACATGACCAGTAAAAAGTCGTTAAGGAATTAAGGAATTACCGAGGGGCTACGCACGCCAAAGTCAAAAAAATGATAGAAGTCACAGAAATCTTTAAAAGTCTTAAGAAATCTTTAGGAATCTTATTGAAATTTCATTCGAAAAAATTTTGTTATCTTGATTTGAAATGTGAAAAATTTCCAAAGATTTCCAAAGTATTCTAAAGATTTCTATCTTCTCAAGTCTCTAAGAGGCATTGGAAATCTTTTCGAGATTTCGGATGCGTAACCTCTCGTATTGACCACATTTTTAACCAGTTATTTTTTAGTAGAGTAACCAAACACAATCAAATTAGGTAAGGACTTACAGGTGATTTTAAAACACTGCTACCAGAGTACAACTCGATGGTCTTTCTAAAAAGTTACAAAAAATTAACTTTACGTGAACTTTACATAAACTATTATATCTTTCGCCACATATGGGTTGTGTAACTTCTCCAATAGTTTATAAAAAGTTTGATTAAATTAAATAATTGTTAGTATCAAAATAATTAAATCGTAAGTTTAAAATAACTCAAATAAACCCTTTAAATTTTTTAATAAAACGAAAATAAAAAAGTTTTTATTTTAGGGGTTTAACTACGAAAATCATTATTATAACCTGAATTTAACATAGCTACAGGAAAAATAAAATAGCTATAAAGTCTTCAAATCCGATTAATAATTAAAGATAAATTTTTCTATAAGCAGCTTATTTTCTTATAAATAGTAACTTCGATTAATTTCTAACCTCTTACCGAACGCGTCGAAAACGTGACACCGTCGCTTGTAATGATTGGTCGAATATGTTAAGTGTATTAAATATTATTTAAATAAATAAAAATATTTCGTCATAGAGAACTATGTTAGCTATGTTAACAACAGTTTAGTATTTAAAAATACTGTAATTTGAATAGCTTCTGACAACAATGACGAAATCTTTATTGCGAGTGAACCAGATCTATTTGATTGGTCAACTGCACTACCTGTATTTTAGCATAAATTTAAAACTGCATTTTACCGACAAATATAGGATGATTTATAGAGGAAAACTACAACCCATCAAATTTTGACACACAAAAGTATAAATGTTTGTTAAAGAATAAAATTGTATAGATATTTAAAATGAACTTATTTTCGTGTTGCTGCATATAAATATAGAAGAACATTTGGTGAGTTTGAGCGTGCCAAATTTCGATTATCTACGTCAGTGATCTATAGCGGTAAGATATACTAAGTTTTATCGGATTATCGTAAAAAGAGCGGAAATGAAATCATTAAGACAATAGTATCATCTATAATTAAAAGTTTCGATTACAAGAGCTACCTAGTTTGCTAGGGTATTGTCGTCTTTGGCGTCACACACATGTATACAAAATTAACTCGTATATAAATCCTTTATTTATGAATGCGTACTTATACCGATATAGGTACACTATATCCGTAAGTTATATCTAGTCACTAGCGCTGATGAGTGACAGTTGTAACCGTCTCACACACAGTTGCAAGCCAACTCTTTCTATTCTTCTCTGTCGGTATCTTAATATATTTATAATATCACTTTCCGCGAGGCTTATTTATAACGACTGAGTTGCAAGTATGTTGGCTCGCTTAAA
This sequence comes from Theocolax elegans, assembly GCA_026168455.1. NCBI lineage: Eukaryota > Metazoa > Arthropoda > Insecta > Hymenoptera > Cerocephalidae > Theocolax > Theocolax elegans. The sequence continues at coordinate 38,946,654 of CM047430.1, read as the reverse complement.
CGCTAAACTTACATTATTTTTAGGCGCTAATAAATATTGCATCATTACGTTTATGCGTAATTTAGATTTGCAGCTATCTACAGAAATCTTTATATAACGGCAAATCGAAACAAACGGAATACTCAAATTTTCCTTCGCGATACATAACCAACTAAAACAACGGAATTCTATTCTATTATTTTATCGTATATTAGACTTTGATATTAATTATCTACCGGTCTCTAAATCTGATCAAATGAACAATCACACGTTAGCATCATTAATTTGCAAATAGCAAAATTGAGTTGTTTTAAAATTGAATTAAAATTCTGAAAAAATTCATACGATTAGCATAAAATAGAAAGAAGTACCTGGCGTTTTGATTATTTTTTGTAAGAAAACATCATTTTTTAATAATAATTAAGTAAGTAATGTTGGATCAGTAATTTCTAGAGAAAACAGACTTACAACCTAAACATCGTAATCAAATTAACGATTAAATGTGGAATAAATTAATAATTATAAATTAAACTGTGGAAAAAAAATTTGGGAATATTATTTAAACATGCCTAAGAACCTGACGTTAAGAGTTTTTTTTAAAGTATATACATTTGTTTATAAAAAATTGTAAAAAATAACCATTTTCTAAGTTTATCATTCCCTTAAAGTTTTAAAGAATATTATATGAAATCAGTCGGAATTGAATGATTGTCTTTTTAAGTGAACAATATCAACATTTGCATGAAGATATAAGATTCTAAAGTTTTTTATTGCGCTTCAGGAAATATTTCTTTATAATAAATGTTCATCTTATCAGATAATAGATAAGAATAAGACGAATTTTTCTTTTCTGCAAGGTCTAATCGGAACGAAATAACAATTCGCATCAACCTACCTTAGACATAATCGATAATATTCACTACTTTAAAAATCATCGATTTATAAATATGAGCGATACTAATATAACTAAATAACCCAATAGCCTCTGTTTTTGTAATAAAAGGAGTCAACACATGTAAAATATTTACATTTATAGTATATTACAAGGATTTATAAATAAAAGTAGTTATAAAAATAAATATAGTCAAAATTAAACTGTAGTAATTGTTATATAGTTCACAGTTTGTCTCTGAAATATAACGATTTAACAACATTTTCTACTTCTCAGCATGTTTTACGTCCATTCGTTAAAATATATAGTTGGTTTAGAATTTAATTACCAATCATATTAGATTCACAAGTCCTCTTGCAAACACAATTTGCAAGTTTAAGTAACATATGTACTTTAGCTAATACTTCCATAAGTATAGTAAACCAATTTTTTAGATAGTCGTTCTATTTGAATCAGGCTATACGGTTCATTTTCTCTCTCTCTCTCTCTCTCTGTCGCTCTCGCTCTTGCTTTTTCTGTCTGTCTCTATTTCTTTATACAGACTATTTCAGATACATATATATATATACCAAACAGTCAACGAACATAAAATCGAAAATGGTCCAGGTCGTCCGAAGACATAACAGCAAGGCAAGCGGATTTATACACGCTCCTTACCTCGTATGGCTCTTTACGATATGTAAAACCGACCTACGTTATTATGCGCGGAGCAAAGTTACTCCTCATAAAAATCTCAAAAGCTCTTAAGACGCTGCAAATAAAAAAATGTAAATGGTATGAGAACTGAGCTAAAGAAGGGGAAAGGATGGAGGGAAGTTTAAAGTATAGAAAATTAAATTTTAAAAAAGAATAATTTTATCTTTCAAAATTATCAAAAATTCATGTTGTCAAAAAAAACTACTTGTAAATCGTCTCTTATTTTCACCTTGTACATTTTAAAATTAACTAAATTAAAAATAAAATTTTTATTTTAACATGCGGTTGTATATTTAAATCATTGATAAGTATAATTTACTTATGAATAAACTAAAAGTTAATACAAACCATAAGTGAATAATTTTCATTTATGAAATATGTAAGTATTCACATATTCATAAGTATAATTATTCACGTGTTTATAAAAGAATATGTACTAATTTATTCTGTTAATATACATATATTTTGAACGGTCTACTTGTAATTTTTGTAACGTACTAAAGAAATTAGTTTATTAAAAGTTTAAAAATACATAAATATCTGCAAACCGATACTGTAAATTTAGTTAAATAATTCAAAAGAACAAGTGTTTTTCTATTGCATAATCGGTTTATTGAAAAATTTAATAATTACGCATCCGTAGGCAACAAACTTATTTTTTAAAATGCTTACACACTTGACTTTTTTGTTTTTAATAAGGATACGTAATTGTAATCTTGCAACAATTTTGAAGGATTTGATTTCCCTTTTCAATACTCACTACTGGACTAGTCAATTTACTGTTCTTCGTAGGCCACAGTTATGGGCTTCCACGAAGCAGATAAAAAGAATCGAAAGTATAATAGAATTTTCGATTGCAACCTTATGCTCACATTTATTCTTAAGCAATTTGTAACACGCTCACTGTGAAAGTGATATATTTTCAAACTTACAATTATTTACAAATATTATTTTACTTTTTTTCTTGATAAGTATACTAATTTTAAAAATATTATTTTAAATTTTCTGCAAAAAACCAATTTACCGATAAAATGTATATTTTATTCTCTTTGTCGTAAAAGTTAATAGTATTTTATCAATGTTATTCAACTAGACATATAAACTATAAATAATTACTAATAGTTAAGAGACAAACTTCAACAACATAATTGATAAATTTTATTTCGGAAATTTAAAGTGATTACTATTAAATTTGTAGACTGCGTTAGAAAGTAAATGTACTATATCAGAAAATTCAATATAAATATAGTTGAGAATACGTTTCTTTAAAAATAAAGCAACTTATACTTATTAATTCCACATGCATATTATGTAAACATTTTTGTCGTTCAATACTAACTTATTGTCTAAATCTGAATTAATAAATCGTATATTTTTATTTTCAAAATTTAGTAATCTCGTCTCCTATTGAAAATATTATTATTTTCATAAACGTGGACAATTACGGTTTGTTTGTGAATAAATGAAAAAAGAGTTAAATTTGTAGATTAAATCATTAATTTTTTCTAAAGTTAGAGTAAGTTCTAATTACTAGTTAATTAGGACGCTCGAAAAAGATTCATATGAAATTTCCCTTGTTCTAATTTCTGATATAAACGATTATTAAAGTTTTGCAGCATATGATGGATTGGATTTATTTAAATATTAAACATTGGTTTATATAAACAGAGAGAAAAAATTAATAAAACTTAACTCGGTAAAATGTCTATCGCTTGATTGCATAATTTTTATAAAAAATTTTACATGAAGATTGATCATCAGATTTAAATATTTACCATGTTTATTTTATTAATTAATTACCATATTTACTTTAACTTTTCCAAACCAGGGTACTTCGAGCACGTATTTTGTGTCTAAATTGTTCCCTTTACAATTTTAACGTACAATAATATTAGGTACGGTAATTAAAATACTTAAACATTATTTTTGCATGGTGCACAAATATAACTCGCAAGTTTTTAGTATATATAAATCCAATGTATTTTATTCTGATTATCTACTAAATCGGGTCTTGCAAATATTTATGTATAAAAGTATTCCAAAATAAAATCGAGTATTCCCTACTTGTAAATAAATTATTACATTCATCTGTAAATATTAATATTTGATCCTTTATAGATTATATAACTTGTATCACATTATATATACCTATACATACGGGCATGTATATATGCATTTTACAATAAATACATCTAATATAATAATTATGCAATACACATGATTTATCTGAGATAGAAAACATTGTCAAACCATATAATTAAAATAATTATTTTTAAATTGTAGAAAATATAAAGTTATCGTTGTGCGCTGCAGTGTACAGTGAAACTTGTGCGCGTGCATACACAGACACACACACACACACACACACACGCGCGCGCGCGCGCGCGCAACCACGCACGTGTATATACATAAAAAACATAAATTCCAATTCTAGGAAAATGTAGAATTATTAGTGACAAAATGCACTGTCATGTGGAATCGATAATTTATTCAGAATACGTAATCAACGTAAATGTACATTGTCTGAGAAGCGTCCTTTATCATTCTTTGATAACCGGATAAAATATGTGCAATTCCGTCGCCTTTCGACTTATTGTTTGTTCACTAGTGTTTTCAAGCGTTTATATATTTGTTCCACGGTAGTTTATGTATAGTTTAGTGTAGGCAAATGGGATACGTATTCAACTAAAAACTGAAATGGTTACCGCATGTAGGGTGACATTTATACGTGCATGCGCGTAAAAATGAATATAATTATGCCGACAGTCCAGTTGCGCATTACTTTACCGATAATGTCAATTATAATGTACATTTTTCCTATTTACGAAAAGTGTATGCGCTTCTCTTGATACGTAATTAATAAACGCTAAGAGTAATAACGGTCACGTTTATATATACGTGTATAAAGGTTTATTTGAAAATAATAAGATGAAACTGTTATAAAATAGCTTATAATTAAACGTATCAAGTATTGGAAAATAAGGTAATTTAAATACGTAAATATAAGTATATCCAAATAGGTGTATCTATTTAGTTAATTGAGCACCGGGGTTTAAATTATTAAAAATAAATTATTAGTATAGTTAAATGGAGGTTAACGAATATACGTATTTTCTTGTCTTCAATCCGCTTGATACAGCTAAAAGCTTACTTTAAATAATAGCTTACGTCTAGAACTTATATTGAATCTGTCTGTCAATCTTCCATAAGGATTCTCCGTGCACTACGAATCCGCAATTCTTGTTGGTTTCGGTGTAATTTATTCAATTAAAAATCATTTAATTCACTTATTTACGTTTCGCGGACATTAATATCCGTGTACGATTGCGGGTATACCAATTTGTCGCGTACGTTTCATTAATTATAGTACAAAACAACTCATAAATTCCAGCAGGTGTTAAGAATTTCAATCGTTCATCGAGATTTTTTTTTACTCTATATAATATATACATAATATTCCGTTGATTAATGATACCTCTATACCTCTATAGTTGCTTGAAAGGCGACTTGCACTTGAAGAGTTTATGTAACGTGTGCAGTGGACTAACAGACGAACACACTAAAACCTAAGAATTCATCTTCTTATATCTTCAATTTGACGTTCGCGTTTATGAAATAGGTTAAGAACAACAACAGTATATGTATACATCGAATGATAAATTTTAAATTCCGTTATTTATATAAGGCTCGTCGTGTATTCTATTTATACGTACACACATGTGTGTATACACGTTATGCCATTTTCGAATTGAACGGTACGTGAATTGTAATTACTATATCCCTTTAATCAGTTAGATAAGGAATTTAATAGCATAACATTAGATTACCAGTATATATCGTCAACGATACCCAAATTTACCTCAGGTTTTATATTGCACGTTACCGGAAATCGAGAGATGTCCGTATAGTGCCTATATACACGTATGCGTGTATGTATGTATAGCTAGGCTGTATACGTATCATCTTTGTGCGGCCGCCCCGCGATGCGCGCGACTCTCCTCCCTTGCGTGCGATTCGTGACATCAATGCGCTTGTATTACAAGTTACGCTGCATATATGACGATGCCTCGGAGCGAGCTTCGGACCACCCTTGCAGCCATTTGAAACTTGAAGCGCGCGTTTCCTTCTATTGTATCGAATTATTTTGGATTCCCTTTTTTGATGCTTTTGTTCACCTGAACAGTCAAGTGTGCTTTTAATGCCCCAGCTCAAACCTATATATGCAATCTTATATACGATACTCGTACGGTACGGTATACGTACACTTCCAAATCTTATTCCACGCCTTTTATTACAATATTTCGTTAACCTCTCATTTTATTTTATTAATTTTTACAAAATAAATATATTCTTTTTTTGAGATTCTTCGCGGATTTTTGTATTACTTTTTTTTTCTAATAAACTACCAGCATTATTAACATACCTACGTCAACACTTAAAGTATATAAATACATATACAATTGGATTAAATGCTAGTTAGATAAGTTTTAATGCATATACATAAATGGACACACGTATGTATAGTAAATGGAGGAAAGGTACCTTCCTTTACTCTATAATATTCTTTGAAAATGTAGAATAATAAAAAGTATTTATCAACAAAAATTTGTATTTAAGGATAAATTTTTAAAGGAAATGTTAAAAGAAATTATTATTTAAGTAATTGCACTGTAAACTAATGTTGAGATACGAGGTTGCGGTAACAAAGATCTGCGATTCTATTGTTTAAATATATAATTAAAGTGATGATCACAAGCTTGGAATATAATATTTAAATTATTCATTTAGAGTTTCTTAAATAAACTATTAATTTAAAACTCTATTCGTAATAAATAAAAGAGCGTATTGTTTTCGTAAAATTATTTTAATAAAAATTATAATGTTGAATTAAATTTACTATACACGCATGAAGCTCTATTAATAAGTTTTGGTTAGTTCAATTCAATTTATTTAAAAATATGTAATAAGCTTTTTAGTTAATAAGAATAACTTGAAAATGTTCATTAAATGTTAACGCAATTTTATATACTCGAAACATTTATTAGTACTATTAATCGGCATATCGTTGTATTGTTGTATTATTAAATTGGTAAGATAAATAATAAAGGCAAATGTAAGAAGGTCGTGAAAAATTAATATTTAATCCAAGTGATTTCAGTATCAGTAGAAACAATTATCTTGTCAGGCAGGGCAATTAAAATGGCGTACTCATTCTTATAATTGTTTACGAGTGTGTATGGAGGTATATACACTCGCACTTGACTATATCTGTAAAAATTATCTGAGCGAGCGAGGCTTGGGTTCGCCGAAGGCACACGTTGCACTTGGAAACGAATTTTACGATTTCGCATACAGATGCGGAATACAGTTGTGTTGCATGACGATTGTTGCCGATGCGCAACCGCGATACCTTTTCACGCGTGCTCGCAAACACGTATCCGCGTCTCTATATATAAGTTTCTACATTTGTACTTGTACATCGCAAGAGCACAGTCTCACACTGGCTAAGTAGGCGCGGGCGCCTGATATTACAAGTTTTCTTCGTTTCTCCGGAGCTCTTTTTCCATCGTTTTCGGAGAAGAAATCGCGAGAGACCCGCAGGCACACTGCACGCATACCACTCGAGCAATTAATGCAAAATTGACGCTTCCCCGAGCGAACGCGCGCCCACTTTTACAACCCGATGCTTTCAATCATTTCGGATAAATGCCCGATTATTTTTTTACTCTTCGACTAAGTCCTTCATTACCCTGAAAACTGAAATGCTTGCGCGCGCCTCCCCGTGTTCGCGAAAGAATAAGAGAGGTAAATAAATAAACGGAAGGTGTAACAAAGTGCCAACTTGCATTTGGTGTCACGTCGCGTCATGATTTTCATTGGACACCAATAATACTGCTCGGTACTGCTTTCTTTTTATTTGGTTGTTATTTCTTAGCGTATACTTTTTCTTCCATACCATTTTCGTCGTCGAGTCGATGTATTATTTTTCTCGTTGTATTTTGTTTGACGCAGTTGTATATGAGAGACGTTCAATCACAGTTTACTGATCCCTAGGACCGAACGATGCGTAAACATACCAATGAGTGAGTATCAAATAGAAAGAGGGGAGAATCACAAGAAAGGAGAAGGAAAAGCTTGGACGTGAGTATAATGCAAACAATCGCGAACCTGAGGAAGTCGTGTCTCCAATTTGATTGTATAGAATAATCAGGCCTAAAATGGAATCGATTTAATTAAATAAGGTTGACTCTTTATCGCTTGCCACCCTTTTACTCTTCGATTGCAACCGACTCATTTGCAAATTTATGTCACTTGTATCCATCGCCAAACTATTATCTTTAATAATAATGTATTAATTTTTCTTTTTTATTTTATTACTTGTAATTTTAGTTATGTAGTTATAGTATTAGTACGGCAGACATCGACTATTTGTATATTTGTAATTATAAATTATCGTATCAACTATTTATGTTCTAGCAAAGATTAATAAACCTTTGTATTATTAATCTGCAATATAGCTTACAAAGAAATAATATTATTTATTGATGCATTAATTACCAAAATTAAATTGTTGGATTGCGCAACTAGCACTATAGTATCATTTGTTTATCGATAATTAATTAGTAAACGTAACATAATAAATTATTACTAATTACTGCTTCTAAATATAACGATCAATCAACTAGCTTGAATGCTTATGCAAACACGAGCACAGCTTTCTACTCCTGAATATTTATTAAATGAGTTTTGCACTTTTACTTAGCTATTGCCATTCGCGTGAGGTTTCTTTGGACACTTGACCAAAAATGATCAATAGGTCCACAGTTCATGTTCAAAAACTACACTGAGAAAAAACTGCATAGCAATATTTACTAAAAAATTTAGTAAAGTACAATATAAGTAATACAACCTGAGTATTTTATTGATTTCACTATACTATAGCTGAATTACTTATAAACGTATACTTAAATCAACCAACTTTTTTTGAACAATGGGTCCAGTTAATTTATTGATATTCGACTGTATTTTTTACTATAATTCGCTTAGTTAAATTTACTATTTAGAAATACTTAATACAACCCTAATTTCTTAAAAATATTTACAATTAAAATTTTGTTACTTTTACAATATATTATTGCAGTGTCATTATTACACAATGCAATATTGTTAAATATACTATGTTTTTAAAGTATGTTTAAATAAAATTTTTGATTGATACTAACTAATATGTGGTACAATGAACTATATAATACAAGAAAATTTACGGATTCAATGGTAAATATAGGTACTATTTTTACAAATATTATTACCTATGTATGCAATAACTGAATTCCTTTATACGTATTTCGAAATAAGTTCGTCAGTGTAGTGTTTGTCGTCGAAGGACATGGACGTACAGCAAAGTGTAGAGGACTTACTTAAAAAAAATATTAATGGTTACTAGAAAATTAGTAATGGTTAATAGATTTTATATTAAATTCAATATATCGGATACACTTTTGACTGATTAGGTATAAGATTTTGTACTGAGTACTAAAAAGTTGCGTAATCTTTTAAAAATTATTTGGTCTCCAATCGACTGTGACAGAGTATAAGATATTTTATACTCAGTCGAAAGATAACCTAATAGTTTTTTATTTAATATATCTCCAGTACGTTAAAATAATAGAAAAAAATCAACAAACAAATAAATAGCTAAGAAAAAGTATTGAATTAGTATCATGTACATTATTTTTAGTAAATAGTAAAACCGAGTAAAACCCGTACTTATGCACGAGTAATCATATATGTAAGTACGTATGTATTGCAAGTGTGACTACGCATCTGACTATGAGTTTTGACTAATCAATAAACAAAAAGATACAACGATTACCAACAAACAGTCAGATCCTAACAACCTAAGTTTATTTTTATATTTGTATACATACATATTTGGCTATATCGCGCGGAAGTGCGATTCCCAGTAAACATAACCTAGCTAACCCGCGATTCACGTTGCATTTAAACCACCAATTTTTTTAACTATCATTGCACGTCATACGTCATCATATCGTCAAGAATATTATATATATATATATATATATATATATATATATATATATATATATATATGAGAGTAAAAATAAATCTATGTACATTTTATAAACTTATATGTATAACTTGTTTTATAAAAAAAAATAAATTTTTAAAAACAAAATTTTAACTATCTTTTCATTTCGCACAACCGTATCTTAAAGTCTAACTTATTATAAATTATAGTAAAACTAAAAATTATGATGCATTTGTAATATTATTTTTCTATTAATTTCTATTATAATTTATAGTAGTGTTTAATAAAAATATAATATAGTCATTTTTAATAAATAAATATTTTTAAATATATAGTTAAATTACAATTTCTTTTTTGTAAATGGTACTTACAATTTTCAGAAATAGTTTTACCATAAAATATTGCAGTATAGTTATTGCACTATATTTTCTGGTAATTTTATAGTAAAATTAACCTTTTTTTTCTCTCAGTGTAATTACCATTAACCTCGTTATACTCAAAATTCAAAAGATTTTATCAAAACTCAAAGGATTTTATCGCATTCGTACAAGAAATACTAAGTGCATCCAAATAAATTAAATAATACAGTCGTTTTTTCGATACAGATTATATTTTTTTCCATATTTCTTCTTAAAATAAAAAATTAAGAAATCAAGTACATTTCTTATATATCAATAATTTTTTTAAAGCAATTTCACCCTATTCTCCTGTATAAAGCAACCGTTCGATTAAATCAATATTATGGATGTCTAAATTTGCATTTAGAGGCTTAAGTGTGCTTGAAAAAAGCGCCAATTTTATGTGTGTTGAAACTGCAAAATGAACGTAATTATCAAAAATTATATAGTTATTTGTATATAACACCTGGTTCAAGTCAATTTTGACCGATGCGTGTATTTAAACGGGGAAAAGTGTTTTTTCTTTTGTGTTTTGGCATGTTTGATCTTCTTTCTTTTATTCGCATATTGTGACATCGATAGGTTGGTATAATGTTACGAAATTAACATAATAATGCTTTCAATCTAATTTTTTCACGTAATATTAAACTTTCTAATATATTTAATTTTTTTAATTATTCATATAATATAGTAAAGTCTCTTATCGATTTATTAAAAATTAATTTTTTATATTTATGATCATATCTTTTTTAATGTTATGTTTTACTTTAAATTTTTATAATTTATTTTAAAGTGCGAATTGTTCTGTTTGTTTGTTTACTTAAATATAGTAGTAAATCATTAATTTGTATGTATCAATCTTAATAATAAGTGAATATCACACTTTTTCAAAATCGTAAGTCTAAATTTTAAAAATATGTATTAATATTATTTAATGTTGTATATTTTTTACTTTTTACTGTTATACTGTCACAAATAACAGAATTGAATAAAATATTTTGACTATTCAAAGTACTCAAGTACATTTATAACTATAGTCACATATTTGAAACAGTAGCAAACTAGTGTAAAAACATATTTATATTGAATTGTTACAGCTTACAATTAAACATTTTGATTTATTTTGTTGAATACATATAGGAAACGATTCACTAATCCATCGCCAAACTTTATACGAGTTTCACAAACGTGAATTTCTTGATTGTATAGTGCACGTAAATAGTTTCCAAAGTCAAAACAAAATTTGTTCTCTGTATATCATACATTTTGTAGCAATTTATAACTGACTGTTCGAAGTAAAATTATTGTTTATATTTAAATTTATGCAATAATAATACTTATATCAGAAAGAAACATGAAAAGCTTATAAGATAAATAAAATAAATTATAAATATCTAGAAGCAACATACTAAAAATATTACGAAAATTGTACTGTAAGGATGGTTATTAAAAAATTAGTAGAGATAAAGAAAAAGAAATATCATTTTCAATGCATAAACTTCCATGAATAATTCAAATATTCACGTATTTACAAACATATTCTTACGAATCAGTGAATTATAGTAGAGTATAAGTATAATTTTACAATAATTTGTTTTTAAAATTTAAATAAATATTAATATTTTCTTAGATAAGTGATGCTCTGTTTTTAAAGACTGATTTCGAGTGTATTCAAAAGAAAGAGTTTAAACTTATAATAATATATAATATATAACATTACAATTATTATATATTAATACCCTGGTAGAAACCTTCAGCAGTTATTCACAAGTTGGTTGTTAATAAAATTGTTCCAAAACTGATGGATTAAATAGTTGGAGAAATGGCTAAAAATTATCAAAGAATATGTAACTTAACGATACAGATATAAAATTTACTTTTTCAAACAGACGAATCACTACTGAATGGTCCATTTGAGTTGGTTTATTTTCTTCACTGAGAGAAGGAATATGCTAGACAATCGTTTCTTATCTGTTAAAATCTGATGACTTGAATATGAACAGATGATTATTTCTTTACAGTTAAGTATTATTTAGATCAGTTCTTAACAGTGAAATTTTCATTAGTTCCTACTTTGATAAAATCTTAATATTACATAAAGTAATTGTTAATATCAAATAATATTATTTTACTTTAAGTCAATATCAATTTCTAATAACAAATACACCATTTCTTTATCACAAATATTTCTTTCTCTCAGTGTGCCAGGGTGATAATAATATTGGTCTACATCTATATTCAATTGTTTGCATTGTTTCACAGCTGATAACGCAATTGAAGCGTATAAATATACGCATATGAACGCGTTTGGAGTTCGATATTCACATTCAGGAATCACAGGATCTCTGAACACCCTCGGTAATCCGACGTACATTAACGAACCTCCTTATGTAGGAATGTATCCAAATTCAGCGACGAATGTGAACTTCATACGATATCCACTGGGAGCCTACGATATTTGCAACGTCAAACCTGAAGTTAAACCTTCTTATCCTGAAAGTCCACCGGAAAAACTGACGTCACATTTTGGTAAGCATAACGTTTACTTTCAATATTATCTACATTAAACATTTATATTTTTAATTAATTTTATTTTTATTCTTTAAAACCACACACCGCAAAGGTCTTTACATATCTATACGTATGCATTGTTACGATGGTGCTAAACAATACTATAAGTTTAAAAAAATTATTTAACTTGTATTAAAATGTCTGCAAAGTTAGATTTTAAAACATTTACTTTTAATATTATTAATGAAATTTTAATAATCATAAATTGCACGCTTCTTCTTACATGTTTACCTTTAAAAGAATTATTCGGATCATAAAATGTACAATGGAGAAATGTTTTCTAATTTAAGACGAACATTTCGTCCACTTAAATTTTCTATGAAGAAGCGATACATTTATTTTATTGCGCAAATACGTGGTTTTGTGGATTTTTTAAAAATATTACTCGAATCACAAAAAATGCAATAGGAAACAGTTTTGGGATGAATGTTTTGACCAATACATTGTAGGCGTAGATCTGATATTTATCGAAATAACATGCAAAAATTGATTTTACGAAGTAGTTAATATAATTAGTAAGCTAACTTTAAAAATTCGTCAGGGACCCTAGTAGAAATGAAAGCGTTTATGAAACATTTTTTTGACCAAAAATTGGCTATTTGGTCAAAAATGGCCAATAATTCTACAATTAATGGTCAAAAAATATTTTCAACTAACCATAAAATGCTCAATTTCCACTGGGGGATATAAGTGAAGTTTGTACTTCCCTAGTTATGAGAAAGTACATAAAGAAAATACCCTGTAAATTTTAACCAAATCAATTGAAAATTAACCGAACATATATTGTTTTTTTGAGGTATCGCATATATTGGAATGATGAAAACATAAGGCACTCCCATATGGCAATCGTACCTAATAAATTAAATTGCATGAAATTAAACAATGTTATGTGTAAACATTTTCAAATATATGAGTATATTTTGAGGGTAATTTTTTACAGACATCAGTTTTAAATGAAATAACGGGAGATAATTATTTATTTGCAATATCAAGCTTAATTTTTTGTCAGATTCAGTATTCAGAAGCGATTAAACCAAATGCGCGAGCGATACACGATTACGGGACACAAGTTTCTCTTTAACATCTCGCATCCGCTTAACCACTTCAAAAGGGCCGACTTATTCTCGGATGTTTAACGCCATCTTGCTACTATTTCATATTTTATGTCTCTTTTATGTTCATTTTCGGAATTGCAACCGTCAGTAGAAATCGTTTCCAAACGGTCCCAAAAGGTCAACTTTTTTTCTACCTTCATAGAAATTGAAACACGCCCACATTTTTAACATTTACAGATCTTTGTCCATTTCGTCATTTTTAGTACGTAAATATATTTATATACAACTTTTAAAAGCTTATCTTATTATACCTCGGTGTTTTTTATTTGTTTATTTTACATATTACAAAATTATTATAATGAGTAATATTATATGTCGTATTTGCAATGTTTAATAAAATGTATGATTCCCATAAAGAGTTATATAAATATATAAAAACAGTTGGAAATAAATTATTATGTTAAGCTACAGTATTATGTTAAGTTCATATAATATGCATTTTGAAGTCCTCGTAAGTCATCTTCATAAATCATACTTCTTTTCATTTCTTTCGTGCACGTAAATAAACGAAAAGCTTCGTTAAAAACAAAGGAAAAAGAAAATAAAATTCAAACTACCTATGTTAACTAAGCATATAAAGAATATTAAAGAAATGAACAGCACGCAAGAGATTAGTTCTCGTTTAAAAACATAAAAGTGGTTATATTTCTTTTCGCCTGGGCGTGTCGTTCGGAACCATAATCGCGTATCCAGCGTACATAAAAATGATTTTGAACTATAAAATATATTTCCTTCTTTGTGGTTCGGTTGAACTGTAAGTCATCATTCATATTCAATTTATGTATTTTCTTATTATACGTCTAAATATTTTTTTTGTAAATATTCCTACATGAAATTCTACATACATTATGTAATTTCTGCAGATAAGCCTTAACTCGAAAAAAAATTAGCAAGTTTCACAATTGTGATATCTAAAAAAAATTGTTCCCAATTATAGAATGAAATGTATTTCTTTTGTGATTAATATATAGTTTCAAACAAATTTAGCAGTTTATCATTATATTATTATATTATTGGTATAAAATTTACATTACATTGTATAATTACAAATATGTGGTGTCTAAATAAAATTGCACGTTGGTATGTACTTTAAAGTTATTACGAGCATAATAAAATTAGTTACAGATTTATCTTGAAACAATGACTAACGATAATGCGTGTTTAATTTGGGTAGTGCAGTAATTGTCTTGAATCCGATAATAGAAGGGTGGTGGCAAAGACAATTAAATATTTGCCTCGGACAGCTTGAGGGGGCGGTAACCGATGAGTGAACAACATTGTTCAGCATGATACGCGTGCACAATGTGTCCAATGTTGTCGGCTGCAAAGACGGAGAAGCGGTTTTGGCAGCTCGTACAGCGATATATTCGTATACGTGTGCGTGGGTATGCGTCCGTGTGCGCGAGGCGTCAGACCTCTCGCACTTTCTCTCTTTCTAAGCGTCTTCCAATCTCTCTCGCCAGTGCCCAGAATCACACTGACTTCATCAAACTCCCTATACGACGGGCTAGCCAGATTAGCACCGTTAATGAGGCCAGAGCTATAAAGAATCGAATTTACGACCAACACTGGGAAAAGATTTTCTTTTGGTCCGACGCACCCTCGCTGAGCCATTACGCGAGACTTCTTCAAAGACGAACACCAAACCACACTACTACCAGTTGTTAACTCTTTTTCTTTTTCTCTTTTGGATCTTCTTATAATTTTGTTTCTCCATTGTCGTTGATACGAATTTTCTGTCCGTATGCCTACATGGGAGGAATCGCAAGACTATCAAGATTTTTTCAAGCTTCCGTATCCTCTATATAGATATAAAAATATTGTCCAACGTTCTTAAAAGTTTATGGTTTTACGAGAAACAAAACATACAAAATACCCACTCTTTTATTATTCAAATGTTTTCTCGCGAATACCTTGTACATAAAATTATGATGTACGACATTTTAAATAAATTTTAATTCATCGCTAACTTTTGTAAACTTTAATCGTTAAGGATAAGGAAAATTTATTTTATTGAAATAATAAATGTTTTATCTTTCACTGAACGATAGAGATTTGCGATCTTTAATAAAATTCTAGATTAGCATACTTTATTTACGACGCCATAAAGTGTAAATATTTATTAAAATATACGATTGTAATTAACGAACAAAATGCATTTTTTTCAAATAGGAATCCTTGTATAAAATTTAGTCATTTACATGTTTGCAAAAAAATTTTTAATTCTTATGCTAATTACATTTACTACGTGTATTTACAAGATTTTAAACGATACTAAAAAGTTAACGCGAGAAAAAAATGAAGTCGGAAAATCATACGGTATACAAAAAACAGTTTAAAAAAAATGTATCCATCTGTCGTACACGCAAACAATTTTGATGTAATACTTAACATGAAGATATCTTTTCGCGTTTCATGATATATTTGTGTATTTTTTTTTTACTTTATTCAATTCGTATGTACCCGAAGAACCCACAAGGGCGCACAATACATACACATACACATATGCAGAAGTATAACGCAGGCACGCACACTAACGCAAACGTATACGCAGAAAAGAAAATTTTTCAGTACAATTTATCGTAATAATTACGGTAATTGTAGTGCACGAGACATTTCTTGGTACAATTACGGATTTTCACTGTAATTTTTACCGCGCCACCTAATCATGGTAAAATTTACCCGAATCAACTTTAATAAGTGTAACAAAAGACACGAATCCCAATTTAACCGCGTATTGCGACAAATTATATTAAGAATTGTCGCCTGCGTGCAACGTAAAGATATTTATATACACACACAAGTATTTACGGAAATGCGTGTGTAGATTTAACAAGATTTACATACATGTAAATATATATACTCTCGAACCCGCAGTTATAGATTTTCGGTTAACATGTATATATAAGTAAAATGATTAATTTCAAAATAATGTGCAGAAAAGAGTTTCGTAGATTATGAAGCTATTCAGGTACATCGATGTTGCTAATACTTTTAGTAGCGTATAAAATGATACTATATTCGTTGGGGTCAGGCACTTTCTGGTTGCGATTACCGTGTACATAGAGTGGGAGCACGGGAATTTAACGATACAATCGTAAATGCCACGAAGCTCTTTGCAATATACGCTTTCACGGATTTTCCGTTCACGCGCTTCCAACTTTTACGTTTCGTTCGTCCTCATTACATTAACTTCCATACTCGCTCGGGCTGCCTTCATCTTCTTTTTAGTTTCTCTCCTTCTTCCTCTTCTCCTTTTTCTACGTCGACGTAACGCCTAGAGCTTTGTTTATTTTAACAGGGTGCTTACGTAATCTCGCCTCTTTTTTTTCCAAATAACTCGTATAGTCGAGCCGAAATCATTGCCCGTCACCGCTACCGCCACCGCAATATTGTGCTTCTCCTTTTTTCTACGACGTCGTCTGTATTCGGAGTCTACAACGAGCTGTAAATCAATTTAAATATTCCGCGTTTTGGTCTGGTAGTTTACGTCTCATTCTGTAAGATTCAGTGGCATGGTGCGATACCTCGATTAAGGTTTAGTGATTTACTTATTCTGACCGCTAATCCCAACCAAGTCTTTAACATCGAGTCTTATAATCTAAGTAAGTCAGCCGCGGTGAATAAAATTTAGAATCATCGTTCACATGTAATTTTATTATAATTAAATATTAAAGTAATTTTCTCCGTATTAGTATATAATTTTCTTTTGCTAAAATTACATTTTCTAAGTGGTAAGGCCACTTAATTAAATTATATAAATAAGTAATTTTTAAGCATACGAATGGTACCCTGCACTTTCCTAATACATCACTTTTAGTGATATATTAACCATTAAAAATTTTTAACTTATTCTTAATATTAATCAGCAACAATGTTTATAAATTTACAAAATAAGTCATTTTATGAAAAAAAATCGTACCTCAACTTGTTCAGGTTGTGAAGGTAATATTATGAAGGTACACACTGACCTTAGACTCTTACTGCACATACTATGCAATACTAGACTTGTGTTGCTAATAATTAATTTTTATTATACCGTATTGTACACTATATTTGCTCGTGCACTTTGCGAGAAATGTGAACAAAGAATTGAAGTTAAAAAGAGTACGTTCAAGTTTTTAAATAACACTGTTTTTCAGTCTTTTTCTTTGCAAGTCAGAGCCGCGCATCTATATTCTTTTAACGAAATAAACAAATAATCACGGTTATAAAAGCTGTTTAGACATCATCTTGACGCGTACTTACAACTTTCATCTGGAATAAAAAAATTGCGTTAGATATAGTTAACATTTTTAAATATTTTCCGATTCTATGAGAAAATTTTTTAAATACTAGAATCTATACATACGCTGCAAGTGTGAATATACACACTGTTAGGTTGACCTCGTTACTATTAATGCAACAGCTCAGAAATATCGATAATGTGCATTTCGTATTACACATTAACGCTTTACCGTCAAATTTACCTTCGTAAACAATTTAAAAATTTATTAATTTTACAGTAATAAACCTTTATAAATTTTCAATGCTGTGCAAATATATATTAATATGTTGTATAAATACTATACTTAAGAATTAGTAAATAATGTATAAAAAGCTAAAACATATCATACAGAGACAATACAATAAAGTGTGAGTATTATTTAGTGCATTATTTTTTTTATATTAATTACTGACTTATAAATTGAATAAATTAAATTATTTACATACATTCAAGTTTTATGAAAAATATTGATTACTTAAAATCAATATGTGTTTGTTTTCTTCATACGACAATTAGGCATTTAATAATAAAATTGTTTTTAACCTATCATATTATATCAATGACAATTATAACGCGTACTAAATTAGATTCTTCTTTTTCATTATCCGCAAGTATTGTCCCACATGTACTTGAATTAAGTATATATTATTTCTCGTTAGAGAGTCAAATATAAACAATGTATTACATATTCTACGAGAAACTTTAAATGTTTATTTGTATAAAATAGTATATAAATTAAATTTTTGATATTCAAAAAAGATTTATTCCATGCAACGATAGTAACGGACACTTATTAAAAATCCAATGAAGATATTTATAATCTATTTATTTAAATGTTAAACACGCAGTTCCAGTAATATATTTTTTATTTCGGTGATTTTTTAATTAACAATTTCCTATATTAAATTAATCATAAAAGTACTAACTACTACGTGTAAATTTAAATTTGGTTTGCCGACATAACCAAGCCACACCTAATTTCCATATTAATACATAAATTGTACACATACACAGATATACAGAGAGATATATGTATTAGTACAATTAAAAGAACTGTAAGCACATTTGCTTATTTTCTATTGTTTGGCGTTTGATGGGCTCGTATTTCTCAAAGTTTTAAAACAAGCTCTCCCTGGGATTCTTGTAGATTGAGCCTCTCTCATGCAGCAGTGCCATTATCGAGAGGATCTGGTTTATACGATCTGGGCTAAAGGGCTTTAGTACTTTCTAACCACGCTGTTGGACTACAATTAAACCCTCGTAAACGGACATCGCTACTTTTTTCTTGTTTTCCGAAATACCCGCGTATACGTATGAGGCTTCGTTTATTTGACCACGGCAAAAAATTCGCCATATTACATTCTTATAATGAACCGTACACCCGTAAGGAAAGAAAATAATAGATGCCAAATCGAAAGATACTAACGGTTTTGTTCATTTTAAAAATTTTATATGAGTATTAAAATTCTATAATTATATACTGAGAAGAAATAGCATATTAAAAAATGTTATATTTTATAGGGACGCAGGGTTGTATTGTGATTATCATCATTTTTAGTATATTATTTAGCAAATAATAATAACGTGTGTATAGTTATTTTTTGACAAATAATATTTATACACGTTAAGATCTGCTATAAAATATAGTAAAAATTATACGATAGTCAAAGCATCTCCTTATATAGCTATGAAATATAGTAATGCTTAATTTACTATTTTTTCAGTGTAGTATAGCTTATATGTTCATTCACTCTTTACTTGCTTTGCCTAATTCATCTTTTCAAATTTTCATCTTCATTTATACAAATAAGTACTATATAAATGTTTTGTTATAAATTTGATAC
The DNA here is from genome assembly GCA_026168455.1 of Theocolax elegans. Taxonomy (NCBI): domain Eukaryota; kingdom Metazoa; phylum Arthropoda; class Insecta; order Hymenoptera; family Cerocephalidae; genus Theocolax; species Theocolax elegans. The sequence goes on along the minus strand of CM047430.1, from coordinate 38,926,842 downwards.
ATATTATGTATAACATAAGTGGTGCGAATGATGATTAAACTACAACTCAAAACAACATTAATTATTCGTAATTTTTATATTTTTAATTAACATCATAGTTTACAGCTGATGTTCTTTTGACATTTTTCGTAATTACGCATATTAGCGAATGAATACCCCCGCAAACACAAATTTGAACGTTTTTTAAATAATTGTTTCTATTAATTGTGAAAACGTTCTCTAAATTACGAAATATATTAAAATTTAATCATTTAATTTATTAAGTAATTGGTTTCCTTGTTCGCTAAAAATACCAAGTCTTCGTTTGAAAGTATACCGAAATATTGGTATTTAAGTTTAAATTTTAGTACAATGAAGTTTATGAATATCGGAGTTGAATTAAATTTAGTTAAAAATTTCTTAAATGAGCAGTGTTTCATCTTTTACGGTGCAAGTCTTAAGAAATGAGAAAACCGGATAAGTAGCATAATAATCGCATGAGAGGCTCCATAAGTCGATGTGCGACGGAAAGCAAGTAAAAAAAAAGGCAGCTCAGGGGTACGAGAAACGAGAAGACAAGGGAGGAATCGTTCGGTATAGAGTTTTGCTCTCTTCGCACGGTTAGTTTGACGCTACGGTCAAAAGAGGAGTTTACAGGAATGACGTTTACGGTTCGAAAGGGAGAGAAGAAACGACGATGGCAACGACGACGATCCAGGCTAGCGCCAGTAAAACCTTCCCAAGAATAAAAAAATACAAGACGTTCAGTCCGCATCGACAGTTAAAGTCATACGCGTTAAAATATAGTCTGGTTTCTATGAAATACGACAGCGTCTCGCTTGTGTGGCGGTTATACGACAGTGTGCGTGTGACTGTAACCCGAAATGCGAGTGTGAATATTTCGGAATGCCTGTGATCGTACACTACTTACACGTGACGTTTTCAAATTCTGTATATTTACGACACAAACTTAATTTGCATGCCTTCTTTTTAAAAGTGTACGATGCTATAAAAACATCTTTAATTCGATTTACTTTTTTTTCGCGAATCCGTATGCATATATACGTATGCATATGTATGTATAATATAAACGCTATACATATGGTAAAGTCCAAGTATACGCGAGGTACGAGAGGTTTCGAAAATTTTTGTTTCAATGAGCCGCAAGAATTTTACTAGTCCCGAACCTTGGGAACTCGATTAGCTAATGAAAGGGGTACAAGCGATATGTGGAACACTTAAATAGTGTAATTATTATACACAAAGCAGCACTCGCGTGTATAAGCTTATTTGAAAGATAAACGCTTGGTTTCCTGCGCACTAATCAGCTTACTTTTAATAGATTCGTAGAAAAATCATATATGTCAAATGAGATTTATTACTGTATGTATTAACGTTCAGCATGGATATATTACAATAAATGTTAAAATTATTAAAATGAAGTAATTATTACCATATTTCACGTTATATTATTAACATAAATTGATAATAACTAAAACAAAATAATTTTATTTTTTATAATATATTTCAAAAGTGCAGACGTTAAATTAAATTACGAGAATCTAAAAAAAAATTAAAATAATCATAAAGCTAACGAATTTGGTATAAATTAGGAAATGAATTTTAAAATGTAATCTTCGAAGTTATAAATGAACCATTGTGAAGAGATTATTAATAATATTAATCTTTATCTTGAAGTTTTAAAAAGGAATGATTTCATTAAATAGAATAATAATAAAAGTCAAGATATAAAATATAAAATTTTATGTAATTTTACAAAATTCTGCATATACGTTTTGTTATTGGCGTTATTCAAAGTTGCGATGTTAAGAGTTAGCTTATTCTACTAATAAGCTTAAATTTCTTTTCTCTTTTTTTGTTGCTTAGTGTATGAGAAGTTGATCTTTCCTTATTAAGCATTATGGATATTAGTAAAATTATTTAAGATCGTAAAATTATTTTTTATTCAGCTATACGGTCAATATTCAACCTTCTTAATTGTTAATTTGATGCTATTACACGGCAACCGCTAATGTAACATTCCTTTCACTTGTAACAACTTTCAGCGATGTTTCATTGCAATAAACTCGCAGTAATAAAGTTGCATTTTAAAAGTCTTACCTTACTTAACGTAGACGCAGCATAGAGTGCGCCGAGTAAAATTTAATATATAAAGCAATTAAATCTTTCAGGTATGACTCTTTATTTTGAATCGTAAAAACATTTATAGAACTCACATGAATCAATTAACATTTTATTTATTCACTGTTAAATGGAGTATTTTACTTTTCTTGTTGCAAACAATTCCAATATTTTGTAAGCCCCGACGGAAATTACGAAATAACGAACTCCCTGATGTTCTAATAGGCTTTTTAACCCATCGTTGTCAAACTCTCGGTAATTCTTTTTCGCCTAAGCGAGTTCATAAAATTGAACGTTGTATGCTCGGGGGAAAAATGAATCTCGGGTAGAGTATACGCAAATAAACATACAAAATATTAGCAGTGAAACTAAGAACCTCAAGAAAACGAAAGAGAAATTTTCTCCTTTGGGGTTCCCCATATATTTTGGAGAGTGTCTAGCCTTCTTAAAACACATGCTGAACTTTTATGTTTTCGAAGTAGCTCGCACTGATTTTACGATCGTACCGGCTAACGGGGTAAAAAAATTTGACTGTACACGTACGGGTGGTGGTGGACGCGCGTGTGTGCAAGAGAGAAAAAGCGAGATGAGCAGGGAGGGAGAAGTGGGAGGAAGTACGCAAGAATCCACAAAGCACTTTACCGAAAGACGATAAACCTCCGCCCACCTCGCTCGTTTTCATTTTAGCTTCGTGCTAGGATATACGTCTCCATTCCTCTTCTCCGCCTCAGAGTTGTGCGAATGCGAACAGGATCGTTTACGACTTTCCACGCGCTCGCAAGTGCCTCGTCGTCTCGAGACTAAGGGGAAGAGAGATGCAGAGGGGGAGAGGGGAGGGGAGAGAGAGAGAGAAACGAAGAATCCGTCGTCGTCGTCGTTGTCGTCGGCGGCGGCGACGGTGGCGGCGACGTCGGACAGCGATACGCGTCGTGGTTTTGCGACTGCACCCAAACCGCAGAGGCAGCACTGGGAATTCGAAATATTTTTCAAATGCTGATGCACACGATTCCTACTCCACAGCGACGACCTACCCGTAGAAGAGCCATAGAAACAGAGGGACACGGAGTGACGTCGGACAAAGAAAAAGGGATAGGAAATAAACGTTTCGCTTGCGTCCAGTCGGTTCTAATAACTGTATGTGTCAGAGCTCTACTTCAATTAGAACCTAATTGTCGCGCGAGGATTGACGAGGTGCGAGCGTATATTTCTATGCGATACGGCTACCTATGCATTTTGTGTTGATTAAAATCTTACTTTTCTCACTTTCCTAAATATGTATACATTATTTAATTTAATATAAGAGATCTCAATAATTTATAGATTGCTCCTTATTTATTTATTTCAATTTATTTAAAATTCGTTTAACATTTTCCAAAATGTAGAGTACTTGTACTCCAATGGGCCCCAGGTCCCGGTAAAAGTATAAATGTACTATATAACGTATATAACACGCATATATAACAAATACTTCGTTTAAGAATATATCGTCGAATAAATGTTTATATTTAAATCGATATATAATTCTTAGTTAAAACATTCGTTTCTTCGTGACCGGGTGTATTTATTACTTTTCTTCGAACCTCCGGCTCGTGCAAAGGATCATTTTAAAGAGTTAACGATTTTTGCGACAATTATAAAAGGAATCCTCTCGATCGTTAATTAAGTACCGATCGTGCGTATTATTCTAGTATCGCCGTGGCGCAGCGAGCAACCGGGGGATTTAAAAGATCTGGCATTAACGGCCTTATAGATCGGTTGATGGGTTTAAGTATACCGCTTGCCCTCTCTCTCTCTCTCTCTCTCTCTCTCTCTCTCTCTCTCTCTCTCTCGTTTTCTCTCGAATTTCTCTGTTTATCGGTATAACTTCTTTTACGAGGATCGGGCACTAAAACTCGGCGTACCCGCGCGAAAACCGCAGCGTCGTCGTTCTCCGCGTCGCCGGCTCTTATCGGCACGATCCAGAAAACGGCAGGCTCCTTCAAGGATTTGATATTTCAAGTGTACAGGCTCGCTAAATCTACAACGATCTCAAGAGAACGGGGTAAAAGAAAATTTTATAGCATCGTATTCCCCAGTACCGACGTGAGTATACTCCCCATGATATATCTCCTCGGTCGCTCTTGGTCTACTCCCGTGCTCGACTATCTTCTTTCGTTCTTAAATACTCAATATTCTAGAACGATGTTTATATAGGTATGACCGTCCATCCGAATAAAAAAACCAATGTATATATATATATATTCGTTTTCGTAGCTCTTACCACGAGATTTCTACCGGTTAATCGAGCACCTATTCATTCATGAAAGTGCACGTCTCAATCCTCTTCGCACTTCGGTCAATATAACTATCAATTTAATCGATACATTCGCTAGGTTCTTTATGCGTGTAAATAGTACATAAGCTAAACTAGTTCCTCCTTTGCAATCCCGACGAGGACCCCCGCTTATTTATCATTTTATATATATATATATATATATATATATATATTTATATAAACACGTTCTGTAAAAACAAGTTTTATCCGCGATACTTAATTTCCTTCAATCTCCTTCAATTGAAGGAAAAGTAGTAGCGAAAGAACGTTATGTATCCGAATCTACATGGTGACGGGAATGTCCAATCTCATGAAAAATTAATAATATTAATAATATTATATATGTATAGGCCTGAAAATTTATTTCGTTTTAGAGCATTAGAACTTTACATGCCTGCTCAGTATAATTCTATCTCCGTGCACTGTATTAACTTTTTATTTTGAGAAATCGGTGTGTTCGCCGTTATCGACTTTAATATATTCATTAATTCACTAACCTATAATTAATTTAAAATATTCATTATTTATAAGCAGACTTATCTATAACTTAGCTATTAAACATTCTTAAATATTTTCCTGATACAAAGTTTATGGTACAATATAGTCGGATACACTATACGATAACTACTTTAATCATTATAACATAGCTTCTACTTTTATTATAATTTGTGTGTGTGTATGTGTGTGTGTAATATATATATAATTAATATTAAAGATAATTTTAATACAATTGAGAATGTTAATTATTTATATCTTCAATTACATTTCATAACTAAAATAATTTATAGTTCTTGAAAAATTGCAATTATAATACAATAATCCATATAACCTACACATTTTTGTATTTATAATCAATCTATATTACGGGTATTAAATTTAGTCTACAAAATTCCTTTAATAATTGATTATAAATCGCTATAATACTCTTATATAACAAATATTATTATTACAATATATGGCTATAATATCATCAGATTTCTACCAAAAAATTCCTACAGTTTTTTAATTTGCGGTTAATTATTTATCCAATTTTATGAATTTGTTTAAAATATATATAATAACATACTTTTATTGTTGTCATATTTTTTACGTTAAGGGGGTATTAAAACGATAAAAAAATTTAATCTCTTAAAAGTAATATACAAGTGTTTTAAGACAATTATATAAACATCGATCGATGTGGCTAAAAATAATCCTTAGCATACATAAAAAAACAATCTCGACGAAAAAGTCAAAGTACTTAATGATTGTACACTAAAGATTTAAAAAATTTCTTCAATAACTTTATTTACAGATTACTAAGTATGATCTCGTGAAAAAAATAATAATCTATGTGTACCTTCATAGAATGGTTTATATGCATAAAAGCTATCAAAGAAAAAATAAATATTTTTATTGATTTTTTTGAGCGTTTGGTGTAAATCGGTTACCGCAATGTTGAAACAAGTACAGGACCGACGGCAAGATCGGCGGGTTATTTAAGAAGAGTTCGTCAATTAGAAGTTACGAGGTTGTTCGAACGGAATATCAAGATTCGTCCTCGACAAAGAATAATCCTGCGGTGGAGGATCGCGGATTAACCGAAAACACAGAATTGTAAAACTCGTAAAAAGTGGGAATCATCGATTTGAGCGAGTATCTTGATTTTCTGTTATGGTCGTTCGATCTCCATCCTTTCGTCCACTTCTCTAGTCCAAGTGAATTGTGAAGAAACAAAGTGAAAAGAATCGAGAGACGAAAAGAGAGGATCCGTGAGCCACGACGTCGAGGATCCACGGCCAACTGATTGCTCGCCGCGGTGGCAGCGCGTTGTAAATCATACTTTTACGAGGCACCCCATGGTCAATCGACAAACGAGTCCTAGAAGGCCGCGCGGGTGCGAGCCCTTTGCTTCGCGGATATCGATCGGAGGCTTTTACGACTTTGTAATTACTGACGGGGCCCGAAGAGAGAAGAACAAGAAGGAAAAAAGCATCCGCCGGGATGGTGCTCTCTCTCTCTCTCGCGCGCGCGCGTCCAAAAGTTTCAACAGTCGCGTGTGGTGGGTCGAACGAGTTTTCGGACGCGGCGATCGCGCGCTGTGTAAATTAAGCGCAAGTTATTGAAACGATAAAAATGCAAATGAGCGGGAGCCGGTTGTGCAAGCGTTGCATTGATTTTAACTGGGATACCTCCGCGTTCTCGATAAATTAAGGGTAGATCATCGTTTGTTCGGGTTCGATTCGTTTCTCGAGAATTTGCCCGGTAATCGAGAGCGTCAAGGATTGACTTTGTTGAGATAAGCTACACGTTGTCGCAGAGCGGACAAATCAGATGAATCTTTCAAACACTTGTTTTTTTTTTAATTCAGCCAATTACCATAAATCACAAATAATGTTAAATTTAAGTTCTCCATATATGGAGGAAAAAGTTTGTGATCAATGAAATTTTTATAACTGTATTAACATTACTACAATAGCCAAATATTTATAATCAATACGAATTTTGTTTATCTTGTATTATTTCATAATTGTCCAGTTCATCAAAGGCATCGAATTACATTATCACTTTTGTTAAAAAAAGTCTCTGATGTAAATAAACTTAAATATCTGAGTTATTTTAATACGGGTTCTGAACATAGTATTATATTATAAATATATGCTTTCTAAAACAAGTTTTTTCAACGTGTTTTATTCGCTGAATGTACAGTTTTAGTTTGAGCTTTGACCAAGATTAATAATTAAAAGTTATATGAAATGTTGATTTAAAAATATTTATAATACCAAATTAATAATCAGATAAAAGATTTAAGTTTTATTGAAAAAATTGTACTTTTTCATACACTTTCTAAATAAAACCAAATTTATATAAGTATTAAAAATCGTATTTATTGACATATTTTAACTGTCTTTATAATTAGAAAAATGTTGAGTAATTTAAGCGAAGCGATTATTATTTATTTTATTAATTAAAAATATACACTGTTAATCTTATAACCTTTAAAGACAAATATTCTAAACACAAACATTTTTTCCGTTGTTAATAAATGAATTAATAGCTTATGCATAAATAGTCTTCATAGTTACATATTTGCAAGTAATATTAATTTTTTAGTAAACACTACTATTGTTACTACTATTGATCGATTGAATTTTGTGTTCTTATAACAAAATATTGATGTGAATACATTAATCTTACTGTATTAAAAAAAAATATTTCAAGTTTATCTTAGTAAAGGTTAATAAAATATACACGCGATTTCAAAATATGACTAATTATTTTTTCATATAATTTTGGAATTTATAAATTTAAAAGACTTACGTAAATCCGATGTGCTAAATTAAATTGAAAATTTCCATATTTTTAATCAAAATATACGACTGATTTTCGCGACGTCCAGTGCATTAAAATTTTCTAATAGCCTATTCAATATTTCACGTTGGCCCATACAAGTCATCAAATGTTTGGCTTTATGGATTTTCAAGGAAATCGTAAAAATATAAAATTTAATTCGTCCGAAATGAATCGAAGCGCGGATGAGCACAAGTCGTATATTAAAATAAAACTCCGTTAAGTATTAGATATATTAGTGACAAAGGCGACTCGTCTGCAGTCGAGTCAACAATCCTAAGCGCACGAGAAATCACCAAGTCGATTCTAACCGTCTTTAAAAGAAACGCAGGGAGTTTCCCCTTAGAAAAAACGTTCCTATAAACGCGTCGTAAAACCTTTTTTTTTTTTTTGAGCACGTCGCACCAACGAGACGACGTCAATAGTCCAGGCATTGATGTGAGAAATAGGGATAGAGAGAGGGATGGCGAAGGGGGGGGGGTAGGAGAGAGAGAGAGAGAGAGAGAGAGAGAGAGTGCGAAGATGATTCGAGCGATCGCGCGAAGCCAATAGTTACTGTGAATGGTTTTACGAGTACGCGCGTTCACTCGCATGCCTTTGTCAGAGTTACAATTTGTCATGCTGTAACCTCGAGCCGATGCGGATATATAAGAGAGATGCGCAACTTCCTTTCGCCAACGTGTGGGGCGGCGATTTCAAAACGAAGAAGCTCCCAAAATGCTCGTAAAATCGCGCGACGAAAAGAGATGCGCGCGTGTGGGTAGTGTCCGCGTAGACCAAGACCTTGAGAGGGCGGTCTCGTTTTCAAGAAAAGCTCATAACATTATTGGGAGCATCTTTCCTTCATCGAACTCGAAGTTAAATGTTTACGAGACGTCTATCCTGTGATTTGACTTTACGTAATCAAATCTATACATCGAATTTGAATTCCTTCGTTAATGCAACCAACGGGCATCCAGATCACAATTGCCTTTTCAAATCAATCCTCACTTTCTTCATTTATGTTTATGAGACCTTTTAAGAACGTCCGAACGCGTACTCTAAAATAGTGCTTGCCTGACATTTATTTCGCTCGTCGGTTAAAACGTTCCGAGCGATATATCCAAGTACATTAATTTAAAACGACTCCTAAGCATAAATTTATAGGTGGGTGTTTTTTTTTATTTTAACTTACCGACTATTGTTTAAGTATTATATCGACGTGCTCGTAATTGTTTTCCAAGAAATAAGAGAGATATATAACCTTTCGTGATATATTTCATGTAGTTAATTGCACAAAATCAGATGCATTAAATTTTGCATTAAATGTTGCTCAAATGAATGCTATTTTGGATCACAGCCATCCTTTCCGCATTTAAACTGCGCGTGTTTATTTTGTCTACTAAATATACAATCTCGTGGATTTCATGCGAAAATTCTTAAATTTTCGAGATTGTATGTAATACTTGGACAAAGTGAAAATTAAAACTAACTATAGATTTATACAGGTTTCACATTTTCCGTTTATTGGTTCTAAAAATATCGGTTATGCGCACTTGGGCATGGTTAAGGTGTGTCCAAGTATTAGGTACCTCCGTACCTCATCTTACCATTTATAATTTTACCCAGTCCGGTCAAAAACATAAAGACGGTCTATGATGGCTAAATTCCTTGTTCTCGTTTTCACTTAGACATACTGTTAGTATTCGCTAAAGTTTTGGAAGCGCGAAACATCTGTAATTGCAACGAGCATATGTAATTTGCTATATTTAGCTTGCGTGCGCATCGAGAAACCAGGAATCTCGGATGCAGTTTTAATGACGGATGAATTGAAATTGAACCGATTTGTTTCTTTGAAATGTGCATAAACTAAATGTTTTAGAACCATTTAAACTAGGTGAGAAATACACAGTAATGAATATCACAAGAATTGGAAAAAGAAAACGTGCGAAGAGAGACATAGTATCGAGAGAAGAGTGATAGCTTCGACTGTTAATAAAAATAACTATGTCATTGAGTAATCGAGGAAAAGTCTTAACAAATGATAAAAATGACTATGTTGTATAGTTAATTCTGGGAGATTTGTAGTAATAACCGATTTATTCTTTTGCTACGAAACATAGTAATTTTTATGATTCATATGTACCTCGATTATACAATTATGTAGTAATTTTTACTAAAATAATTTTCGGGTTGCAGCGTGTGAAAGTAGTGATTGTTTTGGGGGGTGGAAGGAAAGGAAAGTGTTAAATGTTATGTGTAACTTTTGATGGCTACCAGCGGTAAGAGTCACAAGCATAGTCAGATCTGCTCAACTAACTAAACAGTATTCGAGACAAAATGACCAAACGATTTCTTCAATTCTTTTTGTACGAAACGGAAAGGAGATTTTAATATCGCCCAGATGCCGTGTCGCGCCTTTTAAATCTATATAGAAGGGTAGCGGAACGACTCTTCGGAATGCCGTCGCGTGTTAGCTTCTTTTGTGCGTGCGATACCACGTCTTTTTTCTACATCTCTTTTCTCACGCTACTTCATCACTCTTCATGCTCTTTTGATCGTTCACTTTTCGTTTCCATCTTCAAGCTTTTCCAATATTTCCAAATTTTTAGTCAATTATTAGAGATGCACTATTGAAAGTTTAATTAATTTTTTCATTATCAAGTACGTTTAACAGTTTCTTATTTTAAAATTGATGGATTCGGCATTTTGTAAATAACAATGTATTTTTATTAATTTATTTATAATAATATTCATTAAAATATATTATCATATTTTATAAATTATTATTTAATTCTTTGTACAATTCGGTTGATAAGGTAAGAAGGATAAAAGTTGACTTTGGCACCCCCTTAAATTAGATATTTACTAATTTTTGTCTATAAACTATTAAATAATTTATTACTCTTGTTAGGCTAGTACATTTTACTATTAAAGAAATACTAGATTATAAAAAGAAGCGTAACTTTATTTTGGGATTGCCCTCTGATCGATATTTACATAATTTTTTTGTTTGTTTTAAATAAACATAGTTTAAATCATGATACAAAATTTTATTTATACTAAATATTACTATCTATTATTATTATTTTCAATATTTTTCCAATAATTATTGAACCAATAATTATTGAACTATATCAGTAATTTTAGCATGAACATATAAGTATAACAGCGTATCCGATATTCGAATAATTTAAAAATCTATCAAATTCATTTTTTAATTGTTAAAACAAATAACGAACGAAAGTGTATTCAAATAGATTTTTATGTACACGCAATTCAAATAAAAGAATAGTTAAATTACACATTGAAATATAATAAAAATAATATGCCTTAAGATTTAAAAATCTTCGAATATCAATCTTATTATGTTTACTGTTCTTTTTACTATTTATATAGAGTAAGTGTTTGAAATATTAAGACACATTTGATTGGCGTGCTATTTAATTAAAATTAAAATTAACTTTCTCGGACATAGAGTGTGAGCCAATGAACGATTAGAAATATAAAGATTTGAAACATTTCCAACAAATGAACGTATTGCGTATGAAACATTGAAAATGATGGTATATATTATCGTTTGAAATATACACTAAATATTTTTATAAAGTTAATGAAGCATATTGTTTATAAAGGTAACGATGTAAGACTGATGTTTACAATGTAGATGCAACGAATAAAATAAATGTTCATGCCTGTTAATTATTAAGAAAAATGAGGTCAATAGTTAAAAGTACCAAGTTGTATTGTTTCTTTAAAATTGGAGAGTTATCAAACAAGAAAATCATTGCGTGTTCGAGGGTTCATTCAAGTGTTATTATTCCATAACTTATTTATGATAACTAAATGAGTTTGAAATGTTTATGATGTACTTTAAGAGAAATTCATATCATTTTCATCTTCACAAAAAAATAATTCGTGTTAAAGTAGAAGACATTAAACTTAAAATAACTGTAATAATTTACATTATAATGTATGAGCATGTAATAAATAACACTTGAAAAAGTTATTAAAAAGCTAGTTGACGTTTAGTGCAATAAAAATGTGTGTTTGAAATGCAAAATGAATAACGAGAAGTAAAACAGTTACGGGAAACTAATAAAAGTAAATAAGAATAAACCTCGATGCTCGGTAATAAAATAAATCGTATGCTGTAGATCAATATTTAAGTATCAATATAATTTAGCATTAAATAAAATACCTTTTTGTTACAATAACACCGCCAATAAACAATAATAAAATAAAGAAAAAAAGACATTAGAAAGCTACCTCGTAATGTCATTGTAAGTTTAAGAGAGGATTTAACTACCAACCAATATTTTCGCACTCAAGTAGGCCACCTTAATTTTTCTCCGGCGCACAACGGCGACACGCAATGTTAATAAAACTGCAGCTGCATTCCTGAGCTTTTATGCCGAAAAACCAATGAACAATGCCTTTCTCTTTGGACGAAGTCATCAAACGTCATAAAATTCACGAACGCGCAAGCATTAATCTTAGGAATCCTCAAGTTTTGCGTCATGTCGTTGAATAGGATCTCCAAACGCACGCGATTTGTTTAAAGCGTTGTTTATACCAGGCTAAGATGATAGGGCCGTTTGAATTCAGCTGAGCTGGGCTGAGCTGAACTCGGAGATTAAGGAGACGAAAATGTGGAACGGGTTATACGATGTTGGGGGAGGGTGGGCTAAGAAAATCAGTCCGCGAACCTCGTCGGCGAAGGCGGCGACTCGCGGTCTGGTGTATACGTTTCGGTCTCCCGCCGCGCAGCACTTGGAACGACTCCGGTTAGGTGCACGTATGAAAACTAAGTCCGGGTTTCATTTGGCTGACTTTACGAGAGAGACATAAAATGGATTTTACTGTCGGGTAGTTCACCAGTTTGCGAGTTGGTAACATTGCTTTAGCAAGACCGGGCGAGTACGATTCAACCAACCTATTCGCCCTCACACTCTTTTTTCTTCCTTCGCTCCTTTCTTCTTCCATGCTTCCATCTTTCCATCCTTTCCTACAACTTTTTATATTCCTCAAAGTTTCTCTCTCGCTCTGCCTCTCTTGGGTTCTCGCACGTTCTTCATCTAACGTCGATCTCTTTTGAGCTTTCGCTGCGCACACTTATTTCTCCTCCGACTTACGCTCCTCGTTTCCTACGCTCTTTCTCCTTCTTACGCTCACGTATTTCTAAACTTCGTGCATGAGAGAACGCGCGTAATATCCATTCGGAAAAGTACTCTTCTATCCTATATACATGCCCACTTTATTGTTCTACCTTATTTGTCATTTTACGGCATCTTATTTTCCGTTTTCTTTTAATTTTTCCAACAAATGTGGCCCCCCTCCCCCTCCCCACTATTTGTTATTTACTAGGTAAAAAACACAATATCAGTCGTCGAATATTAAGATCATAAGAAATTCATATATATTCAAAGAAAAGTTTATTGTTGAAAAATATTGAGTCTGGAATTATTAGTAATCAATTATTACTTTGGAACCTAGTTATTATACAAAAAAAAAAGTATCTTAGCAATCACTCCAAAGAAAGGATTTTCAAAACGGTCTTTGTAGTGACCCATTTGAAGCTCATCGGTCGCTCTGGGTTTCTGCGAAAAAATTTCGAAATGAAGAGAATAATTGTACGAATCCCTTTAAAACCTACAATTTGCGTTCGTCTTGTTTCCATTTCATATTAGTTGTACATTTTTTGCCCTAGACCAATCACTTTTTTTCTCAGACCAACCGTATTTTACTAGTTTTAGCTGAATCCATAACTCAAAGGATTTAGATTCTTCGCACTAGTCAAGTCTATTCAATACATCGTACACATTCAATTATTGGGTTATTTATTTTATTCCTATAGCTTGTGCTATACAGGAAACTTCGTTATTGACACTATAAAAAAGTAGTTTGAGTAGCTATAAAAATATTTAGGATTGCCATTAAAACTATCTAAATCTTATAAAGTGCTTATTTAGGTGTAGGATGTTACACGAAAATAATCTAATCGGTAACGATTATGTTTGTTTCAGGACAGGCGTTGAAGTTGACGACGAGCATGAGAGAACGTTAACAGGTTACGGAAAGCGTGACCACGAACCTACCAGACTCCCGGTGCAGGATCGTCGACGAGCGCGCAAACGAAACGTCGAATGAAATCGCGAATTAAAATTTGTGCGTGCACAAGTAGAAAGTTTCGTCCGGTGCATCCGTTGTAGAAACAAGTTCGTAGGATCAATTGCCAAAATTGCCAGGTGCCGTAGCGCCGGGATAGCAGTCTGCCGCGTTTTATAAAATTTCTCCGTCCCGGTGTTCAGGTGACTGTGTTCCCGGCGATTGGTCGAATTGGTGCGACAAACCAGGAGGCAACTCTCGTGCTCTTTCTCCATCGGCAATCTGAGGCGCATGCCCTTGAAATTTGTTCCCCGAAATGTCGAAATGTCGAGCGCGAATGATGCATCCTTCGGGCCCGTTCGAAGAAAGTGCCGGAGGCGGTATGTGTGTGTGTGTGTGTGTGTGTGTACAAGTGCGAGTGTGTGGAAAGAAACAGAAGAGGGCATCGAAGGATAAAGGAAACCGATGGCTGTCGAAAAGAAACGCCTCGGCGTGCACTCTCGGGGTCAGAAGCGCACGTATAACCAAGAAACAAAGAGTCAGAAAGGGAGAGACGAGGAAAGACGCCGAGAGAGTGAGTGAGAGAGAGAGAGAGAGAGAGAGAGAGAGAGAGAGAGAGAGAGAGAGAGAGAGAGAGGACTCCATTATGCCTGGCAGTTGGGCAGGAAGCGGTGCGCGCGGCAATAGCGAGAAGATGCGAAATTGTCCGATGGGTAATGTATACGCGCACGCGAAAAAAAGGCCGAAGGAAGGCGAATGGAAATAATGGGGTGGCGTAGTTTGCCTGCGTCGCGCAGGAAGCGCGCAAACCGCGAAGGGAGCCTCCAAGTAGAGACATTATCGCGTGGCTCTTTCGCCCGACTACCCCGAAGGAGAAAGTCTTTAAGAGAGAAAAAACCGCCCGCGGGAGAGACAACGGAGAAAAGTGGAGACTGCCCAGAGGAGAATGAGAGAGGGAGAGAGAAAGAGTGAGAGAAAGGCACGGCCCAAACCCGGCCTAAATTCGGCCCAAACCCGGGGTTAAAGCATCAAATCTAAAAGGGAAAGGGACTGCCTCTAGACCGCACCAGGACCGTCGACTCTGAACATCTGTACTAGTACTCGGGACGTCAATGAAGGAAATGGTCGCGTTTTTCTATATAACGTTTTTATGCCCTAAATGGAGATGTTACTCTTTTTTTCTTTCTCTTGTCTTTCTTCTTCTACTCTATGTCTCTCTCTCTCTCTCTCTCTCTCTGTACCTCTTTCTCTTTATCTTTATCTTTCTCCTTCTCTTCCTATCCTCCTGTCTTACGTCTCTTTCTTCGTCATCTTTCTCTTTTTCTGTAAATGTGTCTGTCACAAAGTAAATGTCTGATCTTTGGGAAACAGATTATTATAACATTCTAACAAATTTGCAATCCAACAATAATTTGATAATGATGAGATAATGTCATTTAATGACAATATAAATGAACCATCAAATCGGTAATCAATTTTAATATTTTAATCAAAATAAGATGATGTATTTTTAACTATTGAATACGAGATAAAAATTGAATGATTTTTTTTAAGTCAGTTTGCCAAAAGTCAGAAGATTCTTTGATATGTAAAAAATAGTCACTATGCATTCTCATAGTTACGATAGAATACGATCGACTTACTATCGAAATACGGGGGGGGGGGGGGGTTCAATTAATTATAAAATTAATTTTCGTCGTTATCGTATATAGAAATTCTCTAATGGAAATTTAGAGAGGATATTTTTATTTGTTATAATATGTGAAGTAATGTTGTACTAGATACGAAATTCAAAATTCTTATTGCATGCTTTGTTCATAATTATCAGTGGACATGATTTTAATAAATTCATTTACGTAAGCTCATTTTTAAAAATATAAGTATAATTCATTATTGATTCAAAATAACTATGAATCAAGTTGAGTGGTCATGCGTTATGTTTATTTATTGTGATACTTAGAATGAGTCGTATTATTGTGAACAAACGAGAGTCAAAGTTAGATTAGACTTTGTAAAATAAAGGAGAGGCGTAAGATGAAACGTTGGAAAAATTAATAATTGTTCAGTCTTACGAAACTACTGGCAACGTTATTCGAAATTTTTCCAATAAACGTAATTTAGAAAAAAGCCTTCTCTTTTATTCTACTATATTTGTAATAAGTAATCGATTATACTCTCTAAATGTTCTCAAATGGATTATTTTCATTAGAAATTAATTTCAATTGTTACTATTTAGAGTGACCGAGTTAATTTTCATATTGTTTTAAATTTGACCAGGTAATCTTGTTTTTACTTTTGTATTAAGAACAGAATTTGCTAGAATCGTTAATAAATAACACTAGATGGGATAACGTTCATACTGATCTATAATAATTAAACAATACCGAATTACGATTTATGGATACATAATTCATCGATAATATAATTAATAAATATTATTAATTAAATTATGAATGATCATGTAATCGGTGTGTGGTGTTACGACTATCTATCTATATATTTACTTAAAATAATAGATAGAGCAAAAATAAATAAATAAATAAACAAATAAACAAATATTACTGTGAATGTTGATCAATAAATATTTTCTCGTGCTTGTCATTTAACACGATGGGCAAGTCGCAATGTTTTCAAGAGCTATCCAAAATATCCAAAGTTCCGAAATGACAATGTGTTGCCACGCAAATAACACGCTGAATTCCTCGACGAGGGAATGATTTGTGCTTGCTCGATACATCCTTACGTTTTTTTTTCCTTCTGTTTGTACTCTAATTATTGTGTCAGTACTATTAGTTCACTTCTTTTGTTAAATATAGTATCGATAGTAATACTTGGATTAGTAACAGGCACATAGTCACAGAACAAACAGTTGTCTAACTTGGTGGCTATATGGAAAAATAATAATTGAAACAGAATAACAATAACACAATTTCGTGGAAATATGTACCACTGCTCATCGGCGAAAACTAAGACTGAATCTGAGACGCCTTTGCAGCGTTGGCGGTAATAAAATGTATAGTTTCACGTTTTGATTGAATGAAATATCACTGTTGCCGAGCGAAGATATAGAAAACTAGAAGCGAGTATGCAAATATCGATATCAGACTTCAACATTGAAATAGTCCATCGCAATTGTTATTGTGGTATATGGTATAAACGAACATTTAATTTCCTTCTATTATTATTTTGAAAAAAGAAAATTATTTTTAGAATTTAAATCAATTGCGTTTTGCGTAACGTGGTGCACAAACAGGGCAAGTATACTATTATATTTAAAAAAATTTTCGAGTTCGAAAGCTAAAATTTAACAGATTTGTTATTGCAAATTGTAAAAGGTTCTAGCCGTAAATCAAGCTATTTTGAAACAACGTGTTTACGTGAATTTTAAAAGAAGCTTAAACAGCGACAATTACATTAAACTTGATCGAATTTTTGAGATGTATGCATCGAAATCTCACGCGTAAGCACGTTATTTTAAATAAACGTATATAAGGAGACACACGCGCTGCGTAATGAAGGTAAACGATAAACGTTCTGTAGGTTCCTAAAATGTTCTGTAATTTATAAAGTGCTATGGTTTCATGTGTTTTTCGAACATAATAATAATCATGATAGTAAAATAATAATGTCGTGTCGATAACAGCAGCTTAGATTACGTTAAATTGTTACGTTTCTTTTTATTTGTACCCGGCGGAGTAAATTTTATTTGTACGCGGTCGAGAATAACGAACACTTCGTTTCTCGTATTACGATTATAGCAAAAAAGAAAAAAAATATGCATCAGAATGAAATTATTAAAGACATCAATACCGACTTGCATACACACATAAATATTTCGAGATATATTTGCGTAAGGGATGAAGGTGACAGATGAAAACAAAACCACTTACGTATACATACTATGACATATACATATATACATATATATATATATATATATATATATATCTATAGTTTATCTATTTTTACTTACGTTATGATTTCACACATTGAAAAGTTTCGGCGTTTGATGATGATGACGACGATTTGTAACACAAAGGCGAACAATTGTAAACGGCGCATTTTGTGAAATCTGAGAATGCGGATAAGTGATCAGATTGGAGGATTGAAAAAAAGTAGAAAAACGAGTATAGATTGTAAGTCTTTTTAATGTCCTAAGGATGATGAATGTATTTGCAATACGCATGTACGAACAACCGCTTATTCCTAAGTTCGGTATACTTGGCATATTTTAACTGTTACAAGTTGTAATAAATTAATAACGAGAAATAAACATTGTACTGATTATTTTCCTCATATTTCTAAATATATTTGCGAGAATGAAAATAGTCGAGTTGAGAAAGAGGAGCAAAAGTATAAGAAAGACATTTATTTGAATTCTTTGAAAGTAGGCTACGTAACTGGCACATCTCTATAAAGCTTTATACACTAGTAATTATTTTATTATACTCTATTCTTTATTACTTCATCATACAAGTTTTAGATTCGTATCGTAAATGAAAATAAGACATTAACTTTAAGTTGTATAAAACTAATAATAATAACAATAATAGTAATGTTAATAATAATAGTATTAATAGGAATAATTGTAGCACCGAGTCACAATTGCCATTCTAATATCGCGAGAGTACAGCTTTAGTATCAGCTTTAAATTTACAGTCTCATTTATTCATATACATATGTATTTCCGATGATTTTTCCGCGATCAATAAAGTACATGCATGATTAAATGAAACATATCGCAACCGCAAGGTGTAATATAAAATTAATTTAACACAAAGTTCTTTGTAACAAAGCACACACGCACACACATACCTACACGATATATTATATTCATCCTCATACCAAATGACAAAGAGCTATGTATATGCATTTAACTATGTTCACTTTAACGTCATTAGATATGCAAATGTCTTTATCTTTACACAGCAATCTTTACACAGCAATGACAGAAATTCTTCAGCGAAACTTTATATTTGTCAGTCATCGCCAGCAGCACTCAATCGCAAAGTTTATTTTAGTTACCAACAATCGATCGGTTTTTTTCTTTTTTAAGAAAATAGGAACAACACACAGTCGTATAATTCATTGCATCATTGTCGGCAAATTTTTGCAGACCTTCCTAGTTTATGCACCTTCGCAACGCAACAATAAAATCTTTACTTCTTATTTCTTCTTATGTGTAATAGATACCCGTGTATACTTTTAGTCCGAATAATTTTATTTGGAGTCGCGCTTTGCTTGTACTGCTACAATTATTTGATTATGAAATGTAATTAAATGAAATATATACAGACAGGTAAATAAAAGCTATTCTGAATATTCTAAAATATAAACCCAATTCTATTTAAAACGGTTATCGAGGAGAAAATGTTAAATCGCATGCACTATAACTTTTACTATTTTTTTTCTAAAAATAGCTATTCGCAAATAAAATACCACAATTAATTACATTTATAATTATACTCCATACCATATTTTTATCAATATAACATTTTTACCTTCAATAAAATGTATATATTCAGTAGCAAACAGTCACTCGAAGTATATTAATATTGTTATTAAAAATAAAACACTGTCGTCGCCGCCGTCGTCGTTAACTTCGTTAGTTTTTAAAGTACCAAAAAAGTTTCCGAGTGTTTTAAATTCAAAAATGAAACATGTAATATAACAAACATTACTATTAATTTTATTAGTACTATTTACTATTATCTCCGATAGAAAAATGTAAAATCCTACACGTTTAATAATAAATAATAAACTCAAATGTTCATACATATTTCCAGGCTAGTATGTATGAAAAATATTGAGTCAAGTATAATTAACGTAAATCTATATTTTAGACAACTTATTACGGGAGTTCCAATAATTTAAAATTTTGTAATTTCGAATGGTATAGTGAAATATCGTAACGAATTTCTCCAAAAATATTTAATATTAAATTAATGCTCCTTTTTAATTATACCCAATATCATGTACCGTTTTTAAATTACTAATGTATGAAAACTAAAAATTATGTTTGGGAATTCTTTAATTATATACATTTAAAATAATAAATGTCAATAGACCGTTCACAGAAGAAATACAAAACTAAATAATACAGATTTACTTCATAAAAATAGATATATATGTATAAATTATAAAATTTCAAAAAGAACTTTCAGCTTCTGGATTTTGTATTTAGAATGCTAACTTCAATAATAAAGGCGTCGAGTACAAATGTAATCTTATATGTTCTTTATAGAATATAGTTTATTTATAAATAGCTCAAAACTATTATGAAATTTTGAGGGTAGATACTCGCAACTATAAATCGCAATATCTTGATTTGCTCAAAAATTATATAATTAATAAAAACAATAAGAATTTTTGTCTAATTAATTAATATTCTTGAAGATATTATTATTACTTCCTCTTTAAATATTCATTAATCAACAACATTAATCTCCTTTCGCATCTTTGTGTAAGAAACAATTGAAAATGATTCTTATTGAAAATTGAAATTCTCGTTCGAAAATATAAGAAACACAAAATTAAAAGTAATATTGCTTGAACGTTGTATTAGAATCTAACTAATTGAATAGAAAGGAAGTAACGGCAACTGGGCGTACACATGTATATAAAATTGTCACACGTATACTTCGGGAGTGTGTGCGTGTTCACGCGATCAGTAGATATTCCAAATAATGGAACAAAAATCATGGCTTATTCCGTATACAGAGCGACAAAGAAGCAAGAATGCACAAGGCACGCTCGTATGTCCGGTGGCCGTGGTTTTACCACCTGAAAACTCTTTCACGCAAAGCCGAGCTCCTTCGTGTGTACACGCACACGCACACCCACACGCACACATGCATGCATGCGAGAGGTTCTCGCTATATGCTTCTCTCTCTCCTTCTCCTTTCCCTGCCGTTCCCCCTTCGTTGCCCCCTTCTCGATCTTTTTCTCTCTGTTTCTTCGTTTCTCTCGAGCGCGGATTCGCGGCGTAGACCTATAAAAGTAGCCATAACGTTTAAATATCCGCCGTCCAGACATAAACTAAAGACTATATTACCGTGGCGGCAGTGGAAATATGCAACACCGACGCCATCTTCGAGTTGGTTGGTTCCTTCGTTCGCTTTTCGCGCGCTCCGAGATGCGAGCGCGCACACGTACGCATTCGCCCACACACACCCGCGCACACACGCACACACACACACACACACACACACACCGCGTATTCGTGCAACTCGCTACGTATATTTTCGAGTGCGCTGACCGCCTCTCGCATTTTTGTTGGTCGATCGAAGAAAAATAAAAGATAAGCGTATTAATAAATAAGCGCCTTATAATCTATACTGCATTCGTATACACAGCTCGATCTTGTCTTGGTGTTGTTTGTCGGTTATACGACGAGTCGTTTAAACTGGAGCATTTGTTGGTGCTCCGTTCACATTTCTATAATTTACACCATTATTTATTGATGTGTTGTATACGCAGATTGTACATACGCACCCACAAATACAAATACACACGTACGTGCCGGCAATTTTTAGGTCATTGTAATGAAGCTTTAGCGTTATACGTGCACTCGTGTCTTCGTAATGTAAATGTCTTATTTAGATATGTCGTCTATACGAGATTATTATTCAATATCGAATCCGCTTTCATATATATATGTATATATCTGTGTGTGCGTGTGTTTGTGGGTCTGTGCAACCTACATGTGTAAGCGCGTAAACGACGTTTTCGAAAGTTCGATTGTTAAGTGTATTTGTTGGTGAGCACGGGGGAAAAAGTGGAAGTACCAATAATCATGCCAGATGAAGAAAAACTGCTCAACTCTGGATTCGATATCGAAGACAAAATAGTCTTTTCAAAGTATATTAATCTTTGTAGTATATATTGGTAGCTACGCTAAATTTGTATTAACAATGACTTTACATGGTAAGAGAAGGTATTACTTATTCACGTGGAGCACTTTTTACATCGACGCACATTGTCGATATTACAGTACTCTGTGGTACTCTTCAATTATTTCTTTTACATACCCCTCGCCGTAAGAGCTGGGCGCGTGTAACGCGCTCTCGCACACGCAGGAAAAGTTGCTCAAAGTCTATATACGCTACATACGGGCGCGCGCGCGAGCGGGGCTCTATTACCCTGAACGGACACAGAGATCCGCTAATAATTTATACGACATCAAATATTTAAATAAAACTGCTTCTTTTTTCATATTCATAAACCAAGTTTAATACGTCTATTGCAAACGCCGTATGTACGAGTCCATGCGCGCATATACGTACATCCACACGCACACGCACATTCGTGTGCGTATACATACGTATACGTCTACATATGTGGATTGTTCAATCATGGGAAGAAAGTGGAGAATTCAATAAATTGAACGCGAATATACGCTGAATTTATTTAATTATTTTTATGTATATTCTTCGAGAAATAAGTAAATAACTTGCTGTATATTATATTACTGTTGTCACTTCGATCTCGATTACGAAAAATCTAGATTTAACAAACGTTCATTTTGTATGAAAAAAATTGTTCCTTTCACAAATGTAAACTGCTCAATTTTATCCAACAGCGAAATAAAGATATTATTCTCCCACGCTTTGATGACGTTTAATCAACCACTTTCGCAAAAAAAATTTAACAATGTTTTAAATAATTTAACTAATTTTTTATTTATTTTTTTTTTTTCAATTAAATATCATAGGCAAAGTATTAAAAGTAATACGCGGCACAATACAATATAAGGGTAGAGTTTGCTCGACAGTGACCAGAAAATTGATTTTTTCTTATTGTTTTAAGTATTACATAAAGTGGATTTGTTATACAGTATTTTAATTTTTCTAAATACACAAAGAAATAAAACTTATTCTACATTTACTTCAATAGAAACTTTGTAATATGTTTATATATTAATGTGTTTGAATTATCAAATTTGTAAAGTAAACTTTTTACAAACTGAATTGTGTCCAGTGTTCAAAATTCCAGTATATTTGTAAGAAAAAGTCATTCTATTCATAATATAAACTTTGGCATACGCAAAATTTATTAACACTATCAGTTGACGTAGGTTTTTCTTCGGTACAAAGTAAAATGCTTGACAATACTATATTGATAACAAGATACTTGACATAATGAAACATAATGACCAGCCAACCAATTAATAATTTTTTTCATAATAATTGAAAACATTTCTTAATTTTTAAACAAATTGTATTATTATTAATATTTATTTATAATTTTGTGAGCAATTTATATGTCACATAACTATATTAATTAATTATGATACTCCCGTATCTCTGATTTTTTCCTTAATTGACTTACAGCAGGACATCTCAGGAACCATTTCATCGAATAGGCTGAAATTTTAACAATAACTTTTAAATATGATATAAATCCACGTAAGCCGAACAGAATTTCAATAAAAGTCTAATTGTTTATATAAACAAATTATTTAGCTGTTTTTATATAACTTTTCAATTTTTTCAATCAATTTGGTAATAATAATTTTTTTATTACAATTTTAACACAGTCTTATCTTATTTTAACAATTTTATCCTATTTGATGAAATGGTTCCTGATGTATCCTGCGGTAAGTCTATTAAGGAAAAACTCAGATATGGAGTCTTCTAATTAATTAATTAATATAGTTATAATACATATAAACTGGCAAAAAAAGCTTTGAATAAAAGTTAATAATAATATAATTTGTTTAAAAAATTAGGAAATATTTTCAATTGTTATGAAAAAAATTATTATTTGGTAATATTGAATAGCTTTTTTCAATTTTAACGCTAGCTAGTCTCCTTAAGAACAAAGATTTCAAGAGTAAGTAGTAATATCTAGACGTACTAAGTATATATATATATATATATATTCCTCATTCTCCCAGACTACTGATATAGTAGTAATTGTTCACCAAACAGTTACTTTTGGAGAGGTATTGCGATTGATGCTGGACATATTGTGATGAATTGTTCCATTAGAACAAAGTTAAAAGAGATGAACCTGAAAGTGATGCCAAAATAAGATCATTTTGATTGGCTGTTACGAATGTTATCGAGTTACGGTTACTATGTACAATAGATTTTGGGACTACTTTTGGGGAGGGGGGACTTGGAGAAAGAGTACGACTGAAAAAAGAGAGATAGATATAGATGTAGGTTTATCTATAGAGAGAAAGGTACGAGTCAAAATATAAAGATATTCTCTATAACCACGTGAGCATTTCAAAGTTAACCTATAATAATTAATATTTATTAATAAGGTATTATTTAACGAGATATAAACAGAAAAGAAAACAGCGCGCGCAGCCCGCTTGAGACTGTCCTGGCTGATAAACATTTAGATGCAAGGAGATGTTCCAATATAAAATAATGTATGCAATATAATAAGTAAAATATATTATATAATAATAAATTTCTAAACAATTATATATATTTATATTCTGTAAGAATATGATTATAATTAATTTATATACAAAATCCATTAAAGTTTTTTGGTCACCGTAGTCCACATTCTATCCTTTAATTTTATCATACGTGTCACAGCTTTATTTTACAAAGAGTATGATCAATTTCATTTCTATATCGACAGAGTTAAAACGTACAGAACGAATTATAATATGTACGTTCCGAAAGGATTTAATATTATACGGTGGATTGAGCAACGAGAACATATACAAGTTGGGTTTATATCGTAATAAGAGTTACTTTTGTGCAATGTATACAAAATATTATAATTAAACAAATGCGTAAAACTTAAGATTTCATAGAGTTTATTTGAATTCTAATAGAGTCGATACATTGACGCAGTATATATTTGCAGTACTATATTAATTTATCTCTGAAACCTGCGAGTCTAAATATTTATCTTTACAGATAATATTTAATCTAATTATATTATGTACTAAAAAAACCACTTCAGTTCAGCTGTTCAGTTGCTTAGCCGGTTTGATCCTGCTACTTTGTTAATATTATTAATGCACGCAGCGGTCAGCGATAGTGCAGAAACGTTGTACAATTTATGTAACTTTTCTATCGGAAATGTTCAGGAAGATTATTAAAAGGGTTATGATAATACTCGATTTTCTACAAAATTTGGTTAAAAAATTCTCATAGGTATATTTTACTATAGTTAATATCATATTAAAATTTCAGAGAGGTAAGTGGTAATTATTTTCCGGAATACAATTTATAAAGTTAAGTACCTATACGTGGGCTCTTATGGGAGCATTTTTTTAAAATTGACATTCTAATTAATATTTTAACAATTTTCTATGGATTAAAAAAAAACTAATATGTTATTCAATGTAATATGTAAAATAACATAGATAAGACTCCAAAAGGCAAGCGGTATTCGATTTTAAGTATTACGCCTCAACGTTTGAATATTATTAGTAATTGCTTCTGATGACGGATATAAAAAACCACGTAACGCATCACACTTACAATTTACATATTACAAGCAAGAGCAATGCGAGCTCTTTGTCATACGGCAAAGATAGACTGCGAGGATATATTTTGGCAATATGATCAAGAGTCAAAACTAATACATGTAAACGAGCAAATCTGTGAGAGTTCAACGTACTTAACATACAATATAACACTACACCTTGTCTTACGATACAATTTTCATGTATACGAATTAAACCTCACATTTTCGCGATTACAATATTTTATAGACTATATTATATTATACAATATCATAATTAACTTAACCAAAGGAGTTATCCAATTAACAATTATAACTTTGCCTTACAATTTCAATTTATTTATAAAATTTTTGTATGAGACTTGAAGATTTTGAGTGTCAAATTGCCTATGTACATTACAATTATTTTTTTGTATAAAATACATCTCCAAAATTAGTCTTTTTTCTGTGTTATTTTCTTTGTCTTGAATTTTTGTCTTGTCAAAAGAGAACACATGATTATTAACCTTTATGTGCTGATATAAGGCCGATCTTTAACTCAAAGTTTGAAGTTAACGTTATTAGTATACCTATATGGAGGTACAGTCTCGTTCAAAAAGTTGAACAACTTCTCACCTACGCCATTTCATCAACATTTTCTGGATTGTAACACCATTATTTACTACAAAACAGTATATTTTACAGAGTTATAGAACATTTATAGTAAATAGTAGTAGCATTGTACAGTCGTAACCCCCTTAATTTGCCCGAGGTAAATACTGATTAGAAAACAAGCATATCTTCACAAATTTTAAGAATAAAAATATATATATTAATAAATGTGAATGTAAATGCATATAGCTCAGTATACCTATATTGTGTGTATATATATATATA
Source organism: Theocolax elegans (assembly GCA_026168455.1). Classification (NCBI taxonomy): domain Eukaryota; kingdom Metazoa; phylum Arthropoda; class Insecta; order Hymenoptera; family Cerocephalidae; genus Theocolax; species Theocolax elegans. Next base: position 38,900,675 of record CM047430.1, on the reverse strand, counting down.
TACTCTAACTTAAATAATATAAATAATAAAGTCTTACAATTATTATGCATGAAAAAAGTAATGTAAATCAGGCGTTTTACCACTGAGCCCAGGATGACTCCGCGGACTGTGCTTCTTATCGTTATTATGTGTCGCTCGTCCTCCTGAAAGACAATATACTATTGAAAAAACAAATTTAACTTTAATCAAAGGTCGCGTTTGCGCCCGCCGCAAGTATCAGTACGTAAGCCTTTATATACAGCTGACCAACCCCTCGTATTTTTTAATTTATTCTGTGCAGTCTATGGATGAAGTTCAGGTAAACTTGGTTGATAAAAGAAATGTCAATGTAAAACATAACGTCACTTCTTCAAATAAGTGCCATTTTGATTCTTTCATACTTTTAGCATACAAATAAATTAAACAAATTCTTGCCCAAATTGATTATAGAAAGTAATTTAGAGTAAAAAATACGTCCACTCCGTCGACTTCCACAGGCCTGATTGTAAATAAATTTTCTAATAAATATCTATATTATAGACCTTTATTTATTTTTGTAAGAAATGATTTATTTTGCTATAGAATAATGCAGGGTAGTTTAATACTTTGAAATAATTATTAATTAATTATACATACTTTTTTTATTTTGTAATACGTAATGTAAACAAAAATGACTGACCAAGAGAATATCAGGACTTCGATCACCAATTTTTCTAATTTACGAAGGATGTTTGTAGTGATAGAGTTCAATGGGTAACAGATGTAACAATGGAACCAAGTTTATTTTTTACAAAATGATGCAATAATATGCATCTGTATACTCTACCTTATATATAATATATTATCGATACTAAGGCATTTCAACCTTACTGCGTACGCATTTTTTTATAGTTTTACATATTGAACTTTTGAAATTCGGCGCTTTAACTTTTTAAAGTTTCTTTACAGAGAATAATTAATAAATGAGTTTTATATTAGCGGACTGTGCAGGATATATATATATATATATATATGGGTGGTTCTCTGTGACATCGAAGATGAAAAAATAAATATTGCTATAACTGTGGGAATATGTTTTAGAGGTATCCAGTAGTTCTCCTGAATTTTTTCAGATTTTTTCTGGGCCATTATTTTAAGTTACAGAGAGTCAAAGTTGACATTTTAGCACTTTTTTGCATTATATGCCCATTTTCATGAATTTTTAGCTCCCAGGGGATGCATTTTTCACTTAAAACATAACTACGACTTTTTTTGTCAAATTTTCCGAACTTTTCATTAAAAATACTTTTAAAAACATAAATGTATGCTGTCACACTCTTGTAAGCCATTTAAACCTTAAATAGTGAAAATCAGCAATTCTGCTCCGGACTCTGGTAACCTAATACTGTCTAAAAGATGTCTTTTTATAGTCAAAAACTGCCTATAAATTTCCAGAGTGGGTCTAAATCATTAAGATCACTTATGGTCAAAATATCCGGGAAAAGTGCCCGAAATATTAATAGAAATGTATATTTGTTGCCTCATAACGATGAATCTATCAACATGATCATTGCAAAAAAATTTATGCACTTACCTTGGAGTGGTAGAAAAGTATCTCCACTTGTTTCAGTATCCATCTAACCCCCTGTAAGCTACTAAAAGTACAAATATTATTATACAATAATAAAAAATTAAGTTTTAAACATTTATAATGTTGGATTTTCAATTTTACAACCACTTTAAGAATTATGATACTAATCTGAAGGATTACTATAAAAGTATCAACATTATTATTATTATTATTCAGCAATACATTGTATAGATTTCACAAACTTGTCACTGTCACGTTATCATATTATTCATTATAATTATATATCCGATTTATTTATATATCTTTTGTATTAAATACGTATATTCAGTTATGGTAATAATGATGTTTATATATTTATAGTAATCCTTCAGATTAGTATTATAATTCTTGTAAGGGATGTAAAACTAAAAATTCAGCATTATAAATGTTTAAAACTTAATTTTTTATTATTGTATAATAATATTTGTACTTTAGTAGCTTACAGGGGGTTAGATGGATACTGAAACAAGTGGAGATACTTTTCTACCACTCCAAGGTAAGTGCATAAATTTTTTTGCAATGATCATGTTGATAGATTCATCGTTATGAGGCAACAAATACACATTTCTATTAATATTTCGGGCACTTTTCCCGGATATTTTGACCATAAGTGATCTTAATGATTTAGACCCACTCTGGAAATTTATAGGCAGTTTTTGACTATAAAAGACATCTTTTAGACAGTATTAGGTTACCAGAGTCCGGAGCAGAATTGCTGATTTCACTATTTAAGGTTTAAATGGCTTACAAGAGTGTGACAGCATACATTTATGTTTTTAAAAGTATTTTTAATGAAAAGTTCGGAAAATTTGACAAAAAAAGTCGTAGTTATGTTTAAGTGAAAAATGCATCCCCTGGGAGCTAAAAATTCATGAAAATGGGCATATAATGCAAAAAAGTGCTAAAATGTCAACTTTGACTCTCTGTAACTTAAAATAATGGCCCAGAAAAAATCTGAAAAAATTCAGGATAACTACCTGATTGTAAATCTAATAAATATCTATATTATAGACCTTTTTTATTTTTGTAAGAAATGATTTATTTTGCTATAGAATAATGCAGGGTAGTTTAATACTTTGAAATAATTATTAATTAATTATAAATACTTTTTTTATTTTGTAATACGTAATGTAAACAAAAATGACTGACCAAGAGAATATCAGGACTTCGATCACCAATTTTTCTAATTTACGAAGGATGTTTGTAGTGATAGAGTTCAATGGGTAACAGATGCAACAATGGAACCAAGTTTATTTTTTACAAAATGATGCAATAATATGCATCTGTATACTCTACCTTATATATAATATATTATCGACACTAAGGCATTTCAACCTTACTGCGTACACATTTTTTTTTATAGTTTTACATATTGAACTTTTGAAATTCGGCGCTTTAACCTTTTAAAGTTTCTTTACAGAGAATAATTAATAAATGAGTTTTATATTAGCAGACTGTGCAGGAAATATATATATAGTTTTTAAGAGCTAATTAGAAGTTGCTGTTCGGTCAAAGATTGCGATTGTTACACAGTAGCGAATTTTAATGAAATAAAATTTTAGGTATCGAATAATGAAGTTAAATATATTGTGTTGATACTGTATTTGACTTAAGAATGCTGCACCTAGCTCAAGTGATACTTTTTGGCGCGAATAATGTATCATAAAATATAACGAGTATAAAACTATTTAATCTGTCAGATAGCCAAATCTATTTATAAATTTAACTGTATCTATACACATTTTGCACTATTCTGATTTTCCAGTAGCAGTACCTACACTAAACGAGTAATTACGAAGCTCTAAGAAATAATATCTTAATGACGAAATTAATAACTTTTTTTATTACATCCTTATTGTAATTTTATATTTTGTTTCTTTAGTATGTACTTTATTTTAACTTTTGAAATGATAATTATTTCCTCAATTATGCACTATTTAAAGAAATAGTCGTGAAAATATTTTGAAAATTTTAATTACATTTCTTAAAATAATGGAAAAGTTACAATTTGTTAAGGCGCCAAGCTACTGCCAGCATAATACTTCTACACAATATGAGTAATTTTCTTTTTAAAGTATTATTTCATCAATTAATTTTAATTATTAACTAAATTTATTTTTCTAAGTTTCTTTCTAATTAATTTATTAATGGAGGTATTATTTGGAAATAACGTACAGCTTTTAAAATATATTCATTGATCTGTAATAATTTAGCTTTAATCATGTTTTCACATAAAAATCTTATGCTACAACTCAAGGATAATCTATGTGCGTTCCAGAATTTTTCTCGTTGTTCAAAATGATTCGTAAATTTAATTGGAAGAACGATAATATATTTATCACAGGTGAATAATAAATATGTGTATTTGCTTATAATCATCAATAAAAAATAATTTACTTTAACCTAGCAAAGCAATCTGTGTGTAAAATTAGAATTTTTTAAAATGTTTTACAATAATTTAATTAATACATTTTACACACTGAGAAAACGATTCTAATGACAAGTACTATTTTTATAATAATACTGAGATACACTACTATTATCATAATTTTTATTATATTTTGTAGCAAATATTAACATATACATAGTAATTTTTAGCACAATTTATAAACAAAATTGTGTGTACATTTTAATATTTGCTCTATAAAATATAGTGAAATTGCGATAATCGAAATGTATCTTTAGATTACAATTAAATATTAATATACAGTTCTTCTCAGTGTATATTATTCTCTACTTACTACTCACTATAAATTAATAATAATTGAAATTATTTTTATAGTTACTCAATATAAAAGTAAGTTTCATGTATAGCTGTAATGTAAAAAGTTTGTAACTGTCAACTTTTGGTTAGCATATAACCATTTTGCTAGTAAAAATAAATGCAAAATTTTTTCTGTGAGAAAATAATAAATTTTAGAGATTCAATTAGTAAGTATGGGTAGTACCGGTACTGGCGCAACGAGTGTCTCGTGATAGATATTGCGAGAGTCGTCAAAGGCAGAAAGCTTGCGCATGACTATGTCAAAGACCCCGACGGTATGACTATTGAACCGATCTTAAAAATTTGTATTATGCAACCACTTAATGCTAATACTAAAAAGTAGCCTCCGAAGCATTTTACACCCTTGCTTTTCTTCTAAACGTGGCATCTTGCAGACGCATATAAGGACACTTTATAGCTGACATTGAGGTGCACTTTTACGTAGCTAAAGGTCCCTGGCTATGCTTTATTCCGAGTGTTTACTGGTGTACTTGTGCATAAATTGCAGTTTCCCCTATCAGTACGACAAAGCACTTTAGCTGCAGACTTTACAAAATCTCAAAGGTCTTCTCTGATTCCTTCGAAGGGTTGGTCACAACATCATGCTTTCCTAGCGTTTAAGGAAATAGGCACACAAATTTCTGCTTGCACTACACTTCCTTCCATTATAATTTTTCTTTCTCTACAAGTGAACGAAAACTTCATTTTTGTAAAAAAAACATTTTCATAAATCTTTTTTCACAATGATTGTTATATTCCAAATTCTCAAAGGAAGCTTGGAGCAATACCTCAAATGGTCTGTAGCCATTTTTATGGCCTTCCAATTATGTAAAAAATTGTGATAATTTAAAGAAACACAAATTTTTAAAAAATTTAAATGGGAAATACCATGTTAATCTTTGTGAATTTTTTGTCTTTTCTTTAAATTATCATAACTTTTTTACAGAATTACTGTATTTGACTTTAAGAATGCTGCAACCTAGCTCAAGTGATACTTTTTGGCGCGAATAATGTTCATAAAATATAACGAGTATAAAACTATTTAATCTGCTAGATAGCCAAATCTATTTATAAATTATACTGTACATTTTGCACTATTTTGATTTTCCAGTAGCAGTACCTATACTAAACGAGTAATTACGAAGCTCTAAGAACTAATATCTTAATGACAAAATTAATAACTTTTTTTATTACATCCTTATTGTAATTTTATATTTTGTTTCTTTAGTATGTACTTTATTTTAACTTTTGAAATGATAATTATTTCCTCAATATGCACTATTTAAAGAAATGGTCGTGAAAATATTTTGAAAATTTTAATTACATTTCTTAAAATAATGGAAAAGTTACAATTTGTTAAGGCGCCAAGTTACTGCCAGCATAATACTTCTACACAATATGAGTAATTTTCTTTTTAATGTATTATTTCATCAATTAATTTTAATTATTAACTAAATTTATTTTTCTAAGTTTCTTTCTAATTAATTTATTAATGGAGGTATTATTTGGAAATAACGTACAGCTTTTAAAATATATTCATTGATCTGTAACAATTTAGCTTTAATCATGTTTTTCACATAAAAATCTTATGCTACAACTCAAGGATAATCTATGTGCGTTCCAGAATTTTTCTCGTTGATCAAAATGATTTGTAATTTAATTGGAAGAACGATAATATGTTTATCACAGGTGAATAATAAATATGTGTATTTGGTTATAATAATCAATAAAAAATAATTTACTTTAACCTAGCAAAACAATCTGTGTGTAAAATTAGAATTTTTTTAAAATGTTTTACAATAATTTAATTAATACATTTTTCACACTGAGAAAACGATTCTAATGAAAATTACTATTTTTATAATAATACAGAGATACACTACTATTATCATAATTTTTATTATATTTGTAGCAAATATTAACATATACATAGTAATTTTTAGCACAATTTATAAACAAAATTGTGTGTACATTTTAATATTTGCTCTAAAATATAGTGAAATTGCAATAATCGAAATGTATCTTTAGATTACAATTAAATATTAATATACAGTTCTTCTCAGTGTATATTATTCTCTACTTACTACTCACTATAAATTAATAATAATTGAAATTATTTTTATAGTTACTCAATATAAAAGTAAGTTTCATGTATAGCTGTAATGTAAAAAGTTTGTAACTGTCAACTTTTGGTTAGCATATAACCATTTTGCTAGTAAAAATAGATGCAAAATTTTTTCTGTGAGAAAATAATAAATTTTAGAGATTCAATTAGTAAGTATGGGTAGTACCGGTACTGGCGCAACGAGTGTCTCGTGATAGATATTGCGAGAGTCGTCAAAGGCAGAAAGCTTGCGCATGACTATGTCAAAGACCCCGACGGTATGACTATTGAACCGATCTTAAAAATTTGTATTATGCAACCACTTAATGCTAATACTAAAAAGTAGCCTCCGAAGCATTTTACACCCTTGCTTTTCTTCTAAACGTGGCATCTTGCAGAACGCATATAAGGACACTTTATAGCTGACATTGAGGTGCACTTTTACGGAGCTAAAGGTCCCTGGCTATGCTTTATTCCGAGTGTTTACTGGTGTACTTGTGCATAAATTGCAGTTTCCCCTATCAGTACGACAAAGCACTTTAGCTGCAGACTTTACAAAATCTCAAAGGTCTTCTCTGATTCCTTCGAAGGGTTGGTCACAACATCATGCTTTCCTAGCGTTTAAGGAAATAGGCACACAAATTTCTGCTTGCACTACACTTCCTTCCATTATAATTTTTCTTTCTCTACAAGTGAACGAAAACTTCATTTTTGTAAAAAAAACATTTTCATAAATCTTTTTTCACAACATAATTTAAATAACGTAGCTTTAATGCTCGAAATTACAAGTGTACTATTGGTTCGGAATGGAAATACCCTTAATTACCTTTTCTCGAGCATTTCTGTATATTCTAATGGAAGATTCTTAATTTGCTATTTACATACTATATAATTTATTTTAGTTGCAAATAATAAGTAAAGATCAATATTTTATAATATATACCATTGCAATTAATATAACAAATTAATTAGAAATTTTTCGTTCATTAAATATATAATTTAAATTTAGTGTTTCTGTATATGCGTACAATTTTAAAATAATTTAAAATCATGAAAATACAACAAATATTAATAAATATTTAATTAAATTTAAATCTTACATTGTCATTAATATCAATGTTGTTGAAACACATACTTACTTGACTTGACAAATATTCTTTGAAAGAATTATTGTCCGAACAGACCAATTAGGTCATTTACGAAAATTCTTATAATATGCAATTATTAAAGTAATAAAAATCATTTATAGTATAATTCAGACTAACTATTTTATTGTTTTTAAACTTTAAAGAAATATGGAAACATTTTTGTTTATGATATTAAATTTTATAATGTAGATAACAATACTATGTCTTTTAATACTACTTGATTATTTTTTTATTTTTCAATAATTTGAAATTTATGGTTAAATATGATATAAACTAAATATGATAGTAATGTATGAATGGTAATGGTAGTTATTAATATATAAAGTACACTCTAAACCCTAAAGTGTAAAAACTGAACCTAAAAAGTATAAAAATGTCAATTTACCATTTTCGAAAAGATTAAATTTATAGAATTCCTCTTTTGAAGAGAGTAAATAACGAAAATTACACTTTGATTAGTGTAAAATGCTATATTTCTATTTTTCTAAAGTGTAAAAAGCGAAAATTCCACTATAAGAAAAGTATAAATTGCGATTTTTACTCCTTTGAAAAGTATAATTTTTCAGACGTTGTCTTGAAAAGAGCAAATAATGGATTTTATACTTTAGGTAAAGTTTAAAACGATAAATTTACACCTTTGAAAAGTTGAAATTGCGATTTTTCCTCTTTTGTAAAGTATAATTTTTTGGACCTTCATTTTCAAAGAGTAAATAGTGGATTCTATACTTTCCGTAAAGTTGAAAATGCTAAATTTACACTTTTAAAAAGTATAAATTTAGCATTTTCAGTTTTACGGAAAGTGTAGAATCCACTATTTACTCTTTGAAAATGAAGGTCCGAAAAATTATACTTTACAAAAGAGGAAAAATCGCAATTTCAACGTTTCAAAAGTGTAAATTTATCGTTTTAAACTTTACCTAAAGTATAAAATCCATTATTTGCTCTTTTTAAGACAACGTCTGAAAAATTATACTTTTCAAAGGAGTAAAAATCGCAATTTATACTTTTCTTATAGTGGAATTTTCGCTTTTTACACTTTAGAAAAATAGAATAGCATTTTACACTAATCAAAGTGTAATTTTCGTTATTTACTCTCTTCAAAAGAGGAATTCTATAAATTTAATCTTTTCGAAATGGTAAATTGACATTTTTATACTTTTTAGGTTCAGTTTTTACACTTTAGGGTTTAGAGTGTACAGTAAATCATAAAAGTTTTATGCAGAATCGAAAATTCATATTACCATTAAATTAACACATAAGAAATACTCCTCAAAAGATTCTCGGCTTAATATTGTACTAAATATCCAATATATTGTGATTTTATTAATTCATTACAAAAAAAAGGAAAAATAAAAGAGTATTTTACCGAAACGCAAAAGTCATTATTTTTAGAATTGTCTATATAAAAATACTAGATCTATATAAATTTTTAAATAAGTATTTAGTTGCATATAACCCTAGTCGAAATTTACCATTTGATGGTTAAATAAAACTCTAATTTTGACATTATTTGGGCATTTATTGGGTATTATATGACACTTGGCCATTTTTGGCTTAAAAAACGTTACATTTATGGTCAGATTTCTACTAGGGAAGGAAATGAATAATTTAATAATTTATTTTATTTAATAAATTACATAATTCTATATGTAGCTAAAATAAAATTACTATCGCGTTTTACCGAATAATACGAAATGTTGTTAAACGTAAAATACATGTATATACTAGGGGGACTTCACCCCCCTGCGCGCATCGCGCGCCAACCCCTTATTTTTAATTTCGAAAAAGTTTCTTCGTAATTCATATATTTAAAATAATGTTTCAAATTGTATTATTTCTTTACTACCATATCTTCACCTTAGAAATTAAACAGATTTACACAACCTTGGATATATTTATTTGGATTATATTCACATGTCTTTACGCACGGAAAAAATACATATATTATCTGTATTTCAAAAAAACTTAAATTTGAAATATATATTACCCTTTACATATATAAATATATATATAAATTCTCTCTCTCTCTCTCTCACTCTCTCTCTCTCTATTGAAAGATGCATACATGCACACACACACGCACACGCACACACATACACATGGGCTATTTCACGTCAAGTGGTACGATGAAAATTTTAAATCCCTCCAAAATTTGATAACAGGCTGGAAATATCTTCCAGAAGATAGAAAAAAAATTTTAGGTGTTAAAAATAATTTGCCTTAGAGTTATTCCACCATGAAAAATGGAAAATTTTTCAATTTTTTAGAAAAATTTCTATTTTCAAAGCCATTTATCTCAAAATCTATTGATTTTTTTGGAAAAAACATTACAAACAACTTTTGTTCAAAATAATCTTTAGAACTTATCTACCTGGGTTACAATTCTTAATTTTAAAATCTCTAAGAGATAGAACGCTCGGAAATATTGATTATCAAAAAGGCGTCCACGCCACAATCGATTTTGATCTAATACCGCTCAAAAGATCACATTTTTTGAGAGCTTTCGAATGGCGGTGGTTAGATTATTGGCCAAGACCGCTGTTGTAGGTTATGCCCTAAAATACATGAAAATTAGTGATTTTATGAGGTTTATGAGGCATAACTTACACCAGCGGTCTTGGCCAATAATCTAACCACCGCCATTCGAAAGCTTGCTAAAAATGTGATCTTTTGAGCGGTGTTAGATCAAAATCGATTGTGGCGTGGTCGCCTTTTTTTGATATTCAATATTTCCGGTCGTTCTATCTCTTCGAGATTTTAAAAGTAAGAATTGTAACCCAGGTATATAAGTTCTAAAGATTATTTTGAACAAAAGTTGCTTGTAATGTTTTTTCAAAAAAATTAATAGATTTTGAGATAAATGGCTTTAAAAATAGAAATTTTTCTAAAAAATTGAAAATTTTTTTTTTTTCATGGTGGAATAACTCTTAGGCAAATTATTTTTAACACCTAAAATTTTTTTTCTACTTTCTGGAAGATATTTCCAGCCTGTTCTCAAATTTTGGAGCGATTTAAAATTTTCATCGTACCACTTGACGTGAAATAGCCCACATCTAAACACACACATACACACACACACACACACACACACACAGACATATATAGGCGGCGGCGAAATATTTATATAATACATATATATTCCTTTAGAAGAAATGAAGAATAGATATAAGACACACCAATAACTATATGTATTGAAGACAGGAAAAATAAGTTATTAATGTAATTATCGCAATACTATATCTTACATATAGGTTTAACGCGTGCGGTATGCAAGCCAATCGATTGTACTGTTTTCGATTTTATCTTAAAGACGATATTTGAGACATATAAGTACATACATATACTTATTATCAAAGTTAAAAACAAAATCGTTTATTCAGGTTTGTAATAACAAAGTTTTGATTTGTTACTCTGAAATCTGAAATTAATCTGAAAATAAATATTAATTTAAAAGTTGCATTGATAAAACAATAATTGTACTATTCACAAATCATATCGTAATGTATCGAAAAGTATCAAAAATTGAAAAATATAATGCGATTAAAAACAAGACTCTAGAACTAGGTTAATTGTACTTTAAATTGTATCGCAACCGAAAACCTAAGCCATGGCATGATAAAAACAGCTATCCTCGAAAATCTCATAACAACCAATCATCGTTACAAGTGAGGACTATACAGTTTCATAATAATTCCAAAATGTAAGTAAAACACTTCATCGAAAAGAGTATACAATTAATTATAAATTTATATCTTCCTCTACAAATTGAGGACATATTGACTCAGATGCAAATTCAAATCTATATCAATATCTATATGTACTATCTATATTCTTATGTAAATTATTTATGTAAACAAATTATGTAAACAGGATTTTAAGACCCACAACATGCTTAATTAAGAAAAATATATTATCCTATTTGCTGATCAGAAACAATTCCTTCAATTATTTAATAATAATTTTAATATATAGGTATACAGATTTTTAAAGAAATTAAATTTACCAGAATAATTTGTAGTGTACATCATTAATAAAAATGCATTTCTATTCTAAATCGGAAAAGGGTATTTTGAAACAAAACATTAATATTTATAAAAAATTTTGCAGGCGGTGGTTATCACAATTTCAAATAATTGGCACACTTAAACACCAGCTTTTAAGTAAATAATTATATAGGCCTACAAACTTTAAAAAATGTGATACGATCACATTTTTTAATTGAACGTTTATTGTAAATAAATAAATTTCTTATTGCATGATAACTAATTGTATTGGTTCTTAATACTAAGTATCGGAATGTAATAATTACTCCAAAGATAAGCCAGTAGTTGGAATTATGAAACCAACAGAAGAGACATTATACTGTTACAGTCACTAGAGCTTTTCATTCACGATAACATCGTTAAAACTCATATCCTTTTTCATTCGTATTATATCCGGAGTTAATAATGATAACATTATATTATTGTAATTTTTTTGAATTTATCATTTATGTTATTAAATTCTTTATTGAATCAAATAAATATTTATTTAAAATAAATAAACTTTAAATTCTAAAGTGTAAAAATTGTCGCTCGCATATGCAAATCGACAATTTAAATGAGCAGTAATTAATAATATCAAAAGGCGCGACAGCGCCTGACGCAAGTATAAAGGCGCGTAAATCATATATGTATACAGTTACGTAGCCCTTCGATTTTTTAACAGTATTTTGCAATCTGTAAAAATTCTGTAATTATCATCCACGTTTGATTCAATCAGTTTGATAATGTTGTCTAGAGCGTTAATGATAACCCAGCTTTCGGCAGTAAATATGGATGTATCATCGAGTAACTTAAATGATCCATTTAAAAACTAAATTCAGGCCATTTTAAAAATCCAACATAATTTTTGTCTTTTTTTATTTATTTTGTATTCGTCTATATATTTATATGTATACATCAACAAATCCATCACTATTTTGAAATTTATTAAATGTATAAATATAATTTTGAATATCTTTTACTTCGTTTCTAAAATCTAAATCACAATCCGGAATGTAAAATAAACTATCGTAGGTGGTTGTAAATTTATAATAAATATGAAATTTAATTATATTGTTCTCTTTATAGCAAGGGTTTTCATGTAGTACTTTAATAAAATAGATTTTTAAAAGATCATAGAACGCATTAGGTAATCTAATAACTGTTCAATATTAAATAGGAAATTTTTTTATTTTATAGATTTATTTCTTATTTTTGGTACTATATATAAAATAAGTTATTGATAATGGTATATCATTTAAAAATTGATTAATTATTTTATAGTTGTTATCAAATTGCTCAATGAGAGCAGTGTAAATACACGAAAGCACATAATTCGATCAACATCCTTGAAGAATTCTGATAGATCACATTAATATTAAGGTAGACTTTATTCTTTCGTAAAGTAGATTTTTATAAATATTATAAATATTTTGGGTAAACCGAAATCAATTAAATCATAAATCATAAAATCGTTAACCATACTACTGAGAGGTAATAAATTTTTATTTTCTAAAAACTAATTTAACTTGTATTTTTTAATCTTTTCAAAACAATTTAAAAGACATGATACTAGATCACAAGAACTCTTTCTTATAGTCTGGTAAGATGTCTAATATACAATAAGAGATTTTGACACTTCCTAGAGTAGAATTACTGTACCGAGAGTAACAATTGATTTAAAAGAGATTTGCAGCTTTTTTATTTTTATTTTTCGATCTTCTAATATCTTGAATATTGATATTTGATGAAATAGATTAAAAAATGGTTTCTTGTAAAGTATATGTTGAAATATTTTTTGCCTTTTCTACATTTCTGATATGAAGGTAAGTACGATTCGAAGTTGAATTTCATAAAGTTTTTGTCAGTCAATAATCTGTTGTCTTCTTCTCTCGTTTTGTACAGTACTTCGACGTTAAATCTACTTTTTCTTTTAATGTTAAGAATTTGTTTGTAGTTTTTATACAAAATATTTCCCAGAGTAAAGTTATTGTATAATTTAACGTCAATCTTACTTTTTGTATTATCTATGTTAAAAGATTTCTGCACTTTTAAAATCAAATTTGAATTTTTTGATTTTTTATATTTATACTTTTAAGAAATTAATTTTTTAATTCAATCTCTTCATCATGTGGAATTTTGCATATTTTCTTTATCTTTGATTACATCCAATTCCGTTTTATTAGTATTATTTTAACTTACTAATTTATACAAATTATAACAGTTATACACTTAGCTGTTTTAAGCATGACCGTTATATGGGAGAGCTTTATGTTTTTGTCATTAAAAAAGTGGTATTCCTCAAATATCTCAAAAAATTTTCAACCGATATGGCAGAAATTTCAGAGATTAAATTGCTTGTAACACACCGTACATAGAGAGATATAACTGGTTTTAAGAGATATATCAATTTTGTTTCCACGTTTCAATAATTGCCCCGTCACCTCTCCATTCAATAATCAAATCTGTATCTTTTCGTTTTTAAATGAGGCATCGATCATCGTGACATCTTTTGTTGGTATGTCATAGCTTTAAGCGCAGAAATCTTCTTTATCCTACATGGCAGCTCTAACATACCGACCGTCGAGAATTTTTCGTAATTCTTTACTTACCACTAGCACAAACAACAGTAGAAGGTAATATCGTGTCTTACATTATCGTGTCTTGCAGTAGATGGCGCATACTGGAACTGCTAGATGTAGTTACACGCTTTATTTTCTTTATATTTTTTACTAAATTTTTACTAACATATATAGGTTTTCATGCTTCATTGTCTTTAAATATTTTTAGTTATTGTATGAGTACACCAAGTTGTAAACTATTATAAGTAATTATATATACATTTATTATAAGAACTATCCAAATTTAAAATAGGTATAATTATAGAGCAATTAAAACATACAATAAAATTTTTCGAGGTTTAGAGTCAATAACTAGTAAATATTAATTTATTAGTCTATATAAGTAAATTAACATTTCCAATAACTAGGTGACAGATTTCAAGAGCGTATTTAAATTGTATTTGAATTTACCGGTTCGGGTTGATCCATCGTGCCTTTACATGTTTATATAATTTATTATATTTATTATATTTATTATACTTATCTTATTTAATTATTAATTTTATTTATTTTATTTATCTTTTAAATTAGAAATATAATACTTTACAATTTATATTTAAATATTACAGTATATAAATTAAAACATAATTATGTCAGTTTTTTGTTCATTCACTTAAAAAAATTAAATATTAATTATTAGAAAGTAAAAATAATAATGAACTGTAAGACCGATATAATTATGTTTTAATTTATATTATTGGACAGTCAACATAAGAATTAATTATTAATTATATTATGAAAAGGTGCGACAGCGCTTGACGCAAGAATAAAGGCGCGTAAGCCATATATATATACAGCTAACTAGCTACTCGATATTTACTTCATGATTATAAACGTTGAATATTAAAAGAAAAATGTATGATAAGATGTGCGGAAGCAATTTTAAATCGTATACACTGTATTATTAACTCGTATTAAGAACACATTTGTTTTTCAATTATATGTCAATTCGATATTCTGATATATTGATCTGAAATTATATATATAAATTTTATTATTTCTAAAATTATTCTAACAAAATGAGGATATATAATCAAGACAATACGTTTTCCATTATACACGTATGTATATAATTCTTAAAAAAACATAACTGTTACGCGTATAATAAAACTTTACTTTTTAATTCCTAAACGATTCATACGTTGTGTAAAATGTACGAACAAAAAAAGATCATATATAATTCGAAAACAAGCATTTATGAAGTTTTTCTTTAAAAATCTTGCATGATTTTTCTATCTGTAAACATTGTTTTCCAACCAAAAACGAAATGGTCTTTATAAATTCCTTTAAACTATGAAATGTTTATTACCTATTTACGTAAATGTAGATAATTCCTATACATTGAATTTTAATAAGAATGTACTTGTATTTATAACTGACAAACGTTCGTTTTACTTTAATTTATTTCGTGAATTGTATATATTATAATCCATTAATACCTTTTTTGTGAAAGTCTTGTATTAATTATATGAATGTATGGAGGTTTGGATGTGTGTGCGTGTACGCGTATATGCGTACATGCAGATCTGACTGGACTGGTGCATAACGCTCGCTTGCTAATCCTGATTCAAATGACAGCACACGGGGAAGCCGTATATCCATGCTCTGCTGGTGTACACCTCGCGTGTATCGGCGCGGTGATATCGGTGGAGGCAACGGTGGCGGCTCGCTACCATGGATGGATACTCGATTCGCACAGGGCCGGCTTCGTTCTCACCAAACCCCGTTACGCCACTTTACCACCTGAATATATTTCACCTAAACTTATAGCTAATTTTTCCCGCTTGAACAAACAAAAAACATATTTTTTTTATATTCGAGAACCCAGATGTATATATGAGATATTTCACGTCAAGTGCATGCACTACATATATAACAAAAAGTTGATAGTTTTCTAGTAAAAAATTGTTAAAAATGCTTACTTATCGAATAATTTAAATTTTTTGACCGTCTATAACATTGCATCAATATGAGATGAAAATTAAAAAAACATTTCTTTTACTTTCTTCGAGTAATTTCCTGTAGGTTGAAATTATTTATACAATATTCATTTTTGTCCGGATCACTTGACGTGGAATCTCCCATATATATATACATATATATATATATATAGAAATCGATACATAGAAATAATAATAATCTTTTATTTAGATGATTATTATTCGTTTTATTATTATGTTGTACATACTTTTCGACTCCTTCTTTAAATATGCATTATACTTATTAATAAGAAAACATTTTATCTTATTTTGTATTTTAAGATAACTTTATATACATGTCGAGTGATTCGAATTAATATTATAATAATTTAAGTATGCGTATCATAAAAACAAAATTTAGTGAAAATTACTCATACGCAAACTCTATATTAAGTGGATTTATTTTGTTAGAATATTATTGAGAATAGATAATACCGCAAAACTTTAACGTAATATTATTTCAAATTTTTGCAAAAATACGATTAGTATTTTTTAACATTTAGAGATGTACTAATATCAGTGTTAATATTTTTATTGCTATTTACTTTTTTTCGGATCGTATTATTATTTTACGTTCTGTATAAGTATAATATTTTTATTAAATTATGAATTATTTATTAATAGAATTTTATATATATCTTATACTAGAAACTCCAGCTTGAACCAGTAATGTTGTGCAAGTACGTCGATATAGTTATGTGTATATATGTCTGGGACATAGATTTAACTAGCATAAACTTGATCACTCCCCATTTTAGAAGGAATAGATACTGTCTTATTTGTACCAATGGATTGGATACTCTTCTTTACGATAATTCAATAATAATTTATTATAAATACATGTTAGTGGTCGTAATTTGTGTTACATAGTCGATTTTTAATAGCAGATGTTTCTAGAATATTTGTCAGCAATAGATACAATTATATCATTCTCTCTTATCATTTGTATCTCATTCCTCCGACAAACTCCTGTAATTCCAAAATTTACTGATATCTATAAATATTGTAAATTTAATAGTGCTTTAGTATTTTATTTGTATTTATAAATTTTTGCATAATTCAACCTCCAAAAATATATTATCATTTGCTTTATCGAGAAATTTCTAATTTCTAATCTTTATGTTAACATTTTCTCTCATGTAATTATATCAATATTTTTTTAAATTGCAAAAATGTTTTCATGAATGAACATGTTGTAAATAATGTAATAAGCTTGTGATGGTAGATTCTTAGTGGTATAAGCTAACAACACAGTTTTACTAAACGAATTGGTTTTTCTGTTTTCATTTAATGTAAGATTGGCATAAGAATTTCAGTCAAATTATCTCATTATTTGAAGAACTTTCTGTCGTATTACTTATTTAAAAAAATTAGTCTTATTACTAGTACTTAACAGGATATCGGACCCAAATTACAGGAATCTACACCTTTCAACCCAAAAATTATATCTAAAATATTGCATTAAACATCTGAAAAAATTCATACGGATAGCTGAAAACATAAGAAAGGGCTTGATGTTTTAATTTTTTAATGAAAAAACATTTCTTAAATAGTAATTGAGTAAACAATGTTTGGTCGGTAATTATTAGTCAAAAAAAGCATAATCTTTCAACCCAAACATCGTAATCAAATTATGGATTTAAAAATCTGGAAAAATTTGGGTATATTATTTAAAATATGCCTAAGGGTTTGACGTTCGACGTTTTTTAAAAACTTTATTCATTTATTTATAAAAAAAATTACAAAATGACCATTTTCTGAGTCCGACATCCCCTTATCTACCACCCTTACTATTCCCCACCATAATCTGAGCATGAACTTTCATTTCAAACGCAACTTTTTTTACTTCATGCATGAATTTCTACTTCACGTATGGTAATTCAATTCATGCACAGTTACCGTGATATCAAGCAAGAAGTATTGCTTCATGTTCACGGAAAAATCTAATTTATACATTGTTCTTACGCACAAAATTGCATAAAAGTTATTATTGCAAACTATACTTTATAATCAAGTATCACTTTTATCAAGACACTGACTTCCTGACCTATATTTGGAAATTCTATTACTTAGCGCACTCATAGTTAATTTATAACTGAGCTATTTATCAACAAGTACCCTTGTACTTATTGCAGTACAATTATTTAAATGATAAATTAAAAAAATTAGAGATTTAAAGTTCTTATATTAAAATTAGTTTGAATGATTTTCTTCAAGTTTTAGCGCATTTGGTTCAAGCTTCATTCCTCATATCATAGCAAGGGGGTACGATGGATAGAAAAGAAGGGTTTTTAGGTATATAAGAAGGCACTAGGACCAAATAAGACACTCTTAGTTTTTCATCTAAACCCTTTGTAAAGCGAAGCTATACTAGTTGATTCTACGATTTGATCTGAATTACTATCCAAGATCAAATTTCGTCACTCGGATCTTCAACTGTATACAAGTCAAAGAACAAGTCAAAGTTTTGAAGAAGCTATTTGAGCTCTACTTTAGGACAATCATCGATTTCCGCATATCCAGAAATCATCGGAAGTTCAGCCGCCGGTGGACATATGTAGCCACAGGTCAACTCTCTGATAACCCACCGCCGCCTACAAGTCTAATAACAGGATACCATCGAGTAAAACTTGATGCTACTACTACACTTGACCCTCTACTTTTATAGCATATAAGATATATTTCTTCAGATACTTTGTTATTTGTATATCGAGGCAAATTAAATATTTTAATTTATAAACTCGTATACTAGATGCTATTAATTATTGAATTGGTTTTATTTATTCATTACTGCATCTATTGGGAATAAATTGCATTGTAAACTTAGTAATAATTATTTATATTTTTATAAACATTGTAACATCATTTCCGTAATATTTTTCAATAAATTAAGTTAAAAATATTTATTTAAATAAATCTTAAATGAATCTACTTAAATTCATTATTTACATTATACCACCATAATCCTTTCATCTCGACTCATCTCATATTTCGTTCGCTATTTTCGCAGATGTAAGGCTATAGTTCTAGACACACAAAAACACTATAACCTCGCTTTACATTTTTATATTTCCCTATTAATGTTTGTATTTGTTTTAAATACCTACTTGATTGTTAGTATTTTTTGGCTTGTTGGCAGTTTCAGCATCGAGTATTTATGAGTTATAGCGGTTAATCAGGCGTATTTAGCATCGTGATTTAAAGTTTGTATAGTGAACTTTGTTGGCTACTCCAAGGCATAAGTTTTTCTTAGTCTTCTAGTCTTTCCTGTTTTTACAATTTTTACGGACGACATGGCACTAGTAATAATCAACTTTTTTAAAATGGTCATATTGCTCGGAAATGGGTACGAAAACTACTCTGTTAAAATCGACAGTCATGAAACGCTTTTTACTATTATGAACGCCCTTTTAATGGGATAAGTATAACCTCGAATTTGCATTAGGTCAGTTTATAGTAACGCTTATGGCACTCTAAACTCTGAAAAAGATATCTACGTTTTCGATATCGGAAACAAGTTTGCCAAAAAAATTTTAATGCATTTTTAATTGCTTATTTATTTAGTTTTACTCTGTTTTATTCGTTTATTAATTTTAAATCACAAGTTTTATTTCTATGTTCGACTTTTCCACATTTATAAAATTCATCTTTAAATTTATTGTCGCTCGTTCTTGCAGTATCTTTTGTGTTTTTGACAGATCGAGTTTTCTTTGATAATGCGTCATTATATTTTACTCATTATTACTTACTAATCAAACGTTCTGCCTCCCTTCTTCTTCAATAACTTTATCCTTCAAATTTTAGACCAGAGGCATTTCATCACAAGACTCTATCGCTAAGCAAAATTTTTCAAATTTGGTTGGTAAAGAACCGAGTAATATTATCGACAATAACTCGTACGGTATGTCGATTTCTGCGACTTTTTCTTACTCCATTCTCCGAAGGATTCGAAAACAGTTTTCAATAATCCGTTCCATGCATCTTTCGACGTTGCCCATTTTCATCATGTGACTGAGTGCACACTTTTCATTTACACCTTTCAGAGCTCACAGCTGCTTCTAGTATTTTATCTCAGTAATTTCTCTCTCTAAAAATTCGATATTAGCCAAACCGTTGCGGCGGTCATCTTTTTCTATAGATGCACAGTGAGCTGCAAGACACCCAACTAAACTTATAGTTCAGTTTAACACCAGCTCTCGAGACGTTACCACATGTATACTTATCTTCATTGTTGAAACATCACTTATTTCTACAGTACTATGTATCATTTATATTTAATCATACCTTATTAAACAGGTGCAGTTTGTTATGAGCCATATATGCATCATAAATTAAAAAATATCTTTTATAATTTATTACTAGTAAAATTAAATATTCAAGTAGTTTTGTCCACTTCTAACTTTTTTACGTTCTTCAGAAATTTCCGACTACATAAATATAATAAGTTTTAATTAAATATTGAATGTAATTTTTGATTTTATAAAAAGAATTGAAAAAATTGGCTTATACATTGGCCGCACCGAACCTGTTGAATAATCTAAAGTCCAATTAATATACTGGCTGGTGATTTTTACAACCGCTAGATGCACGGAAAAAAATCTAACCTCTATAGTGCGAAACGCTTCATACTACTGCAGTTAGTGTTTCGTATCCCGCTACAGATTATATTCAAACTTTTAAGGTATTTATTACTATATAGTATCAGAGTAAGACCCTTCTACAAATATGCCTATAGATGCTGAATTCATATGGTAGCGCCGCTATAGACCGGTGGTACGCACTCGTACTACCTACAGTTGTAAAGCTCGTCTCCCGCTGAGGTATAGGTCGCTTACAACGGACTAACGGAGTATTTAAACAGAAAATATATCTTTTTATTTTCATTAAATTGTTATTTAAATAACAATTGAATCAAAATAAAAGTGCAAATATGTTTAACATTATTTTGATGTTTTAAATATTTATAAGTAACGAAAATTAATTAAAAAATATTGTAGAATATCTACCCAAATCATGCCAGGATTAAACTTTTATTTTTAAAGATTTGAGTTTCTATAATATATACATAGAACATATTTTACGAATTTTTATCTTATTAATAATTAAAATATAAAAATAATATTAAAAATGTTAGCACTTTGTTTAAAGTTACAAATTGAACTGCATCAAAAATGACTAATCAAAAAAATTGTATCTGTTACCGTAGTACGCACAAAATCTTTTAATCTGATTTTATATTACGTAAAGTGTACTAATTGTTGCATTTATATATAACTGTACAATTATTGCCTTAATATAATTTGAATATTTATTTATTCCGAATACTGATTTAAAGTTTAAATAATATGCATATCATATAGATATCTTCAAATTAATTAATAATAAAGTACGTGAGAAAAAATTCTGTATCAAATAAATTTTAAATGCGTATAAAAACACTTTGTTGACTGTAATCTATTTCTTGTATAATGTCAAAAATGTTAAAAGGTAATCTTTGATTATAACATTATTTAATTTAGAAATATAGGTATTTGCTTATTCTCTTTAAGTAATACTAAAAATAACTGCAAGAGTTTCGAATCTGCATTATTATCTTTTTAAAATAGTAAAAAATTTGCATTGTTTAAGAATTGAATTATTAGAATATCACGCTTGTTATGGACTATCACGTTAGTTAAAATAAGTAATATAGAAATGATATTTTAATTTTCAATATTACGCATAATGATTTATTTTATATATCGCATCTCAACATTATAAACTATTCAGAGTCTTTTATGTGATAAGTACACGGATATAATCGAGGAATTACATCGACGTCGATTAGTAAATCCTGTGATAAATTGCACGATTTGACACTGTAGGCATGGTAATAATTGTTAAAATATACTGTTTTATACGCTTTAGCCTGTATAAAAATTTTGTTACTGTAAACAATTTTCTTTATTTTTGCAAAATTTGGTTCGCTAATTACTATTTTATATATATGAAAATAGTTCCTTCTCTAAATATTTTTCCAATAATAAGTTCGATATATTTCAAACTTTTTACTTCTATTTCATTAGAAATATTCGGAAGTATACTACGCAAATCTTGTAAAGCATTAGGATAATCTATTGGCCCGAGTATAATATCCTCTTGAACATGTGTACAAAATTCCGCAGAATAGAATAACTGTAGTTGATGTTTGACTGCTATTGTGTAAGGTAAACATTTATTTGTACTAGTATGTGCTAGTTGCAATTTCTTTTAGACTTCGATTTTTTCTTTCAAATTTGAGTGCTGAAAAATGGACAAGTGGTCCATTTAATTTCACGAGTCGAGGATAGTGCAGTAATAAATGCATTTTTGATTTTAATTTCCCAAACAATTCTAAATAAAGTGCACCATGTTTTTTTATCAAATATTCTAAAGTTGCAATTTGAGCTTGATCTAAGGTTGGAGAAGTTAAACTGCCCACAATTTTTCTTAATAATAAATACACTTTCCAGCAAGCATTATTAGGGGGAATCAAATCACCAATTATTAGTCTTAAATATCTTGTAAGACATAGTAGTTCTGAAGACGATTGTTTAATCTTAATTTTCGATAGAGTATCCGTAAAGTACGACTTTACGTACTGTTTTGCGGACGTAAAGTGCGACTTTGCGAACACGTGTACAGTCTTTACGGACACGTGTACAGTCTTTACGGTCACGTGTACAAAAAAAAATATTGTATTGAAATTGCTAAGAACTTTACGGATACTCTCTCGAAAAGTAATGTTCGCGCCTCGGCCGTAAACTTTTTCAGCTTCTACTTTACGGCCTTGGCACGAAAACTACTATTTCTTGATTTGCATTTTTCCCAGAGTATAAAATAATTTTCGTGGCTTGTTCAGCTTTTCAAAATCAGCGTATGGAAAATTGTCTATCCTATTGTTGATTATATCTAAAGATAAGTGACTATTTTTTTTGTCAGTTAGTAAAACTTGCAATACTTTTTCAATAACATAACCAGTAACTCCTACGGTTAAATCATGCATGGTATCAACAGAGGCATTTTCACATATATGAAATCTATTTACGTCGATGAAAATGCATTTTTCTTTGATTCTCGTCTTTGAAAAATAATTTTTCTCTATGTCTGCGTCATAAGATTCTGTATATCTAATTTTAAATATATTTTCTTCAATCATTGTCGAACACTCTTCATTTGTAGCGGTACAAATTCTACAAAATCTTGTAGCCTTCAAGCTTTCGGAAAATCCACAAATTGTGTTCATTCCAAGGTTGTCTCCGAGAACTAATGATCACTGAAAATACACCTTTTCTTTCATTCTATTAACGTCTAATATTAGCCCCTCGTTTGATAAAATATTTAAATAAGATGGTTTTACGGAATATTTATTTGCACTTAAATATTTTTAAATACTTTGAATGAAAAGTTGCAGAAACAAAAATATTTTGCACTTTTGCTGCAAAATAAGGAGGAATTGTTGGAATTGAAATGTAAATACCCCCTAATTTTTCTTCTCCTGTATGACTACCAAGGGGATTTCTCGATTCAAATTCATCAAAGTATAAAAATATGGGGAATACTTTTTTATTGTTTTCATAATACTTCAATTGCCATAAATTTGCTTGGATAAAATTCGATAGTAACCTTTGGTCTTTGAGTAAATCGTTAGTATAATTCTTCATTGCTTGTAATATCCATGGACTTGAAAAAAACATTTTTAAAGTATCAATAATTGAGACATATGCTGCTTAAACTAGTTTCATGAATACTTTTTTCTCATCATTTTACATCTATTTGTGGTCGACATGTAACTTGCGTAAATTTTCTTCGACGAATTTCAAAGCTGAACTCAAATGGTTCGATTCCTAAAACAGCAAATAATTCGTTAAATATCAAGAAAAATTCGACAAATGATCAACATATTAAACGTTAACTTAAATGTTACCTTTACGAGAAATATAAATGTCTTTAAAACTACCGATTTCTCCGGATTCCACGCTTTTCCGGTCTTCGAACGAGAACTTTGTTTCGTAATTTTTAAATAAAAATGGCAGTATCATTAATGCAACGTGTATTTAAATTACCTAAAATAAATATTATACATATAATAAACTAAAATAAAAAGTATAACGAATTATCAATATCTTACGAACTATTATCAATTGATACATTATTTTCATTTAAGATTCGTTTAATATCTGGGATCGCTTTTTTTTGTTCGTGCCAATTTTATAATTTTTTGAGCTACTTTTAAGCAATTTTTTTCGAATGTGTCTGTTGGCTTGTTAAAAAAGGCTGCAAAATCTGATTGTATCTGTATTTTGAAATAATTAATTATTAATTAATTGGATTTTGCAATTTATATATATTTTCATAAATATTTGTCTGAACATTATTAATATTCAACCAGAAAAAATGATATAGAAAAAATTAAATGGCCAAGAAACATGACTAGTTTCTGAGTTTAGATGAAATGCTTTTTTTAATATTTTCGTCCATTTAACGTATTTCTAGTATTAGAAATAAATGCTTTCATTAACCTATAGATAAAACTCGACGGCTGTTACGAAATTGGACACCGCTTTATTATTTGATTATACAATTTGCCAACTCATAATTTCTCATCCAAATCAGTGTAAAAATAGATTGAATGTTTTAAAAGAGAATGTCCGCAAAATGCATTGACATATCTATATTTTGAAAGCTGATATATATATATATATATGGGGTATTCCACGTGAAGTGGTCCGATCAAAATTTTAAAATGCACCAAATTTTGGGTACACTTTGCAAATGTTTTTCAGAATACAGAAAAAAATTTTTAGGCACTGGAATCTATTTGCTCAAAAGTTATTCTAACCTCAAAAAGTGAATTTTTCCATATTTTTTTCAACATTAGCTGGGTTTTACCGCTATATAACTCAAAATCTATCAACTTTTACTATAGAACATTATATGTAACATTCGTTGCTAATTATATCTAGAATTTATTCTTCTGCTTGGAGCAATACCTTTCAAATGGTCTGTAGCATTTTATGGCCTCCAATTCTGTAAAAAGTTATGACAATTTAAAGAAACACGAAATTTTTTTAAAAATTTAAATGGGAATTACCATGTTAATTTTTGTGAATTTTTTGTCTTTCAGATAAAATTATATAATTAGCAACGAATGTTACATATAATGTTATATAGTAAAAGTTGATAGATTTTGAGTTATATAGCGGTAAAACCCAGCTAATGTTGAAAAAAATATGGAAAAATTCACTTTTTGAGGTTAGAATAACTTTTGAGCAAATAGATTCCAGTACCTAAAAATTTTTTTCTGTATTCTGAAAACATTTGCAAAGTGTACCCAAAATTTGGTGCATTTTAAAATTTTGATCGGACCACTTCACGTGGAATACCCCATATATATATATATGGGTGGTTCTCTGTGACATCGAAGATGAAAAAAATAAATATTGCTATAACTGTGGGAATATGTTTTAGAGGTATCCAGTAGTTCTCCTGAATTTTTTCAGATTTTTTCTGGGCCATTATTTTAAGTTACAGAGAGTCAAAGTTGACATTTTAGCACTTTTTTGCATTATATGCCCATTTTCATGAATTTTTAGCTCCCAGGGGATGCATTTTTCACTCAAAACATAAGTATGACTTTTTTTGTAAAATTTTCTGAATTTTCATTACAAATACTTTAAAGTCATAAATGTATGCTGTAGCACTTTTGTAAGCCATTTAAACCTTTAATAGTGAAAATCAGCAATTCTGCTCCGGACTCTGGAAACCTAATACTGTCTAAAAGATGTCTTTTTATAGTCAGAAACTGCCTAAAAATTTCCAGAGTGGGTCTAAATCATTAAGATCACTTATGGTCAAAATATACGGTAAAAGTGCCCGAAATATTAATAGAAATGTATATTTGTTGCCTTATAACGATGAATCTAGTAGCATGATCATTGCAAAAAAATTTATGCACTTACCTTGGAATAGTAGAAAAGTATCTCCACTTGTTTCAGTATGCATCTAATCCCCTGTAAGCTGCTAAAAATACAAATATTATTATATAATTATAAAAAATTATTTTTTAAACATTTATAATGCTGGAATTTTAGTTTTACATCCCTTACAAGAATTATAATATTAATCTGAAGGATTACTATAAAAGTATCAACATTATTATTATTATTATTCAGCAATACATTGTTTAGATTTCACAAACTTGTCACTGTCACGTTATCATATTATTCATTATAATTATATATCCGATTTATTTATATATCTTTTGTATTAAATACGTATATTCAGTTATTGTAATAATAATGTTTATATATTTATAGTAATCCTTCAGATTAGTATTATAATTCTTGTAAGGGATGTAAAACTAAAAATTCAGCATTATAAATGTTTAAAAATTAATTTTTTACATTTGTATAATAATATTTGTAATTTTAGCAGCTTACAGGGGATTAGATGGATACTGAAACAAGTGAAGATACTTTTCTACCACTCCAAGGTAAGTGCACAAATTGTTTTGCAATGCTCATGCTAATAATTGATCGTTATAAGACAACAAATATACATTCTATTAATATTTCGGCACTTTTCCGGATATTTGACCATAAGTGATCTTAATGATTTAGACCCACTCTGGAAATTTTTAGGCAGTTTCTGACTATAAAAAGACATCTTTTAGACAGTATTAGGTTACCAGAGTCCGGAGCAGAATTGCTGATTTTCACTATTTTAGGTTTAAATGGCTTACAAGAGTGTGACAGCATACATTTATGTCTTTAAAAGTATTTTTAATGAAAAGTTCGGAAAATTTTACAAAAAAAGTCATACTTATGTTTTTAGTTAAAAATGCATCCCTGGGAGCTAAAAATTCATGAATATGGATAATGTAAAAAAGTACTAAAATGTCAACTTTGACTCTCTGATGTTCCGTTGCAAATTTAGTAAAAATATTTCTATTAGATTCAAGAATAAACTGCATTTTATACTAAGATGCATCATCTATAGTTGGTTTCTCATTTTTAATCTGATTTGGAATAGATGAAATAAATGCATTAGAAATAAAACTGTTAAAATGTTTTAATATTTCCTCAATTGAATCCCGAGAAAGAAGTGAATAATTATACAATGATAGTGTGAATTTTATCATTTCTCTATCTAGTATCTCCTTAGTTATTTCAATAGCGTTTAAAAAACCTTTTGATGAATCCATTTTGATATCAATAAAAAAATTACAAAGGATTCTCTCGTGATAGTAAGTTATTTCTATTTATATGTGCATGTAAACAATAATATGAAAATACAGAGATAAGTTACATAAACTAATTAGATATCGTATTTTTTTAAGTTTTCTATAAGCGACGTTTCACTGTTAGACATAGTAGGTGTATTAAACTGATAAACCTCTACTTCGAGGAAATTCCATACATGGTTGCATAAGTTTGAAAATTGTATATTAAAAACTTTCATTGCCTTAAAACATAAATCAACTGCATTGGTAATAGACGGTACTTGGTATACTTATTCTCCAAGTACAAGGGATGAGTAAAAGACTCTATGTAGAGAGTAGGTCCGTTAAGGGGATGTCGGAGCTATAGCCTCCATCAAAAGCTGCTCGATCTCGCGGCTTCGACTGGCGCTGTAGTCAGGTGTCGATTTCTACGATAAACATACTTAAAACATAAATTATAAATTTTGCAGCTACATAGAGCTGTTGAAAGATACTTTCCCCCCTAGCTATGACTAAACTTAAGGTAATTATAATATTACTCTTGGCAGCAAATGTTTATTTTTTAAAAAAAATGTGAAATACGTTGCGTGTAGCATTACGGCAGATATAGATTCATTGAATATGAGACGTATTTCACATTTTTAAAAAAAATAAACATTTGCTGCCAAGAGTAATATTATAATTACCTTAAGTTTAGTCATAGCTAGGGGGGAAAGTATCTTTCAACAGCTCTATGTAGCTGTAAAATTTATAATTTATGTTTTAAGTACGTTTATCGTAGAAATCGACACCTGACTACAGCGCCATTCGAAGCCGCGAGATTGAGCGGCTTTTGATGGAGGCTACGGGTCCGACATCCCCTTAATTACAATATAAGGTTTTACATCTATTTTGTCGTCTACATGTAACTTGCGTAAATTTTCTTCGACGAATTTCAAAGCTGAACTCAAATGGTTCGATTCCTAAAACAGCAAATAATTCGTTAAATATCAAGAAAAATTCGACAAATGATCAACATATTAAACGTTAACTTAAATGTTACCTTTACGAGAAATATAAATGTCTTTAAAACTACCGATTTCTCCGGATTCCACGCTTTTCCGGTCTTCGAACGAGAACTTTGTTTCGTAATTTTTTTAAATAAAAATGGCAGTATCATTAATGCAACGTGTATTTAAATTACCTAAAATAAATATTATACATATAATAAACTAAAATAAAAAGTATAACGAATTATCAATATCTTACGAACTATTATCAATTGATACATTATTTTCATTTAAGATTCGTTTAATATCTGGATCGCTTTTTTTTGTTCGTGCCAATTTTATAATTTTTTGAGCTACTTTTAATCAATTTTTTTCGAATGTGTCTGTTGGCTTGTTAAAAAAGGCTGCAAAATCTGATTGTATCTGTATTTTGAAATAATTAATTATTAATTAATTGGATTTTGCAATTTATATATATTTTCATAAATATTTGTCTGAACATTATTAATATTCAACCAGAAAAAATGATATAGAAAAAATTAAATGGCCAAGAAACATGACTAGTTTCTGAGTTTAGATGAAATGCTTTTTTTAATATTTTCGTCCATTTAACGTATTTCTAGTATTAGAAATAAATGCTTTTATTAACCGTATAGATAAAACTCGACGGCTGTTACGAAATTGGACACCGCTTTATTATTTGATTATACAATTTGCCAACTCATAATTTCTCATCCAAATCAGTGTAAAAATAGATTAAATGTTTTATAAGAGAATGTCCGCAAAATGCATTGACATATCTATATTTTGAAAGCTGATATATATATATATATGGGGTATTCCACGTGAAGTGGTCCGATCAAAATTTTAAAATGCACCAAATTTTGGGTACACTTTGCAAATGTTTTCAGAATACAGAAAAAAATTTTTAGGCACTGGAATCTATTGCTCAAAGTTATTCTAACCTCAAAAAGTGAATTTTTCCATATTTTTTCAACATTAGCTGGGTTTTACCGCTATATAACTCAAAATCTATCAACTTTACTATAGAACATTATATGTAACATTCGTTGCTAATTATATCTAGAATTTATTCTTCTGCTTGGAGCATACCTTTCAAATGGTCTGTAGCATTTTTATGGCCTCCAATTCTGTAAAAAGTTATGACATTTAAAGAAACACGAAATTTTTTTAAAAATTTAAATGGGAATTACCATGTTAATTTTTGTGAATTTTTGTCTTTCAGATAAAATTATATAATTAGCAACGAATGTTACATATAATGTTATATAGTAAAAGTTGATAGATTTTGAGTTATATAGCGGTAAAACCCAGCTAATGTTGAAAAAAATATGGAAAAATTCACTTTTTGAGGTTAGAATAACTTTTGAGCAAATAGATTCCAGTACCTAAAAATTTTTTTCTGTATTCTGAAAAACATTTGCAAAGTGTACCCAAAATTTGGTGCATTTTAAAATTTTGATCGGACCACTTCACGTGGAATACCCCATATATATATATATGGGTGGTTCTCTGTGACATCGAAGATGAAAAAAATAAATATTGCTATAACTGTGGGAATATGTTTTAGAGGTATCCAGTAGTTCTCCTGAATTTTTTCAGATTTTTTCTGGGCCATTATTTTAAGTTACAGAGAGTCAAAGTTGACATTTTAGCACTTTTTGCATTATATGCCCATTTTCATGAATTTTTAGCTCCCAGGGGATGCATTTTTCACTCAAAACATAAGTATGACTTTTTTTGTAAAATTTTCTGAATTT
Source organism: Theocolax elegans (assembly GCA_026168455.1). Taxonomy (NCBI): domain Eukaryota; kingdom Metazoa; phylum Arthropoda; class Insecta; order Hymenoptera; family Cerocephalidae; genus Theocolax; species Theocolax elegans. Next base: position 38,870,437 of record CM047430.1, on the reverse strand, counting down.
TTCATTACAAATACTTTTAAAGTCATAAATGTATGCTGTAGCACTTTTGTAAGCCATTTAAACCTTTAATAGTGAAAATCAGCAATTCTGCTCCGGACTCTGGAAACCTAATACTGTCTAAAAGATGTCTTTTTATAGTCAGAAACTGCCTAAAAATTTCCAGAGTGGGTCTAAATCATTAAGATCACTTATGGTCAAAATATACGGTAAAGTGCCCGAAATATTATAGAAATGTATATTTGTTGCCTTATAACGATGAATCTAGTAGCATGATCATTGCAAAAAAATTTATGCACTTACCTTGGAATAGTAGAAAAGTATCTCCACTTGTTTCAGTATGCATCTAATCCCCTGTAAGCTGCTAAAAATACAAATATTATTATATAATTATAAAAAATTATTTTTTAAACATTTATAATGCTGGAATTTTAGTTTTACATCCCTTACAAGAATTATAATATTAATCTGAAGGATTACTATAAAAGTATCAACATTATTATTATTATTATTCAGCAATACATTGTTTAGATTTCACAAACTTGTCACTGTCACGTTATCATATTATTCATTATAATTATATATCCGATTTATTTATATATCTTTTGTATTAAATACGTATATTCAGTTATTGTAATAATAATGTTTATATATTTATAGTAATCCTTCAGATTAGTATTATAATTCTTGTAAGGGATGTAAAACTAAAAATTCAGCATTATAAATGTTTAAAAATTAATTTTTTACATTTGTATAATATATTTGTAATTTTAGCAGCTTACAGGGGATTAGATGGATACTGAAACAAGTGAAGATACTTTTCTACCACTCCAAGGTAAGTGCACAAATTTTTTGCAATGCTCATGCTAATAGATTGATCGTTATAAGACAACAAATATACATTTCTATTAATATTTCGGCACTTTTCCCGGATATTTTGACCATAAGTGATCTTAATGATTTAGACCCACTCTGGAAATTTTTAGGCAGTTTCTGACTATAAAAAGACATCTTTTAGACAGTATTAGGTTACCAGAGTCCGGAGCAGAATTGCTGATTTTCACTATTTTAGGTTTAAATGGCTTACAAGAGTGTGACAGCATACATTTATGTCTTTAAAAGTATTTTTAATGAAAAGTTCGGAAAATTTTACAAAAAAAGTCATACTTATGTTTTTAGTTAAAAATGCATCCCTGGGAGCTAAAAATTCATGAATATGGATAATGTAAAAAAGTACTAAAATGTCAACTTTGACTCTCTGTAACTTAAAATAATGTCCAGAAAAATCTGAAAAAATTCAGGAGAACTACTGGATACCTCTAAAACATATTCCCACAGTTATAGCATATTTATTTTTCATCTTCGATGTCACAGAGAACCACCCATATATATAATTAACAATTATTAACGATTATTTTACTCAAAATTTCTTTAAATTTTCTTTCTTCACGAAAAGAAAATGTGATGATTCAAAATAAACTATGATCTAGGTTCATACATTACAAGAGATTACAACACTTATAAGCATTCTTGATTATACTTGGTTTTTTGCCAAATTGTATAGAAACAATTTTGCAAACTTCTTAATTGAAATCATTTTCCCACATTTTTTTGGAAATTGTTTTTTCACATTTTTCCAAATGTATTTAATTTCCACCAGGGCAGTATAAGAAAATTAAATATTATTTAATTTGAATTACAAAAGATTTACCAATTTGTATCCATATCGATTGCTATAATTTGGGAACGTTTCGAAGGCAGTTTTTAAACCACAAGTTTGAAAAAATAACTTCCTTTCTTCCCTTGCTGTAGAAGACCATTTTTCCATAAAATTATCATGTATTAGATCAACGACTACTTGAAGATTTTTAAAATCTTGTGAATGTGTAACTTCAAAATAAATAAATAACAACTTTTTTAGTCTATGTATTCAAAACATAATTGTCTCAAAATAAAAGTGTAGTAAAAAAATTGAATACAGAAAACAAATATTATATTGCGAACAATGGATACTAATATAGAATTAAAATTTATAAACTGCACCACAATTTATATGTTGATTATTAAAAAAAACACTATCTCATAAACCATTGTTTTTATTAATCAAATTAAACGTAATTTGATTTTTTCGTTCTCAAACTACTAAGTTTTTTGAATATTTTTTGCACTTAAGTTACCAATAATTTTGAAACTGTGATTTATAATATTACTTTTAGAGTTCTTACAGCAAAAGCTAATCAAAGAATGAAATAGAGAAAAATTGATTTTCACCAAATTTAAGTGCCTTGCAAAAGATAATACCTTCATCATAGCTTGAAGTTGGAATTTTTCCTCTTCCGTGTTACCTGAGTTAAAGCTTGATATACGTAATTTTCAAGGCGATTGTTTTCTATAATAAAAACATACAGATTATAAACAAATTGAGTACTGTATTTTACCAAATGGTTATTTGTTCACTACCTTTGTTTACACTTTCAATTGAAATATTTGATTCACTTCTCTTGAAATCATTTGGTGAAATAGCAACTAATTCGCAAACTACTCTGGTTGACAAAATTTGTACTACAATGAGGATACTCATAATAATTTGCGCTCACCCTAGTAGAAATCGTATTCCATTAAACAGGTAATAAATATATATTCTAAATAGAATGGTCGAAAAATGGGTGAAAATAGGCGAAAAATGTGCCCATTTTTATCCTCCTAATGAAACACTTTTTCTCCCAATTTTTAAACCATTAAATAGACTAAAATATAACTTCTGTTTGAGCTAATTTTAGCTTATAAACATAGATCAAATTTGGAGTCAGTTATATGCTGTTAAATGTCTATTAACATGGACAATATAAATATAAGTGAAAAATAATAAAATCGAATTTATTTTCGTAAATACTGGAAATATAACAGAAATTAGTTGTAAATCAGCCGAAAACATTAAAAATCCATCCGAAACTATAGGAATTTTGAAGTTTACTGTTACCGGAAAGCTGGAAACATTATTCCAATGTCTTGGGGTTATGGTCATTCTATTAAGTGTTAAAAAAATAGGTGAAAAAGCGTTTTATCACAAGGTATTTAATACCAATGTTTACTTTCTAGTTCTTAGATTCAAATTACTACTAGTGCAGATTTAGAACTGATGCATTACTTAATACTGTATACGAAGATTGACCCTCATCAGATAATTCAAAACTTGAATTATTTGAAATATTTGTAGCAAAAAATATTTTTTGTAAACCTTGTAAGAGTGTCTGTTTTTTCTATGAGTTGTACTATTTTATGCATTCATACAAAAACATTGATCACACTACATATATAAAAGATACATTTACATTTTCATATATAACTTATATTCATATTCAAATTTTAAAAACAGCAAATCTTAAAAGCGTAATTGTTACTTTTAAAAGTGGGCATAAATATTAGTAAGATGCACTGTCTAATTAATACTAAAGTAGTTGTTCTTCTGTACATTATCGTGACTGCTTTCAAATCGACGATAAAACAACTTGAAAATATTTTAAAATTTCATTATTAAAAATCATTTAATATCGTTTACAATACATTTAATTACAGGGATCTATCTTCTCAAAAATAAAACATTAATAAAAATGTAAAAAATTAATACGTGCTAAACAAAAACACCTGTATGGATATCACAGACTGATTTTTTTAGAAAAATAAATTTTACTTTAAGATTAAACAATATAGATTTAAAGTAAATATATTTTTTTTTCACTGGCCTAGCAACAACACATACTTCCCGGGGTATTTAACTTAATAATTGCCATAATAATAAAAAATTATTACTTTTGTCGTTTTTTCATTAACTTTAAATCCGGTATTATTCACTTTTACATGACATTAACATGCTGTATAACTACCTTGGTAGAAATGTTCAGTAGTTTTTCGCTAGTGCATACCTAGTGAAAAATAAACTGGCCAGTGAATTCAGCAGTGACTAGCCAGTTGACGTATTATTTTCGTCAGATTTTTAGCATTCACTAGCGAAATACTGGCCAATATCTTAGAAAATAAAAAAATATTTTAAGATAATTTTAGCGTTTAAAATAATAATATTTAAAATAATTATCTAAATTGATTATAGAAACAAATATTATATTGCGAACAATGGATACTAATATAGAATTAAAATTTATAAATGCACCACAATTTATATGTTGATTATTAAAAAAAAACACTATCTCATAAACCATTGTTTTTATTAATCAAATTAAACGTAATTTGATTTTTTTTCGTTCTCAAACTACTAATTTTTTGAATATTTTTTTGCACTTAAGTTACCAATTTTGAAACTGTGATTTATAATATTACTTTTAGAGTTCTTACAGCAAAAGCTATCAAAAGAATGAAATAGAGAAAAATTGATTTTCACCAAATTTAAGTGCCTTGCAAAAGAATAATACCTTCATCATAAGCTTGAAGTTGGAATTTTTCCTCTTCCGTGTTACCCTGAGTTAAAGCTTGATATACGTAATTTTCAAGGCGATTGTTTTCTATAATAAAAACATACAGATTATAAACAAATTGAGTACTGTATTTTACCAAATGGTTATTTGTTCACTACCTTTGTTTACACTTTCAATTGAAATATTTGATTCACTTCTCTTGAAATCATTTGGTGAAATAGCAACTAATTCGCAACTACTCTGGTTGACAAAATTTGTACTACAATGAGGATACTCATAATAATTTGCGCTCACCCTAGTAGAAATCGTATTCCATTAAACAGGTAATAAATATATATTCTAAATAGAATGGTCGAAAAATGGGTGAAAAATAGGCGAAAAATGTGCCCATTTTTATCCTCCTAATGAAACACTTTTTCTCCCAATTTTTAACCATTAAATAGACTAAAATATAACTTCTGTTTTGAGCTAATTTTTAGCTTATAAACATAGATCAAATTTGAGTCTAGTTATATGCTGTTAAATGTCTATTAAACATGGACAAATATAAATATAAGTGAAAAATATAATAAAATCGAATTTATTTTCGTAAATACTGGAAATATAACAGAAATTAGTTGTAAATCAGCCGAAAACATTAAAAATCCATCCGAAACTATAGGAATTTTGAAGTTTACTGTTACCGGAAAGCTGGAAACATTATTCCAATGTCTTGGGGTTATGGTCATTCTATTAAGTGTTAAAAAAATAGGTGAAAAAGCGTTTTATCACAAGGTATTTAATACCAATGTTTACTTTCTAGTTCTTAGATTCAAATTACTACTAGTGCAGATTTAGAACTGATGCATTACTTAATACTGTATACGAAGATTGACCCTCATCAGATAATTCAAAACTTGAATTATTTGAAATATTTGTAGCAAAAAATATTGTTATTGTAAACCTTGTAAGAGTGTCTGTTTTTTCTATGAGTTGTACTATTTTATGCATTCATACAAAAACATTGATCACACATACATATATAAAAGATACATTTACATTTTCATATATATACTTATATTCATATTCAAATTTTAAAAACAGCAAATCTTAAAAGCGTAATTGTTACTTTTAAAAAGTGGGCATAAATATTAGTAAGATACACTGTCTAATTAATACTAAAGTAGTTGTTCTTCTGTACATTATCGTGACTGCTTTCAAATCGACGATAAAACAACTTGAAAATATTTTAAAATTTCATTATTAAAAATCATTTAATATCGTTTACAATACATTTAATTACAGGGATCTATATCTTCTCAAAAATAAAACATTAATAAAAAATGTAAAAAATTAATACGTGCTAAACAAAAACACCTGTATGGATATCACAGACTGATTTTTTTAGAAAAATAAATTTTACTTTAAGATTAAACAATATAGATTTAAAGTAAATATATATTTTTTTCTTCACTGGCCTAGCAACAACACATACTTCCCGGGGTATTTAACTTAATAATTGCCATAATAATAAAAAATTATTACTTTTGTCGTTTTTTCATTAACTTTAAATCCGGTATTATTCACTTTTATACATGACATTAGCATGCTGTATAACTACCTTGGTAGAAATGTTCAGTAGTTTTTCGCTAGTGCATACCTAGTGAAAAATAAACTGGCCAGTGAATTCAGCAGTGACTAGCCAGTTGATGTGTTATTTTCGTCAGATTTTTTAGCATTCACTAGCGAAATACTGGCCAATATCTTAGAAAATAAAAAAAAATATTTTAAGATAATTTTAGCGTTTAAAATAATAATATTTAAAATAAATTATCTAAATTGATTATAGAAACAGCAATACAATATTATTTAGCCACACTGTATAAAATAATAGAACATTAATAAGTTATACATTACATGTGACTACAAAGAGATAATAAATAATCAGGTTAGATTTTGTTAATGCAAGTGATTTCTTGCCAACTTATAAAAATTTACAAAATGCATAAACTTATGTACAAAAAAACTATGCAATATAATATATAAAAATAAAAATAAATATATATAAAGAAAAATTTTATTTATTTTAGCAAACAAAATATTAAATTGCTTGTTTTTAATTGCTTTTTATACAAAACAGCAATAAAGAATTTAGATTTAAACAGCAATCGAATGACATGACTAACTTGTAATTAGGTAAATAGTTGTAAATCTTTAGTGAATTACACAAAAAAACACTGTGATTTAAAATACGTAAGGTAATGCAAGTTACCTGATCCTTTGTATTACTTTATCTAAAGCTTAATCAATACTATTCGAAAATGTTTATTTAACAATGTAAGACTAAAAGTTTTTTCAAGTATCTATAGACTATTAATTAAGAAAGATCCAATAAACTTTAATTTTCAAACTATCCTGTGTCAACGATAGTAGCTAAAAAAAAACAATATACCACAGAGCATCACATTCATAAAAATATTATCCTTATTATAGTTATAATGTCAAATTCCCATTAGACTCAAAATTTTTAAATATTATGACATACCAAAAGTTACCTGAGCCTTTGGAAATCTAACCCGCTGTACAATTTTCAATTGAAAATTTATTTCTCTAATTCATAATTGTACACAGTAAGCTTTGTTGAAGTAGTGATCAGAATAAAATTTCTTTACCTTCCTCAGTCTCCGACAATACTTTTTTTTATTATTTTGTCTACTGTAAAACAAAACATTATTAACTGTGACTAACCTATACATTATAGACTGCAGCAGACAATACACTAGTCTGACTATCATTACAACCTGCAGTGAAGTCACTGTCGAGTTATGACAAAATTCAGCAGTGGCCAATGACTGTCCAGTACTGGCCAAAAACTTCTTAAGTTTCTACCGCAGATTTTTTAATTTTATAACTTTTTATTTAAATTACCTATATATACACCTATAAATATACGCTGCAACTATTTACTGATAAAGAAAATAAATTATAAAGGAATGAAAATAGTATTTAAACAATGACTGTAAAGTTATGACGTCTGCTTTAGTACAAGTGCAGCTCTGGCTATATAAAGCAAAGATTGTATATCGAAGCTGAAGAATAATGAAATTACCTAATCTAATAAGCTGTTTTAATATAAATTGTACACACAGTCGTAGTCTGGCGTCACTGTTCTTACATGCTTTCTTTTCTAAATCAGTTAATAATATAAGTATAGGTTGCTTCTTAGATGTAAGTTTAATGCTTCTTAGATAAATATATATATATATATATATATATATACATCTATGTAGTCAGTTGATAGTCAGACCTTAGACTTGTACCGTCTGCTGTGATGCAGTTTAGTCTCAACTAGTGTTCATGTTGTGTATTATAGAAGTAAAAAATAATAAAAAGAAATGTTCTCACTAACTGAAGGAACAAAGAAATATTCATGAGAGTCTAATTGTACAAAGCTTCTCCGTCTATAATTTCCAGTTAGATACCCTAGTAGAAATTTAAAACTAAGAACTAGGAATTAAAAATTGGTAGTAAGTACCTTGTGATGATACGCTTTTTCTCCCATTTTATTAGCACTTAATAGAATGACCACAATCTCAAAACATTCGAATAATGTTTCCAGCTTTCCGGAAAGAGTAAACTTCAAAATACCTATAGTTTCGGATGGTTTTTTAACGTATTCGTCTGATTTACAACTAATTTCTGTTGTATTCCAATATTTACGAAGACAAACGCTATTTTATTAGATATTTCACTTGTTCATTTTTAATAGATATTTAATAGCACATAACTAGATTCAACTGTAATCTATTTTACAAGCTCAAAAATTGGAGAAAAATAGGATTTTACATTAATAGATGGTCATAAAATGTGAGAAAAAGCGTTCATCGATAGGAGAAAAATGGACACATTTTTCGCCTACTTTTTGCCCATTCTATTCAAACAATCTATATATACATTTTTATTGCAAATTTTAATGCAAAATTGCAGGTTAGATTTCCAAAGATTTAGGTAACTTTTATGTAATAATATTTAAAAAGTTTAGTCTTTGGGGATTTTACATTTCAACTATAATAAAGACAATATTTTTATAAATATGATGCTGTGTGGTATATATATATATATTTTTTTTTAGTTCCTATTGTTGATACAGGATAAATTATAATTTTTGTGGCTTCCAAGCGTATCTTTCCAAAAATGAAAGTTTATTTGGAACTTTATTAAATAATGGATATTAAAAAAAATATTTAATCTTACATTGTTAAATAAACATTGTTCAATTGTATTGATCAAGCTTCGGATCAAGCAATACAGAAAGGATCAGGTAATACACATCTTTCTAAGTATTTTCAATTTTGTTGTTTTATTCTGTCATTCTTAAATTGTTTACATTTTTTTATCTAATTACAGGTCGATTATTAAGTTCTTTGAACCATTATAAAGTTGTTAACTGAAGATTTTTTTAACCTTTTGATTGGAAGGATCAGACATATATGGCCTGATTGCCTTAATTTTCTATTTCAATATTTGGTGCGAATTAAATTAAACAGATATTTAAATCAAGGACTATGATACAAATGGATAACTTTAAAAGAATTTTAATGCATATTCAAAAAAAGTTAAACGTTCCTGTTCCATCTAACAATTTATTAAAGCAGAAGTGGAATAACAAAAAATCTTTTCTCTGCAAGATGTGAGAAGTTCATTTCAAATTTTACACACTTCATTTTAACAATACTTACAGGTAACATATTCATAAAATTTGATAACTTTTTAACTTCATAAGAAATTAAACTTGGATCTGTATAAAATGATGGTTTATAAAGGTATGGTTTAACACCATACATAGTATTTTGTCAACGTATAGAAATTTTTGTATCTGTACAATATTTGAATTCTGTAAAATAACAGTATTGTCCGGGTCACTGATACCTAATGTTGCTCCTTGATACTTGAATTTAAGAATTTCATTTTTTGTTTTAGAAATTGTGTCAGATCTTTATGCACATGAACAATTTTTTTTAAATGTTTTTTCTGCTCAACTTATCTTCTGCAATACTGTGCAATAATGTGCTTGCGGGTGATCTTAAGACTAATGATTTCTCCCAAATATGATTCATATGGAAATGCACTAATCTTATTTAAATTCATGCCAGTTTTCTCAACATCAATTGTCATATGAATTTTATTTTTTTATTTTTTTTTCGATAGTTCTTAGCATACATATCACTCATTTTTAGGCACGATCGTTACACGGAAGTGCCTTATATTTTCATCATCGCAAAATATGTGATACCTCAAAAAAGTATAGATTTTGACATGAAAATAAAATTTATGCAACCTAGAACCCATCCAAACCTCTCCCTAAAATGTATGTATGGATGTGTGTATGTATGAAATCCTGTGACCAAAATAACTCTGCTAATTTTTAATCGATTGAGCTGAAATTTACAGGGTATATTTGTTATAATTATAGAACTCTGTGGTCCTATTTTCAGATGTATCGCTCATAAATTGTGGAAGTTATGGAGCGTTTTACAATTTCGTAAAATTGGTTTATGCATATTATCTCCAAAAATACTGTTCTTACGTACATAATGAATTTAGACAAAATTTTCGTCTAAAAATTATAAAACTTTTTCCTATGCAACACTTTCTGATTCGAGCAATATTTCTAAAGATACGTACATAAAAACAATGAAAATCATTAAAAATCTACAAAAAAGAGCACGTTTTCTCGTTATAAATTGAAATGTATCATTTTTATATAAGAAGTGCAAATAGAGAAAATATTCGTCACAAAATTACAAAACTTTTTCCCATTGAACACTTCATGATCAAAACTGTTTTTTTTAAGATAACAATATAAAATTGATTAAAATCATTAAAAATCTACAAAAAAGCACGTTTTTTCGTTATAAATTGAAATGTATCATTTTTATATAAAAAGCGTAAATGGACAAAATATTCGTCACAAAATTACAAAACTTTTTCCTATTGTATACTTAACGCTCAAAACAATATTTTCGAAGATAAACATAGAAAAACGGTCAAAATAATGAAAAAAGCACAAAAAACACGTATTTTTGCAATAAAACGAAACGTATTGTTTTTACTGAAAAATTTTTATGAACAAAATGTTCGTATTAAAATAATAAACCTTTTTTCTATTATGCGCTTAACGCTCAAAACAATATTTTCGAAGATAAACATAGAAAAACGGTTAAAGTAATCAAACAAATATGAAAAAACGTTAAAAAGTTGACTTCTATTGTATAATTATTGTTGATGTAATATCATTTTATCTTATCAGTATTTGTTGTTGTAAGTCTTTAATATCTTTCTCCGGTTCATCATTTTCGTCATCAGATAAATTGCTACCATCTTGTAAATCTGGTCCAACTATTTCAGAAATATAGTCAAGTGACGCCTTAACCGCAAATTTTTCAGCCTTTCTTGAAGTGTCAAATTTTGTACACCATTCTAAAATTAATTATATTTATGTAAAAAATGAAAAATAAAATATTGAAATTATTATCATTGTTACAAAAAATTATTCCTATCCAACATTTTTGTTTTGAAGGCGTACTTTTTTGAAATTCAGATACCCAACTAGTATGACTTCATCATTTAAATGCACTACACTTTCATACTCATCTTTAAAATAAATGAATTATTTTACAATTATTTTACAAAAAGTAAAAAATTATTTTCTTTTATGCTATAATAAAAACTTACATTACAGTACTTTTGATATACAAAGGACAATTTAAACAAATGTTTAATACTCTCCTTCTCCTTCTCCAAAAATGTTTGAGCCATACTTTTCTTTCTAAAAAAATAATATATGTATGTATAAAATAATATACCTGTTAATAGACAATTACATTATAATCTATCTTAAGATTTTTTAATAATATATTTTAATATAACAATTTCTATCTAAAAATTCTGAATATACATCTTATGTAGATAAATGCACTTACCACTTTAATAATTTTTCACTGTTTCCACTTGAAAATCTTTATAAAGTTGTGGTCTGAATTTTTGTTTTATACCGTAATTATAAAATCAAAACAGACACTTAAACCCATTACAATATCCTTCACATACATCTTCATAAGCTATTGTCTTAAACTCTTCGTACATAGTGCAATTAAAATTCTCCTTTAAGAAAAATGACCAAAATTGGAAGAGAGTGTTCACCTCTTGTAACTTCTCTGTACCAAGTTGTTTATGCTCTGAAATAAAAAGAGATTCCATGAATTCTAAATTGAATGACTTTATGTAAATTTTATAAATAATGGATATAACAACATGATTAATATCAACATGATTTCTTTAGCTAAGAAAAGAAAACATATTATAATAATCATCATCACATCAAGAATTTATAACTTAGTTACAAAAAGTAAATTCAAGGTTTTTAATATCTTACCTTTTAAACAACGTGAATGATATTTATGATACACTTGTTGAGTAAAACTCGTTTACTTTCAATAACGAATGACTAGGATGTTGGAAAGTTGACAATGATTGCGGAGCACTACCGTAACTACTAGCTAAGAAACCTTTGTTTGAACTTGTATCAGCACTACTTCTGTAAATATAAAATAAAAAGAAAAACCTATTATTATTGTAATAGAAAATAAAGCTAAATATTCAAAACCATAAAAAATATCAGATTAAGTAATAAAAGTTGTTAGAAGATAACACATTAAATATCAGTTAATGGATTGAAAATCTTAATGATGTTCGAAAAACACTTTAATTAATATTGCATAATTACATAATTTAACAATTGTTATATATGTTAAATAAAAATTATGCTGTGCTTAAATTATAAATTTTATAAGCTTATTTCAAAATTAATATCTATGTAATTTATATATTTACACTGAATATGTTCTCGGTCATAATAATAATTATAAGTGCCATTCTTTTAAATTATTGTATTTATTATTACATAATAAGAACTTCAATAGTAAAATAATAAATACAACATTAAATACAAACTTAATGTAATTTAAAATAAATTAAAAAATGTAATAATAAAATGTCACAAACCGTTAATGTATACCAGATCAACCTTGAGAAAGATTAAAAATCGCCAAAACTATCCCAATACAAAACAAGAGGCTCGTGGTTATTGTAGAATTGAACCATTATTGTTCGACTCACTACCATTGTTACTCTTGTATTAAAATTGACTAGTAGGTGAATTACTCCTATAATTCATAATTATCTTATATAAATTATCTTTAAATTTAATTATAATGTATTCTACAATTTAAAATATAAATAAAATGTAAAAAAATAAATATTACTTAGTTATTGACAACTTAATATTTTCAAAAATAAATAAAATATAAATCTTATACAATAAATAAATTAACTAGATAATAAATAAAAATTATTTACCATCCAAAAATAGTTATTATTCTATTATTTTCAAACACTGCCAACATTGGACAAGTACTGGACAAGAGCTGCTTCTGCTATTTTGTAATGCTCACTTAACTGACTTAACTTTATATTAGAATAACTAATATCCTACAGTAAAACTTCATGAAAATCATATAAAAACTATGTGTATACGTAATATATATATACATAATGTATATACATAATTTTATATACACAATAAAATAAATAAACTAACGTTATATTTATTGTCCGTTTAAATAGTGCCATCAGCGCCATCATATACACATAAGTATAATGTATATCGCATTTTATGTAACCCGCGTCCCGTATCCAAATTTGAATTTCAAATCTTTTAAATTTTTTTACAAAAATATTTATTTATAACAATTCTCTTTTTTTATTTATTTTTTAATGCAAGAAATCGAATAAAAAAAAGAATTATAATAAAAAATTTTATTTATTAAAAAAAAACTAATATTTTTATAACAAAATTTGATATAAAAAAATAGAAAACGGTAAAAAATATTTACCACACACAAAAATAAAATTTTGAAAATAATCTAAATATGTCCAAATTATTCTAAAATTTTAAATAAAAATTTAATTGAAAAATGAAATAAAATTAAACAAAAAACTTTGTTTTTAAACTTGAAAAATTTGGACTTGAACGTTAAATAAACATAACGAATTTATTGTGTCCGCGAATTCTAAGAATATATTGATTTTATATTACTTAAATATATTTGTCTTTTCAAACATTATAATTACTTTTTTCTTAATTTTTATACTCATACTCTTAATTTATATACGTCCCATTAATAATGTTTTACCAAATATTCTTTAGAAGGAACATTAATGTAAAAAAATAAACTATACGGTTTTATATAAACATATGTAAATTATGTACATATGTATTTTTTTTAACGTTACCTCTTCTTTCAAAAATGTGTTTCCTATTACTTCTTTCTTGCCAAATATTTTTTTTTTAATTTTTAGATGTTTGAGGAACAACACTTTTCTCTTCAATACATTGATATTCAGAATATTAGAATAATATCTAAAATTTAACATCTATAAATACATTTTAAATTTATTATTAGAACATATATGTATATGCAAAATAATATAATATATATAATATAATATATAATAATTCTGCATACTATAATTACAATTCTAATTTTTATTATTATTATTTTATATAATAACAAAAACCACCAACGGTGCGAGCGCGAAGCGCCAGCTATAGCTCGGCCCCCCTAGTATGTTAATGTTAATATTATATCTGAAGTATGACAGTCCCAAGCCTGTTTAATAGCAGAGGGAAATGTGATAAAAATTTCCAAACCATTTAAATTTCTACAAAAAACAATTGTAAGACTAATTCAAGTAATTTATGCTGTTCTTTTAAATGATGGAATTAGAAAATAGCCAGCGAAATTTTTGTTATTTAATGTTTCTAATTTTTATTGTATACATTACAATCAAATTTTTTTTAATGTAAATAAGTGAAAGGCACCATCAACACATAACCATTTAGTATATTATTGTAACGATCGTGCCTGGAATGTAAAAGCGTATAGCTTTTACATATTTCGGCCCCACTAGTTACTTTTTAGGTTATAATACTATTTTACTTTTTTTTTAGTTTTTACGCGTCTGGACTTTTTAATTATTAACGTTAAAGTATAAAATGCACAGGTACATGTACAAACTAACTGTGAGCCTAATATAACGTATGTCGGCCGACGTATAAGTAAGCAGAGGATTTGAAATATACGTTACTATAAGCAACGAATATAACATATATCTCACATCTCTCTCGCACTCATTGGTAACGCATACATAATTGCACGCATACCCTAGTAGAAATTTAAAACTAAGAACTAGGAATTAAAAATTGGTAGTAAATACCCTGTGATGAAACGCTTTTTCTCCCATTTTATTTGCACTTAATAGAATGGCCACAACCTCAAAACATTTCAATAATGTTTCCAGCTTTCCGGAAAGAGTAAACTTCAAAATTCCTATAGATTCGGATGGGTTTTTAAAGTTCCCGTCTGATTAACAACTAATTTATGTAATATTTCCCATATTTACGAAGATAAACGCTATTTTATTAGATTTTTCACTTGTTCATTTTCAATATACATTTAATACCACATAACTAGATTCAGCTGTAAAATGTGAGAAAAAGCGTTTCATCGATAGGAGAAAAATGGGCACATTTTTCGCCTATTTTTTGCCCATTCTATTCAAACAATCTATTTAATACTTATTTAATAAAAAACGATTTCTATCAGGGATATATTCAAAAAATATATTATAGCGATTGATTGTATGGCTAAATAGACAATTTAAGTAAATTATTAATTAAGATTCATTGCTACTTTGTAAAATATATCAATTTTACGTATATTAAGTTTTTAAATTAAATTATGTATTATTATCGATACTTAAGCAGTGCTTGACCAGTAACTTGACTTCGACACTGGCTAGTTAGTCCTAGCTAGAGACTAGTCTGTTTAGCAGTTTCACTGCTTTAATTTCTACCAGGGTAATAATAATGTATACTAATAATATTATTAATTAATTATTCAATTAGTTTGTCAGAATGAAATACTGATAATTTATTAGAAAGCAACATAATGTCTCAGTTTTGGTAAATGTATCTTTTTAAAGGAAGAGTTTACTCTAAACAACGAACGAAGGATACTATTATAGAACTAAAATAATATACTATATAGAGTACTATTACAGTATTAAAATTTTTAAATGCACCACAAACAAAATGTTAAATATTTAAAAATGTACTATCTCAAAAACTACTGTTTTTACTGTTTTATCAAATTAAATGTAATTTATCTTGCAAATATTCTGTAGAATTTATCCACCCGGGTCAAAATTACTATCTTATGAATTCTAAATTTGTACTCTGAGAAAAAATTATTCAAAGAAAGATTATTTGTACTAAAAAAATACATTTTATTAAAAAATAACCCTGCTAGAAATCAGAAAATTAAAAATCGGCAAATAATAGGTTATTAACTAAATTAACGTATTTTATAGCTATTTCTGCTAGCTTGTTACCACTGTTAAATGAAACGGTTTTTCCTCTTTAATTCGCCCATTTCTTAGATTCAAAACAGCTAATGATTACGATATGGTTCATTTACGTCCTTGTTCCAACCTATAAAAGATCGGATTATTTGAAAAAATGGACACCGAAACTATACCTATTTCCTAGATATTTAAATGACACTTTAAATAGATTTGGAAAATAAATTGAAAATATTGTAAATCTGAATGATACTTTAAAATGATTGGTTTAAATGCAGAATTAAGAGTAAATTAGTATTAGTATTCGAGTAAACGATCCAATTTGATTAAAAATTTGGAGTTTTAAGTACATGTATGGCCAGAAGGTGAAGGGAAAATATTTGGAGGTTACGGCAATCTATTAAATGGACGAACGCAGTGGGAAAAAGCGTTTCATTTAACCTATCAACTGACTACTTTTAATTTATAGTTTTTAGCTTCACATTTCCAGCAGGGAAATAACGAAATTAAAATAATTGTTTATTCGAGCGATATATCCACATTTAACAAAAATTCGTGACTTTTGTTACGGTTACTTTTATTTATTCTCGAATTCTCATACTTACATCCTAAAATTTAGACCACTTGAATAATGTTGAGTTTGGGTAAAAGTAATATTTTTAAAAATAAACTCCTCCCTTAAGTGATATAATGAATTAGTTTAAGGAGTCAAACTCTTTAAAAGAACAGGCGTATAAGACTGATTCCATTCTTTTACATGCGATTCCATGATTTCTTCAGTGCTCTTAAATTATTCTTGTAAATCAGAAAAACCATGATACTAACACCAATTTCCAACTATGTTAATATATAATATTGTAAAAGTGGTCGAATCAAAAAATAAAAAAATGTTTTCTGCTAAAATCTGTCAGAAATGGGTTAAGAAATATATAGCTAAATTTTTAGAGCGTTATCTTAATTAGATTTAATGCTACTGACAATCAAAAATCAAAATTTTCTACAATATTTTAGTTATAGCAAATACCTAAGTGTCACTGGAGTAAATAAAGTATTTTGTCAGAATCTACTTAAAAGAAACTTTTTTTATTTAAGGTGTATAAAAAAACTTATTGTAACTGTTTGTGAATGTAGCAGATAGAAGATAGTAAATCATGCAATAGAAAATACTAAAATCAGTATGGAAGTAATAACTAACAATGAAGTAATAATTAATTAAGTAATAATTAACATTTCAAGTACATATATTTCATTAATCCAATTGTTAAATATCAAAAAGACCTTCTACAAAGGTGTAAAAATTCGCAAGTATTATGATGTAATTTCAACAAAAAACCAAAAGCTATTAATAAAAGATTGCTATTGGTAAATATTCATAAAAATTCTAAATACTTATTTACTGTATATAATAATAAAAATTTTTTATCATTAAATGCATACCATACCCTTTTGTATCAGAATGAACAGCAGAAATAAATAACAAATGGTGGTGAAAGTATTATTTTAGGAATAATCGACAAGTATTTTTTACCATATCATACATTGTATTTTTTTTAATTAAACTTTTATATATATTTTTAGAAACTGTTTAATCTAATCTATTCTCCTACAGAAATTACATATTCATCCTAAGAATTTAAAAAAAAATTATTATTTATTATATTAAATTTCTAACATCAAGTTTTATGAATAGAAAGTATTTTGAAATAACACCTTCTACGAAGGTGTGAGAATACGCAAGTATAAAGATAGTTGTTACTGATAAAATAAATATCTTCATTTCTTGCTTCTATCTTTTTTTCTACTTAGAAAAACTTCAAATGTTCAACAACTTAAAATTTGGTATAAAAAGTAGATAAATTGTTATTAAGAAGTTGTTTGAATAGAAAGCACTGAAATGAAGCGGAATAATCGACAAGTATTTTGTACCACATTGTAAATTGCGACGAGACGTCGTTGCAATGAAATAAATAATACTTAATGTATTATATTAATTCGTAGTATGTATTAAATATTATATCTTAAAATCTCGCACGTTGTTATTTATCCGTATATATAATTGTTATTGTGTGTGTGTGTTAGGTACTTTTCGGGAATGCGACAATTCCCGAAAAGCTCAGTACGCTGCCGGTCTTGACCGCGACAGCATCTTCCATTACACATCGTCACGCTTTGTTTCGCGCGCCACGGGAAGTACCGGACCGGTTCGTCCGTGCTCCGGGAAGCCGTACGCGAGTGCTTGTGAGTTCGTGTGAGTGCAGTGCGAAGGACCAAATACCTCGGGTTGAGTGTTCCCTGAGGTAGGCGAATCGCCGCGGCATCAGGCCGCACCTGCAGACTACCGTCGAGGACGACGGGAAACTGGACCGACTCCACCGGCCAGCAGACGTCGGGGCGCCGACGCACACCAGGGCCTATGGACAACCCAGCCCGGTAAGTATCCGACATTGGTCGGTATACATTAGAGTGTGTTGAGTGTGTGTGCACGTATGTTTGTTCGGTAGCACACCGGTGCTACCGAAACCGATTGGGTATTGAGCGGGGCGAGCACGGGGGCAGCCCCTGCTTGCCGCGTATATACCACGCGACCGGGAGAACGCCCCGTTAATTATTGTCGGGCACCTCCGTGTACCTTATTAAATAAATACTTATTTGTTTTATTTTAATATAACGGTCGCGTTATTATTTTAATTATAAACTAGCTAAAATCCTCACTCGCTCACGCTCGCTCGCTGAAAAAACATTATATAATAGATAATAGATAATATTAAATTAAACTAAAAAATATTTTATTATTTAACTACATTCAATTTTTATTTATTAAATTGTATCCATATAGATTTATTATCATATGTACAATAATTAGTGAATTCATTATTATTATAGGATGAATTAAAATGATAATATTAAAAAAATTGAAATTATCTATAAAAATAATTATTTTTGTATGAAATAGAGTTTAATTATTATTGCAATAGCACTTTTCATAAAGGAATTATTATTGATTTTTTATTGTCATGTGATATGTATACATCCATTGCAAATAATTGTTTTATTTATTTAGCAGTACTTATTAATTTGTGTGTTATTGGTAATTTGGTAATAGCACTTTTTATACACTGAGAAAAATATTATAATAAATATTAAAATAATCTATATTAAAAATTACTATATTGTATAGGAAAAGTGTGACATCTCAGCAATATAATAATTTTTGCTATTTTATATAGTAAAATTTAGATATAATATCTTTTAATATCCAATATCGTAATTTTTGATATTCGATATAGTAATTTTTATTATATAAGTCAGCAAATTTTATTATTCAATCTGGTACTTTTTAAATGCAAATTTAAGGAAGTAAAAATGAATTATATTTTGTTTTTAATTAATTCGAAATAGAATGTATATATTGGGGGAATTCCTTTTGTCAATTAAGTACTACAGAAACATTTAATATTTGGAGATTTAATTATATACTATTCTTACGCAGTTGATCGCAATTTTTATTCACTCGCATATATTTATTCATGACACTTATTAGTCACAAACTTAAATATTATTTCAATCGCTATCATTGCAATACGCTGAACGGAAGATACATTTTCGCATAATAATTAAATATCTTGTTGTTTCTTATATAATAGTTGACACATTTTTGAGCATTTGCGAGAAGAACTGGAAAAATAGAAAATTTTATACACGCCACCTATTGGACGAATGGAGTAATTAGAATAGCCTTAAATTAAAAAGTCGTCTCAAAACAATTGAATACTAAAAAAGAAATGAACGTATACGCGTATATAAAATATTTCTACAATACTTATTATACAAATTTTAATATATGTAGTATATACATTTCACTATATATGATGTAAGAACTTTTGTTATTTTGATATTAAAATTTGCTATTTACGTAATATTTATTATAACAATACATATTAAATATTGTAAAACTTTATTTTATAAATTTTATAAAATAAATAAATATAGTATAAATATTTTAATAATTTTTGTCTATATATATAACTAATTTATATAAAAACTCAACCAAATAATTAAATATTGATCATACATATATAATTATATTTTATTTATATATTAGGTAGTTTATATTATTATGTATTATGGTATTTATAGTATTTATGGTATTTATATTATTTTATTACTATTTATTATTATTTTTATTATTATCTACTGGAACGCACATTACGAAATTAAAAAAAAAATATTCCCTTCCTGTTGATGATGTCCAGTCCTTCATGTTACCTTCACTTATAACTGATCGAGATAAACAAATAAATAATCGAGTTAAATAATCGAGGTTTTTTTATAAAAAAGTTAAGCATTATTCTAATTAATCCGTGTGGTATCGCGATCACTTTTATTAAAAAAAAACAATTTTTCGAAAATTCAAGAGAGATAAGAAGAGTTAAAAAATAAAAAGCCGCCTGTACGGATGTACGGACGTACGCTCAGACTTAAACTTTTAAACCATTAAAAAATTAATTAAATACCTATAAAAAATTTAAACACTATGTCTAATTATTCCTTTAGGTGCCGCGATCATATTGAATTAAAAAAAATTAATTTTTATAAACTATTTAAAATAATATAACATAATTTATACTTAAATCGTCATGTAGACAGTATAAAATTTTAATATAATGTGGATGGATGTGGATGTGGATAATATCATTTAATATCTACTTAGTGAACTGAATTTTCCTGAATTTCTGAGAATTGATCTACTACTTACATCCTACATTCTAGTAATGTTTTTAATATCTCTTAGTTTATTAACAAAACTTAGTTTATTATCATAAATTTATAATAATTACTATATATCTTGGAAGGTCCATTACGAAATTAAAAAAAGACTTAAACTTTTAAACCATTAAAAAATTAATTAAATACCTATAAAAAATTCAAACACTATGTCTAATTATTCCTTTAGGTGCCGCGATCATATTGAATTAAAAAAAATTAATTTTTATAAACTATTTAAAAAATATAACATAATTTATACTTAAATCGTCATGTAGACAGTATAAAATTTTAATATAATGTGGATGGATGTGGATGTGGATAATATCATTTAATATCTACTTAGTGAACTGAATTTTCCTGAATTTCTGAGAATTGATCTACTACTTACATCCTACATTCTAGTAATGTTTTTAATATCTCTTAGTTTATTAACAAAACTTAGTTTATTATCATAAATTTATAATAATTACTATATATCTTGGAAGGTCCATTACGAAATTAAAAAAAATCATTTCTTTCTGGAGATGATTTCCAGGTCCCTACTGTTACCTCCAGGTCGACGGGGCATTATCTACTGGCAGGCATATTACGATATCAAAAAAAAAATTTTCTTCGTGTAGTAATGTCCAGGTCCTCCAGGTTATCGGGGCAACAACTACAGGAAGGCATTTTACGAAATCAAAAAAAAATATTTTCTTCCTGTAGAAGATTTCCAGGTCCCTACTGTTACCTCCAGATCAAGGGGGCATCATCTACTGGAAGGCCTATTACGAAACCAAAAAAAAATTTTCTTGCTGTAGATGATTTCCAGGTCCATAATGTTACCTCCAGGTTAACGGGGCAACATTTACTGAAAGACCATTACGAAACCAAAAAAAAATTTTCTTGCTGTAGATGATTTCCAGGTCCATAATGTTACCTCCAGGTTAACGGGGCATCATTTACTGAAAGACCTATTACGAAATCAAAAAAAAATTTTTGTTCCTGTAGAAGATGTCTAGGTCCCTACTGTTACCTCCAAGTCGACGGGGCATCATCTACTGGAAAGCATATGACGAAATAAAAAAAAAAATTTCTTCCTGTAGAAGATGTCCAGGTTGATAATGTTACCTCCAGGTCATCGGGGAAATAACTACTGAAAGACCTATTACGTAAAAAAAAAAAAAAATTTTCTTCCTGTAGAAGATGTCTAGGTCCCTACTGTTACCTCCAGGTCATCGGGAAAATATCTACTAAAAGACCTATTACGTAAAAAAAAAAAAAAAATTTTTCTTCCTGTAGAAGATGTCCAGGTCGATAATGTTACCTCCAGGTCATCGGGGAAATATCTACTGAATGACCTATTACGTAAAAAAAAAAAAAAAATTTTCTTCCTGTAGAAGATGTCTAGGTCCCTACTGTTACCTCCAAGTCGACGGAGCATCATCTACTGTAAAGCATATTACGAAATAAAAAAAAAAATTTTCTTCCCGTAGAAGATGTCTAGGTTCCTACTGTTACCTCCAGGTCATCGGGAAAATATCTACTGAAAGACCTATTACGTAAAAAAAAAAAAAATTTTCTTCCTGTAGAAGATGTCTAGGTCCCTACTGTTACCTCCAGGTCATCGGGAAAATATCTACTGAAAGACCTATTACGTAAAAAAAAAAAAAAATTTTTCTTCCTGTAGAAGATGTCCAGGTCGATAATGTTACCTCCAGGTCATCGGGGAAATATCTACTGAATGACCTATTACGTAAAAAAAAAAAAAAAATTTTTCTTCCTGTAGAAGATTCTAGGTCCCTACTGTTACCTCCAAGTCGACGGGGCATCATCTACTGTAAAGCAGATTAACGAAATAAAAAAAAAAAATTTTCTTCCTGTAGAAGATGTCCAGGTTGATAATGTTACACCTCCAGTCATCGGGGAAATATCTACTGAAAGACCTATTACGTAAAAAAAAAAAAAAATTTTCTTCCTGTAGAAGATGTCTAGGTCCCTACTGTTACCTCCAAGTCGACGGAGCATCATCTACTGTAAAGCATATTACGAAATAAAAAAAAAATTTTTCTTCCCGTAGAAGATGTCTAGGTTCCTACTGTTACCTCCAGGTCATCGGGAAAATATCTACTGAAAGACCTATTACGTAAAAAAAAAAAAAATTTTCTTCCTGTAGAAGATGTCTAGGTCCCTACTGTTACCTCCAGGTCATCGGGAAAATATCTACTGAAAGACCTATTACGTAAAAAAAAAAAATTTTTCTTCCTGTAGAAGATGTCCAGGTCGATAATGTTACCTCCAGGTCATCGGGGAAATATCTACTGAATGACCTATTACGTAAAAAAAAAAAAAATTTTTTTCCTGTAGAAGATGTCTAGGTCCCTACTGTTACCTCCAAGTCGACGGGGCATCATCTACTGTAAAGCATATTACGAAATAAAAAAAAAAATTTTCTTCCTGTAGAAGATGTCCAGGTTGATAATGTTACCTCCAGGTCATCGGGGAAATATCTACTGAAAGACCTATTTCGTAAAAAAAAAAAAAAAATTTTCTTCCTGTAGAAGATGTCTAGGTCCCTACTGTTACCTCCAGGTCATCGGGAAAATATCTACTGAAAGACCTATTACGTAAAAAAAAAAAAAAATTTTCTTCCTGTAGAAGATGTCCAGGTCGATAATGTTACCTCCAGGTCATCGGGGAAATATCTACTAAATGACCTATTACGTAAAAAAAAAAAAAAATTTTTCTTCCTGTAGAGGATGTCTAGGTCCCTACTGTTACCTCCAAGTCGACGGGGCATCATCTACTGGAAGGCATATTTCGAAATTAAAAAAAAAATATTCCCTTATATATTAAATATTCCCATATATTTGTTGATGACGTCCAGTCCTTAATGTTATCTTCAGTTATAACTAATCGACTATAAAAAAGTAAAAGAAGTAAATAAAAAAGCAATTAAACACCCTTAAAAAAGTTAAACACTATTTCTAATTAATCCGTGTGGTTCCGCGATCACTTTCATAACAAAAATTCATTTTATCGAAAATCCAAGTGAGATATAAGAAGAGTTATAAAATAAAAAGCCGCCTGTACGGATGTACGGACGTACGCTCAGACTTAAACTTTAAAACCAATAAAAAATTAATTAAATACCTATAAAAAAGTCAAACACTATGTCTAATTATTCCGTTAGGTGCCGCGATCATATTGAATTAAAAAAAAATAAATTTTACAAACCATTTAAAAAAATATAACATAATTTATACTTAAATCGTCATTTTGACAGTATAAAATTTTAATATAATGTGGATTAGCCCGTAAACAACCTTCCGATTCCCGAGTTTCCCGCCACGTGTGTCGGTATAGAGGAGATCGTCCTATCTCCGCTACCGTGTCCCGACGGGTTAACTTATTAACCCACGGCGACGACAAAGACGCGTTCTTCGGGGCCGTCGTCCCTGTTTAAATTAATAAATAACTTGTAACTGGTATTAGGACGAAATACCACGTTACAAAATCTAATATTTAACTTTAATTACCCTAGTAGAAATTGAGCATTTTAAGGTTAGACAAAATTTGTAATTTGATCATATTAGGATCAAATTTTGAGCATTTTTTGCTAATTCGGCACTTTCTGGCTTAAAAACCGTTGCAATTATGCTCAAAATTCTACTAGGGTATTAAGAATAAAATCAAACTATGATCACAATATTCGCAGAAAGTTACTGTAATTGAAAGTACTGAAATCAAAATAAAATCGTCAAGTATTTTGCGCTACATAATAATAAATAAATGTTTTAAATTTTATTTACCAATCTATCTTTTTGTGACATAGCAGTCTTAAGGCTATATAATCAAATAGATTTCAATGTATGTAATTAAAATAAATAAAATAATATAACTTCATTGTTATTAAGAAATTGTTTGAATAGAAAGCACTGAAATGAAGCGGAGTAAAATTAAAATAATAAATAATATACTTCATTGTTATTAAGAAATTGTTTGAATAGAAAGCACTGAAATGAAGCGGAATAATCGACAAGTATTTTGTACCACATTGTAAATCTAATATTTAACTTTAATTATTAAGAATAAAATCAAACTATGATCACAGTATTCGCGATTAAATGTTGTCTAATAAAAGACGTGATATTAGTTTTTTGAATAGTAAATAAATTAAATAAAAATAAATAATTGATTCGATAGAAACTTACATTCATTTTCTATAAAGTAAATATCTTAAAAAGATATTTGGTATTCAAATAAACAGAAATCGTATCTATTAAAAATAAGTAAAATTCATATATTTATTCAAAAACTGTTCCGACACTGGTACACACACCGTTAATTGAATCTTTGAATTTCCGGAAATGCCTATTTATTCGCGCCATCGTCCGCCGCGTATTAACAGCACTGCTAACCTCAGTTGTCACGCGACGGACGATGGCGCGAATAAATAGGCGTTTCCGGAAATTCAAAGTTTCAATTAACGGTGTGTGTACATTTACCTTAAAAGTATATACCAATAAATTTAAAATACTATTACAGTCACATTAACACCTGAGGTTAGGGAATTTTGTTCCGTTTTCTGGTTCACTGCTTTGCTGTTCCGCCGAGGAATTAAAACAACGTTGGGTGGGCAAACTATATGCTTAAAATAATAATAATTATTATGTTTAAAATAAATAATAAAATAATAATAATTTAAAATGTGAAAGGAGATACAAGCTGAGTGAACCTGTATTTGAGTGGAAGCTCTTTTACTTGTTTTCATTAATGCAATATAAATTGGTAGCTGATGTAGAAACACCTTTACGTCCTGCCTACAAACCAGTATGAATCGCGTGAATATGTTTCTATTTCGTACTTCATTTTAAAATTACAACATGGCTCAAAATCCACACGGTCTATTCTTCGGCGATGTTATAATGGAGGATTTAGAAGTCGAAAACGAGATGAATCTTCTTGAAATAGGTATGTACATGTTTAATTATTTATTTGGTGTAATAATTTTAATTTTTTTTTTAATTTGTTTTTTTTTTATTCAATCATCTTCTCGCATTCGCCCGAGGTTATATCCGCGAAGAACATGTGTTTTAATTTTAGATATTGATTTATCTAAAATAGATATCTGTTTTAATAAATATTAAATGTTAATGTTTTAATAAATATTAAAAATATTTTTAGATGATCGTGATGATGACGCTGCTCCTGCTCCTGCTGCTGCTGCTGTTGCTAGAGGACCAGGTGCCGGTGCCGCTACTAGGGTCGAGGCTCGCGCTCCAGCTGTCGTGGGTAAAGAAACCGAACAGATTTTATTTATAATTGTATATATTTCGTAATATATATTTATATAGCTAAACAAGTATACATGTTTTTAGGATAAATAGGAACGCGAGCTGGTAGACGGCACCGCAGGCCTAATCCATATGAATTAGGGATAAGAAATATGGCCTTATTTTTTGCTACGATGGTCAGCAACAGCACCAACGAGGTAGCGAGGCAACAGCAACAGAAGAGAGAGGACACAAACAATTAATTATTAAAATAAAAAATATCTTTATTTAAATAAAATAATATTTTCACCACCATTATTTACTTTTTATTTCTGTTCATTCTGATACAAAAAGGTATAGTATACGTTAATTGATAAAAAAATTTTTAAAAAATTCATACGTACTATTCAAGGTAAGTAGAAGAGCATTACAGAGAGATATTTTGGAAAAAGTCAACCATGGTCAACCTGCAGGTAAAAACTGTTGGCAAGTTGTTTGAGAAGTAGCCGCAAACTGGAAGCTGCTGCGCTACTCTCAGTCTCAGCTATTACACACAGTATATATATAATATATGTACACACATAGTATATATACATTATAAGATATAGACTATTTCATAGTGTCAGAAAGGATAATAAAAGATACAGTTTGTTATAATACTCTGAAGTGTAATCTCGCTTAATGATAAACACTTTCACTAATTAGGTAATTATATTTTTTCTTTTATATTGTCAAATAACTCTTAACCTCTTTTTAATTTTTACTTATACCTTAATTTAGTTTTTTTTGAGTCATTGTAAAAAGATAACTATTTATTATTTTTTTCAGAAATATTTGACTATTTCATTAATGTTTTAAAAGAAAAATGTCTGATTTCGAAGGAGAATATGAGTTGAATGTTTATGGTGTATTAGATAATGCGTGTTCTTTAAAAATACCTGAATTCAAACCAAAAGATAATCCACATCAATTATTAGGATAGAGTTCCTTTGCGACTATTTTCTCAAGTATTGAAAGAATGTTGGCCACTGATACAAAAGGCATTGAGCGAGCATTTTGTCAAATCAAATCAAGGAAAACATGTGATCCGTATATTATTATTAAAACCTGCGCTATGATAAAACTTATGTACAGTTCTATACCATTTGAACAAGCAGTTCGTGTATTGCAAGATGATATAGGTGCTGATATTATTAAAATGTCCTGATTTGTTAGAAATAAGCTTTTCATTAAGATTATTAACCAACACAGCAAAAAATTATTCTTTTTGTCCTGATTTTTTTGGTAGGTAAAAATTTTTCTGTTTCTTCGACACTAGGTCCTCTTAAATCTGTATTAACACTTGAAAAAGAACTACTTTGTGATAATAAATCATGAACTAAACTGGATCATTGTATAAGTGGACTGCGACTGTGACTCCTGCATAGATTTCGTTTCTTATTTTGTGATATAGTTACTTTTTCAACAGAAAAAGATTTTCTTTTATGTCCAACAAAAGTGTCTTCGTGAGTTTGAAGTTCAAGTATTGGTACATACACAAAACGAAGATGATTCATTCATTCCTAAACATAAATAACCCAAAATTATAATGAAATATTTAATACTGTTTGATATTAGTGATTTAAAATAAATTTTCTTAATTACTTGAGATTGTTCATCAAGAAGTGTTCCTCTTTTAACAGATTGTATAAAGTTAGTGTGTGAAATTATAATGTCGTCGAGTGACAATGCTTGTCTCAGCTGCTTAGCAAAAATACATCCCAGGAACATTCAATCACCTGCAAATAAAAATTATTGCAGTTACAAATAACTGCTTCTTTTTTTGCAATAAATTATTTACCAACCTCGAATAAACAGTAATACTGCATTTGATGTACTAAATGTACCATACTACTAGTAATTAAATGAATGTGTTTCTGTATTGGTAAATTTTATTTATTTATTTATTGGTAAAATTTTAGGCATATTCCTAAACATTTTTGCAGAAGTGATTTGTTGTTTCAATATTTCTTGATACGTTTGACGACTGGGCAGAATCTAAATCGTTAAATAAATAATTTAATTAACAAATAATTATATTTTTAACTTCTCTAAAATAATTTATTCAAATAATTTTTTATTTAAATCTTGATACTTACAAATGTAGTAAAAATAAAAAATTTAAATAATTATTATACTGTACCTGTGAAAACTGTAGTCCAAATCGAGAATTCAAATTATCAACATTAAACATAACCAATAACTGTCACTGACAGGTTCTGCTACGCGCACGCTTCTCGGCAAATTAGATGATTGACGACCGTGTAAGATAAAAGATGACCGTTTAAGATAATAATGAAAAAATAACTAGATCACGCGTGTCTCACTCACTGTTTCGTTTTCCCCTATAGCTCTGTCTCAACTTTTTCGAGTAGACATATATATATATATATATATATATATATATATATATATATATATATATATATATATATATATATATATAGGAGACGAAAAAGATATCGAAAAATACATAGCTGAGTAAAAGAATTTGACATCTCAGATATTTACATAAAGTTTTATTGAAAGTATTACTAAATAATATATCGAAAACTTAATAAACTGAAAAAATATTAAAAAAAAAAATAATATGTAATATAAAAAGTTACGTAAATAACATATTATATATTAATATTCAAAAATAAAAAAACCGTAGTACAGTTAGATGACTAATAGATGCTAGCGCGCATTATACTTGCGTTGGTTGCGCTACCGCGCACCT
This sequence comes from Theocolax elegans, assembly GCA_026168455.1. Classification (NCBI taxonomy): domain Eukaryota; kingdom Metazoa; phylum Arthropoda; class Insecta; order Hymenoptera; family Cerocephalidae; genus Theocolax; species Theocolax elegans. The sequence goes on along the minus strand of CM047430.1, from coordinate 38,841,764 downwards.
TGAGTAATAGATTTTCAGATGAAAAGTGATAAAAATGGTTAAAAATGTAAAATTTCAGATAATGTCAATTTTACTATTGCTAGCAGCATTAAACCTAATTAAGATAGCGTTCTAAAAATTTAGTTCCATCTTTTTCGAAACGTTAAGAAAAAAGCGTGAATAAAAAAGTAATTAAATCAAAAGGTGCAATAGCGCCTGACTCAACTATTATATACACGCTGAGCACATATAAGAATTACACTGTATGCTATAAGAATAAATAAATGAATAAGAATAAAAAAAAAACATAATTGTTTATTTACAATATATATGCTTTAGCTATAATTAAATAAAGATAAGTTTATATATATATATATGGGTCTTTCCAATACTTTTTTGGAAATCGGTCCGGGGGGGGGGGGGGTCAACCAATCGGGCTAAAAATTTAGTATGTTAATATACTACAAAAAAAAGTAAGTGAGCCAAAATTGTAGCCTTCTAAATCAATTAGGGACGTAGATATTCAATTTTAAACATTCAAAAATAGGCTATTTTTCATCATTTTTTAACATTTTTCAAAGTAGCACTAAAATTTGAGAAATTAATATTTTTATATTCAGTTCGAAACAAACTCTTCGTATTACTATAGACTTTTAATCTAGCTATATGGGATACAATTATTTTGTAAACAAAAATTTTGACACAACTAAATATAAACCCTTGTTTTTTAAAATTTTGCACATTTCCTAAATGCTACCAAATTAACAGTTTTTGATATTTTTAAAAGAACCCGACGCGGTTAGATTTGTATTGGTATAAGCTTTCTTTCTGTTCCAACTTTACTTTAAAAGGTTAATTTGGCTTATAGTTATGCTTATTTAAATTTGACCTAAAATGCTTATAACGTCTGTCTACCTAAATTTTTTTTTACCAAAATTTAGGTGAAACTTGGTTTTTGTAGATAGAAAATGATCCCGTAGTTACGTATATATGCGGGTATTCACTTTAAATGCTAGCGAAAGATACCTCATTCCGGAATCCGGCCGGCTATTTCAATTGCATACTTCGTATACCTATGGAGTACCTATAGGTCCTTTACAATTGAAGGTGCCGCTAATGTTTACTTTGGACGTGCGATGTTTCTTCAACCGCGATATCGTTTTTATACACTGACGGTTTGAATACGTAACGTTGAAAGTAAACACCGTAATATACTTTTAACGTCACAAATTCATACGCGCACTGTTAAATTTGACGTTCTACGAAAGTAATAGCATACCCGCGCAAAAATCATATCTATGGGCAATAATACGACTATATGTTGGCTACAGATATATAGAAAATGTTGCCAAAGTGTTGGAAAAGGTATTATCAACATGTTGCACAAATGGTTTTAAAGCACATTATACAAAATGTTGCCAATACTTTCAAAAAAAATTGCGCCAACAGAGTCGGAAACATGTGGGAAAGGTGTGGGCAAGGAATGGGCAATGTATGGGCAACATGTTGGTACCAGTTCGGTAATTTAAAATTTCTACACAATATTTTTATATTATAATTTCTATTTAAATTATTAATTGATTTATTTTATTTAATTATCTTTATTTTAGATTATAATATTATTATTCTTTTTTTTTTACCCGTGTTTTGTAATTTTAAAAGGTTTTTAACCAAACTTTCTTTGAAACATTATATGTTTAATTATTATATACTTGACTGACTAAATAAAATAAACATAAAAAACCTTTCAAAATTATAATATTATTAATTTTAAATAATGAACCCTAAAGTATGCATTAATAATATAATGTATTTATTTTATTTAAAACATTATTGTGCGATAACGAATATCATTGAAACATCAATTTATAAATTAAATAATGTAAAATAAAATATTCTTTTTGATGCCCTAGTCGAAAGTACATACTTTCGTCATTGTTTACGATGGCGAACGAATTACATTTAGACATTACTATATCTTACGTCACTGATATTTGTTTACTGGTAACTACGCAACTGCACATTTTGAAATTTGATTCTCTTTGAGTATTTGATATATTTCGATACAATTAACCTTTTATTTATCGAATGAAAAAATGTCGAATTCGAATTATCAAGTGTCCTCGTCTGATGAGTCTGCAGATAAGGAAGAAGTTTGCGGAAATTTCGACCAAGAAGCAAGTTTAATTGTTCAAACGGAGATGTTACCAAAAAAAATCAGGGGAACGGTACTTGCTGGTCTACGATACTTATAAAAATTGGAAACATAAGAACCAAAACTCTCTTTCTAAGTCAGAAGAAGATAATTTAATAGTATATTTTACAGAAATGAAAAAAACATTAAAACCACCTACTCTTTGGAGCATATAGTCCATGTTAAAAAAAACATTAATGACGAAAGAGAATGTTGACATTAGCAGATTTTTAAATTTGAAAATACTTTTTAAAAATGCCAACAAAGGTTATAAACCCAAGCAATCACTTACTTTCACTTGGACTGAAATTGAAAAATTCATAAATGAAGCACCAGATCACATTTATTTAGCTGTAAAGATAATTATTTTAATAATTAATTAACTATATGTCGAATCTTAAATTGACGACTTCCTCGGTATTATACACTTTTGTACTTCGAATGTATAGTGAATATAAATTTGTGTTTATTCATAAATTTTTCGTGTATTTATCATTAGGTTGTCCTTATATTTGGAATTTGTGGTGGACTCCGTTGCGAAGAACTTACCAACGTCAAGATTCAGAATGTCAAAGATGAAAGTAATCGATTCGTTGTAGCCAGTGTTTAGGACAAAAACAAATCATTCGCAAGAATTCATTGTAGGACAACTTTTTTACAATAAGATCAAATTGTAAGTGTTAGAATATTCATTTACTCTTACATACAAAAACACATTTATAGATTACTGAGTAAAGTAATAAATCTTTGTATAGAGTTCGATTCTAGTAAGTATCTTTGTTACATGCCGAAATATTATTTTATGTTTACTTCTATGGCGATAGCCGTTTAGCCTGCGTGCATTATACCAGTCAGTTCAAGTCAGTCAGTCACTGCAGTAAGATCTCATAGCCTTCCTTAGGTTCTAATAAAGTTCTTTAAGTATATATATAATGAAAGTATTATTTATTTCATTGCCCATTTCCAATAGTACATTTCAATGAGGCCATCAGAAAATTTTACAGACAGATTTTTTATTTAGTACAAAGAAGGAAAATGTTTGCGCCATGTTATTGGTATAAATAAAATCGGTGAAGCTCCATCTACTATTGCTGCATACTTAGGTTTAGAAATACTAAACGATATACTGGACAATGCTTTCGAAGGACTGCAGCTACACTTCTGTCGGAATCGGGTGCGAATTTACAATTAATAAAACAAATGGGAGGATGACGATCAGATACTGTAGTTCAACTTTACATCGAGCATTCGAAAAATAATCGTCAAAAGATTTTTGAAGGTATGACGTATGCAAATCATCCGAAACTAATGCCAATCTGAACACCAATAAAACCAGTAATACCCATACTACATTTTATGAAAGTGTATTCAGACCATCCACCAGTAAAGACACTACAGAGATAATTTTAAATAAAAATGTTCCTAATGATGAATACGAACTTACTTACGATGATTTCTCCGAAAACTTTGATATTAATTAGCTCGCACAACTGACCGGTAAGTGATAAAAATTATTTTAGTAAGAATTAATGTCACATTTTTATAAAAATTCCTTTTTGATTAAACGTTCATTTTTTCAGATGTAAGGAAACTTGGCTTTATTACTGCAAATGGAAAACCATTACCAGAAGCAGCATCTACGTCCACTAACAAAAGACATTTTCAAGTACATAGTCCGGTAAAATTAGACTTTTGTCGGTCCGTGGAGCTGACAAAAAAAGTAAAAAAAGTCCTGATGAAAATGCACAAGTATCATCTTTAAATGATGAATTAATTTCAGATCGTGATGTTAGATATGACAATTGCACCTTTAATAATTGTACTTTCAATAACTGTAATTTTTATAATCATTGCAAACATGTATTCTATGACTGTTCTAGAGTCTTTCCGTAGGACAACATTGCACCGTCTAGCTGACAGTATTTGATCGCCCTGGTGTCTCCGTCTTTCGACTTTCGTAACCCCTCAGGATTAGAGATAGTTTTGTTCTAAATGATCCCAAGCGCCTCGGATTCGATTCGGCATTCCAATGACTTTATAAGTCACGAAAGCCGTCAAGAGTCACCTATGGGATCGGTTTACCACGATCGGAGGCCACTTGAACAGTGTACCGAAACTCCTTACGGGGGCCCACCGTATTACAACGGCTAGCCTAGAGTCGTAATTCTCGGTCAGAATGCGGCGGTGTTTAGCTCACCGCCGTCGTCCGCTTTCGAACATAAGCTGCATCCGGGTTAATCTCGCTTCACCCGTCAAGCCTGCTTGCAACCACACACCCCGCAGAGTCCAACCCAATACTGGGGACACGCTGGCGTTTCACTTTCGACTCAGAGGTACGCCAACGTGGGGCTCGGATCCCAGTCCCTGCGTACCAGAGTAAAGTCATCCTGGTCCAACTGTCGACATGCCGAAGCACGCCTTCCTATTACTCCCCGGATCCCCGGGGAGGTTTTGCGGTAGGTGGCCTAGCGTTCGAATGTTCGTGAAGGGTAAAGCATTCGTCACTCTCTTCACGAACTCTCTAAGGGATGCCGTTCAAAAATCCCCTGAAAGAGAAAAAAGCGTACAAGCCAAAAGGCTTGTACGCTATTGCTTGTGAAGGATAAAGCATTCGACAATCCTTCCACAAGCCTTCCAAGGGATACCATTCGAAAAATCCCTTGAAAGAGAAAAAAGCGTACAAACCAGTTAAAGGTTTGCACGCTATGGTGTTTAACATCTCACCCTATGCAAAGTCTTCAGTTCGGAAGTATACCACAACTCGACTTACTAACTTTATACACAAGGATCTCTTTTGATGAAAGGGACACCCTACTGTGAGACATCCCAACAACACTCGTCTGGATGAGAAATTACTTCGGTCCGGATGTGCCCCAAGGCAGGCCTCGAAAGGCCCATCTCAGTATTTTAACGCTGCACGTAGTACACCCCGAAGGATGTCTACTTTGATTTAGCGGCCGTCCCTTCATCCCTAGGTAGAGTCTCCCTTGACGAAGTCGCCCAGATGAATAGAATAATCGTTAACGGCGTATCTTCGACAAACTAAGCGTGTTAGTAAGCCAAATATAGCAAGTTAAACAGTGAATCGCCGACACAGGCTCGACGAAACAGCTCGATTTTGAGGCGCACTAGTGGCAATCCTCTTCCTCCACTATTGTAGGAGGTCCAGATCGGACTCTCGGAATTGGGGGCCGAGTCACTCACCCTCACCCAACTCAGGAAAATCTGAGAGCGGGTTTCCGCCAAGTCGTAGATAGGGACAGCTCCTGATTGGATTTACGTGTGGTCCCTACCTTACGGTTTTACCACACGGACTCCCTGGGAGCCGGGCTGGGATACGCCCAGCCAGCGTCGGCGCATCTGATGCTACGCCTCCCGAAATCCCTCAAGGAGGGCAAGTCCTTGAGGGCCCCGTCGGTTCCGGGGGGGGGGGGGGGGCACGATTCCAACCCCTAACGGCAAGCGGGCCGCTACCCGAGTTGGGATGTTCAGCGCAACTCACACACCGCAGGCGGAACTGTTTCCGGGGCTCGATGGCGCTAAGCACCCAAAAGCCCCTTCACCAGTTCCCACCCACTGTCCCAGCATGCGGGACGTCAACCACTGCCACCACAAGTCCGACCCATTCGCTCGGGCGGGGACCAAGTATACACCCCCGGTATAGTCCCCGGGGCTCCCGGGCTCCCGTGGTACCTTTATACTCTGGTGTGGGTACCGGTTTGGAGTCTTGCCACTCCAGCCACCGGCCGGCCATAGCTCGGAGCGTGGGGGCGCTACTCCCCATCGACCTCGTCATCCGTCCAATAGGCGTCAGTCGAGACCGATACTGATTGGGCGGATGGTTTCCGAGGTCGCCGTGCGCACACATTCATCCATCCATTCATCACACATGCACACACATTCATACACCCATGCTCGCCCTAGTTACCGCTCCTTCCTCTCCTTTGCACTAACCGAATACAACACCTATACCTATTCTCGCACGCAACAGATTCATTCTCCATACATACTCGGGGCATATTGGTGATAACACCGAGTGCTCCGAATTCTTCCCTTTTTCCCTACAATTGGCGCAATCTAACGGTGCCTTGCAACTGGAAGCACGGTGGCCGGGCTTTCCGCACCGGTTGCACAACGTGCCTCTCCTGCACTCTGTTGCTCGGTGGCCAAACCCTGCACAGGCATAGCATCGCGGGACAAACTCCCATGCGGCCACCCGATACGAGAACCATCCAACGTACACTCTTCCTTCTTTTATTAACTTATCGCGGCAACGCAGCGGTAGCTGCACCACCAAGTTGCTACAATTTTTGCCCTTCTGCTTGATCTTGCGTATTATCTTCGCGTTCGCATCGAATTCTCGCCTGCCGAGCAGACCACTCAGGCTCTTCTCGTATATACCCTCTAAGAGGCCTTCATCCGTCAGATCCGGGAGCACGTCATAAATGACGACCCTCGGGTCTAGTCGCTTCGGCTGGTTCACCGTCAGACCCACACTCGCAAACTTTTCGCACTCCTTCAACCTTTCCTGATTCTCTTCCGTCGCCGTCTCTATTATCAGACCTCCACCTTTGGCTGGCTTCACCTTCTTAACCTTAATGTCAAGGTCATGGCAGACAGAGTCCTCGATCCTTCTAAAAACTTCTTCATTCGGAAGCGCCTTGTCCGCACCTCGGACCACCACTGCATAACTCCTGGCTGGCGCCGGAACCTTTTTTCTTGTACCTGACTCAGTCATACTTCCTGTTGCCCTTTCCTCAATCCTTTCCATCGATTCACCTAATCTATCCATCTTTTCATCGAGTTTCTTTTCCATCCTCTCCATTCTCTTCTCAATCCTTTCCATGCCATCGATTCTTCCCCTCAACCTCGCATTCTCAATCAGAGCTTCCTGGAGCAGTTGCTCATAACGAGCTGTCTGGTCCAGGACTCCACTCGCGACAAACTTTGTGATCTTATTCACATCGCTCAGCAGGAAACGCCTCAATTCTTGTGTTATCTCAGCAAACCGGTCGAACAGAATTTTCTCTCCCTGCTCTTCTATTACGCCGAGGCAATCCCTTCACTTTTAGGACTTCTGCAACAGTCTCAAATGTAACCGAGTCAAAGGCTTTCCGCATATCTAAAGATGCCATCAACATCTTCCTATGTATTTTACGATGATATCGTAGGGCTAAATCTAACAGTAAGGTATTATCAGCACAGCCATCAGTATCACGAAAACCTCGTTGACGCTCATCGAGCGAAATACATTTGAGTCTATTAGCTAAGATCTTATGGTACATCCTAGTCAATACTGACGAAATTGTTATAGGCCGGAATTCACCAGGTTCGTTAGTTCCCTTCTTCTTCGGTAACAGTATGGTTCGTGATAGATATAAGTGTTCCGGCAATTGACCACACTACATAAAAAGATTAAAAATCCTCGTCAGTAAGACTACAGACACTTCTCTTAGTTCTTTAGCCGTCAAGCGATCTGGACCAGCCGCTGTACTTCTCGGCGGATACGCTGCTTTTAGTTCTAGAGGTGTTATTGGCTGCCACAAGTGGGGAAGCACTTCATCTGGAGCTCTTAATTTTGGTGCTAGACCTGTGTTTTTAGTAAACACAGCTGTCCAATAAGGAGTCATTCTCTCCATCTCAACCAAATTTTGCTGGTGTTCAAGCCGATCTTCCAGAATTCTTTTTATGCAACGACTTGGGTCCTTCTTCCGCAAGTCTTGAACTCTAGCATAATCTTCTCGGCGTTTCTTTTTAGCAGATAAATTTTCCGGACAAGCACGGGGAGTTCGTCGCTTCTTCGTTTGTTGTTCAGCTGGAAAGTATTCCATCAAGAAGAGACCAAGCTCAATTGTAATCTCATTTTGGCTACGAGACTTTGTCATTTCACATATTTCGTTAATCCTTTGTGCACCAAACTGGTCATCTTCTAATATTGATTTATCAAGAGTATTGAAGTATTCCACAAGCTCATTTGTAGCTCCAAGATGAATTTGTATGTTCACATCATCTATTACCTGCGTTTTTTTTTTTTGTGTGTACGTATTTGCCCAGGCAAACCCCTGGGTTGGTAAAACTTAACAATTAATAACAACATTTAACAATTTGTAGCAAACCAACAGTTGATATTGGACCACTACCAGGTTGCTGCCAACGGGGTTGAAAAAATTAGTAAGTGGAGTTGTATTATTGGCGGCTAATACAAAGGCGAAGTTTAGCTACCGCGATGTTCTGCAGTATTTCCAGGGAAGCCACGTGGAGGCATTCGCCCCATGGAGTGACTCGTCTGCCACTCCATGGCTCCACCGCCGCGGTCCGAAGACCATGCGACTCGCACCAGCGCGTTCTTCTCGAATGAGAAAGGGGATTGTAGATGCGGGACTCTCCTCCGCTCCCTCGTTGTATAAGCCGGCTTAATTCCCGTATTCTCATACTGCGCATTTTGGGCTGGTGATACCCACAGTATCTTTTAAGGCAGGACTGCTGTATCGTTCTTATAATGGTCTTTCTTAAAATAGATAAATTATACACATAACTAACAAACATTATACATTATTTTCCTCGACTAATTCGTCTGCATCATAGTCCATGAATTTTCGAATAATTATAATTGAGCTCCTAAGAGCAATCATGGACATCGTGAGCCAATCCTTCTTGGGTATCTTAAGAGTTCTTAGTGATTCCCTTGTGTGAATCGGGATGGCTCCTCTTGATCCTATAACAATGGGAATGACCCTTGCCGCATCTCTTTTAAATGTGCTTTTAATGTTGTCAAGAATCGGTCGATATTTATTGATCTTTTCATCGTGGCCTAGAGAGAGATACTCATTCTTTTCGTAGCGGACAGTTACATCGACCACGAAAGCCTCAACCTCATTCAAAATGACGAGGTCGGGTTTATATAGTCTCTCATCGACTGTTATCCTAGGCTCGTCGATTACTTGACACTTTCCAGCAGTAATATTCCTGAGTAGGTTCTTGATCTGGTCGTGTCGTTTTATGCGTGAAGTTTTTGTGCATATACACTCACCGAGGATGTGAGGGAGATTTTCATACTTCTTCCCACATTTTCTGCATTCCATGGGGGTATTCCTGATCTTATTCGGATCCCGCCTCATGACCATCCTTGTAGCAATCGTGTTAGTTCTTAGCTTAATTGCGTCTGTTATTAGGGAAGCGGAAAGCAGGAAATTACTCGAGAGCCATTTATTCGCCATTGGGTCAGCTTGAAAGATGGTACCGCCCTGTCCTTGACTGGGACAGTTACTCCATTCTTTCACATAGTTTGATTTTAAATTCTTTTTATATTTGTTCACCGATTCCAGATCGGTAGGCCAGTTGATCCGTAGCAAATTTGCAATCCTTTTTAATTCAGCTTGTTTCCTTGAGCTATTAATCGCATCAAAGGTGGATTGGTCTGTAGTATGCCCTGCTTTGATACCATTTCTAAGGGCTGCAATAAGCACAAGCTTTTCCACTTCGGGTAAACCCAAGCCTCCAGATCTTCGCGGAGTGTAGAAAAATGCTGTGCAAGTTGTTTCATGCAACCGTAAGATGGTTTTCACGTGTTTACGTATCAATGAGTCTATCTGTCTTAATATGATTACCGCGGGTGTTTTCATCACCAACCCGTGTATAAACCGAGGAAACAGGTAGACTCGAAGCAGTTCAATTTTTTACATAGGCTTTAGGGCTAGACTTTTAGTACGTAAAATAATTTCCTCAAAAGTTTGTATCTCGAAATTGTTTGCCCGCCCACTCCATGGGGCAATTTTCGCTCCGAGGTATCTAAAAGCCTCGTCAGCCTCAGATGATCTAACAGCTGAGTTATTAATCACGATCTTGGGATTGGTGATATAAAATGTCTTGTTTTTAGCCTTGTATTGTACCGCACAACATTTATTTACTGAGAGTTTCATGCCCAACTTCGCCAAGTACTCCTCTGTCATTTTGAATTGCTTTTGGGCTACTTCCTCGTTTGCTGCCATTAATACTATGTCATCAGCGAAGGCTATGACAGAAGTAGCAGTGCTCTCTACCTCTATTTTAATTCCCTCAGTTTCCGATTGTAGCGTTTCGAGAAGAGGCTCAATGCATAGATTAAATATTAAAGGCGATAAAGGATCTCCTTGTTTAACTCCTCTCATCAATCGAATATCGACACCACCACCATCAGCCCTAACAATCGTAGAGCACTTTGTATACATTCCAGAAATATATTTAGAGACCGTTAGGCTAAGACCTTTTCTCAATAAGGCTTTTTCGATAGCTGAATGAGGAACTGTATCGAATGCCTTCTCCAAATCTAGGACTCCTAGGACTCCACCCCTTTGTTTGGCTGCCATTATTATGGCTTCCAGAATGGCAACATTCTCAAAACATCCATTTGTATTAGTGAAGCCTTTTTGCCTTGGGGATTGTTTGATGTTTCCTCGAATCCTCATGTCGACTAGTCCAGAGAAGATTCTATTTATCAGCGAACCGATTGTCAGTGGCCGCCAGTTTGCCACATCGGTACGATCTTTACCCACTTTGGGAATTAATGTTGTGCGATTTGTCCGCCAGTTCGTTGGAAAGAATTGCTTTAAGAGTATTAAGTTAAAATATTTATTTAAAATGAATTCAACTCCCTTGTCAGTTAAGTGATATCTCTGAATGCCATCCAGTCCAGGAGAAGAGGAGCTTCCTATCCTCATTATTTTCCTCTGTAACTCTTCACAAGTTATTGGATAGAAGATCTTTTTAGTTGGTATAACCTCCTCTACTATAGGCCAATCGGGACTTTGCGGCCCCGGCTCGCCCCACAGACGATGGTAAAGCTCCTGAACCTCGGCTTTCGCCGGTGGTTTAGATTTTTGTAATAGCGAGAAATCATTCTCAACAACCAAGTCAGCCAATTTTTTCGGATTTTCATTATAAAGATCTTGGCACCTTGAATAAAAGTATCTTTTTCGTTCAGCCCTTGTCGGCAGTTTATTACGAGTTTTTCTTCTTTTGTTTTTGCTGTTCCTATTATTCTTTTTTCTATTGTTGATATTTCTATTGTTTCTTCCAACTCTGTTATTGTTATGTCTGTTCTCGTTTTCATTTTCGTTTTCGTTGTCTTCTTGTTGTATTTGATCAATTATATCGTTATATATTTTATCAAGGAAATCGTTGGAACATTCATTTTTGGCCACCTCTATTATCAGTTCATTGATTACATACCATTTGTTATTAGCAGTAAGAGAGACACAACAGGCGTCAATCAAGGGAGTCCGCCACTCCTCCTCCTGATCCGTTATTTCATATTCATTACTATTCAGCTGTTGCGTGCTTATTGTAGGTGTATCCAATGCGTCTTCATAAATGTCTTCCTCAACCTCGTCAGAAACGCGCCCTTCATTAATAGCGTCAATATCTGTCTCTTCGCTAGACGACGTACTCAAGCTGATTCTTCGTCTTAGGTCACTAATTTGTTTGAGACTTAGCTGAGGAAAATGGTCTTTTATTTTAACATTAATTTGGCGTTCATTCCTGTACAATTTATTGAGATCTTTAAGCTGTTCAAATTCTTGATTATTTAACAGTGTTGGAAGACGTCCTTTGCGCCCTTTTGTTTTATTGGCTTCGTTAGCACGTTTCTCATTGCGAAGCTTAGGATGTCTAGACCTCTCATGTTGGGATAAACCCACTTTCGTTTTAAACGATGTCTCACATAATGAACATTTAAATTCTAGAGCATCCACTATTTCCGGGCCTTTGCAGTGGTATGCGTGGATTCTCAATCCATGCGCAGTTGAATATGGTTTGCCGCAATCTTTACATTTCCACCAGATTTTTACTTCCTTGTGGTCGCTTTCAAAGTGTGCCTCCAGGTCTTTAGCACTTAGACAGAGCAAGTTGCGACCCTGATTGGTACATTCGGGACATACAATATGCGACTTTGCGGTAGACTCAATCTCAAGTTTTTTGGTGTTGAACACTTGTCTGTCTTCACGATTACCCCTCGGGTTAGTATTATTTTCCGACGACCCCCGTGGGGCGGTAGAATCGTTGGCATCCGAGGCTACATTTATTTCACTCATTTTTCTTTTTGAGTTAATTGACTCCAATAAATATTACTACGGACCCTAAGGAGTCTTGGTTTGAGTATATTTTGGCCGATGTTCTGGCTAGGTAAGATGATGATTTGTGATCCCGTATTGCCACTCATTTTCGCCGCTCCGACACAGCTCATTGAGGGTTACCTTATCCTTCCATTCGACCAGTCTGAATAGCGGTCGTTAGCGTAATTATACATTTAACATTTCTCAAGTACCAAATTTTACAGACCAACTATTATGTTTCCCCCTTTAGAGACATAGGGATCCTTATTGTACCTTCACTTAGACTGATCATATAGTTGAACAGGTATCTTCCAGACGGCCTCCATCGTCAAAATCCACGCGCATTGCTTTCTTTAGCAATACACGCTGCACTTTCACGCGCATTGCTTTTCTTAAGGCGCCCCATGCGCATTGCTTTCCACGCGCATTGCTTTCCCAAGCTCATGCGCATTGCTTCTATTCACGCGCATTGCTTTGGGAATTAGACTCCAGCACAGCTGCACGCGCATTGCTTAGCCCACGCGCATTGCTTCACCACTGGGTCTCCTGGTGTGCGCCATGCGCATTGCTTTTGCAACCACCGCCTAAGCGGCGAGATACAAAAGATTTAAATGCAAGTTCAAACAATAGATACCTTCTAGAAGGTAGGCACATCTTAGCCGCTTCTCCCCCTATTACGGAAGGATGGCGTTGCCCGACTCTCACGACGAGGACGTGTGTGCCTTAAGAGAGTCATAGTTACTCCCGCCGTTTACCCGCGCTTGCTTGAATTTCTTCATGTTGAATCATTGCAAACAATAACAACAATAATAACTAAAAACAGCTACAATATTGTTTAGTAATATTTCTTTATTTCATATACGTAGATTTTTTTCAATGCCCGCCGCCTCGACCAGCAGCACTCGCTACGCTCGTGTCGCAAATGTCGCGGCGGGCATAAAAAATAATCCACTTGGATCAAGTAAATGTGTAAATTAAATAAAAAGTCAGGTTATTAATAACAAAAGCTGATAACACAGTATTATGCCTTCTAGATCTAGCGAGGTATCAGTAACCTATCTGTCGACAGTAGTAATTGGAGTCGTACTTTCGACTAAACATCAAGAAAACTAGTATACGGTACACAAGACGAATGTTGAAGGCCCGCCACTGCGTGATATGAAACCCTAGGCTTCGCCTCGGGCGCCAACTTCACACCGTGGCGGAACTTCAACTTTCGTCACTTGTACCGTAATGTACTATTTTGACGAAAAATTCAAAATACAAAGCGCATGTGACCGTGTATTCCTCGTTCGTTACACTTGGTTAATAAAGTATAATAAATTTCGATACTTACTTCACAAAAAATGTATTTTTCTGTAAATGCAGAATAAAAGAAAATAATAACTTCGTACCACTCATGCTGTTAGCGTTGAGTGAAGCAGACATCATAGGTGATTCTCCGACACCATGTTAGGCTCCAATTTTGGTAATAGATTGTGCTTCATTCCTGTTGAATTTGAATGTATATGAAAATATACATAGATTTATACGTAAATTATTTGCAAAATACTTACTTTTCTAAAAGTAGTCCTTTATATTAAAATAATAACTCTACAGCAACTAACAAGTGCTTCATTGCTGAATTAAATGGTTTTAGTTGTTTATTACTTATTCTGTTTTAGAAGTTATTGTATAATATTTTCTACTTATTAAATAGATTTTAGACAAGATTTATCTTCAGTTAAATCATACAAAAGTAAAATTGAAACTTGAACTTTCGTCACTTGTACCGTAATGTATTATATATTAAATTATTTGGGATGACGTTTGGTGCCGCACATATAGTTGACTACATCCGTAAACTCGGATGGTTTTAAATGGAACATTGCCTTCTTATTTACGTAATGTGCAAATAAAAAAGATTATTTATTTATATATTATTAAAAATGTATTACAAAATCTTGATAGTTTATATGTAGAAAATATATATCTTACATTCAACACAAGACAGAATATCCTTTGGTACTCCAGATCTCGTCTTTGACCTTCCTCGAGCATACATGTTTTTTAAATTGTTGCTTCCAACAAGAATATTTAGCAAACTCCTTGTAAGCTGTTTAGGATCGTGTAACCATCTTTGGAGATACATTAATTTACCTTTATCGATCCACACATTGAATGCTTTGCATAATTGAATACGTCATTTCCACTCTTTTGGTAAACATCCAATGGATTTTCAGATGACTCATCTAAACCCTAATTTTTGAAACTGTTACGTACGTAAATCGACGCGCGGATCGGCGCGTGAGTGAGAACGGTGTAGGATGACCGAAAACGTGAAATATCATGACGAATGCAACTACAACAAGAAATCGCGGACGGTGGCCTAGTGGTTAGGTCTCGTGACTGGAAACCCGCGGATCCTCGGTTCGAGTCCCGGCGTCCGATCAATTTTTTATTCGGTCCTCTCCTATCACCTTCTCCATACGCAACAAAAATGGCATCCCTTGTGCGGGAGACTAGAATCCACTAATTCACTGCTGGTATCTCTCGAGTGAACGAACCCACGTGAAAATCGATTCCTACATTATCCTCCGTGGTCTACTTAATGAAGAAAAAATAATAATTAAGTATACCGAGCGAACGAGCCTCGAAAATAAATAAATAAAGCGTTTCGTCCCCGTGAAATCAGAAGTTCCACGCAGCGGATCCGAGAGACGCGTCGATAAAGAAGACTAGGTGATGAATAAAAAATAATCCGGAGGTATAATGATAATAAACACGACGAGGACGTCGTATTCCCGGCCGTCGGAGATGTTACGTACGTAACATCGACGCGCGGATCGGCGCGTGAGTGAGAACGGTGTAGGATGACCGAAAACGTGAAATATCATGACGAATGCAACTACAACAAGAAATCGCGGACGGTGGTCTAGTGACTAGGTCTCGTGACTGGAAACCCGCGGATCCTCGGTTCGAGTCCCGGCGTCCGATCAATTTTTTATTCGGTCCTCTCCTATCACCTTCTCCATACGCAACAAAACAAAGGTAAGTAAAATATTATTTTTAGCTTGCAATAAGCTGCAAAAGATCTATAAAAAGAAATGCAATATAAGACTCTTAAATTACGAATTTTATTTTTATTTAAGCTTTTATTTTAATAGTATAATATTTTCTACTTATTAAATAGATTTTAGACAAGATTTATCTTCAGTTAAATCATACAAAAGTAAAATTGAAACTTGAACTTTCGTCACTTGTACCGTAATGTATTATATATTAAATTATTTGGGATGACGTTTGGTGCCGCACATATAGTTGACTACATCCGTAAACTCGGATGGTTTTAAATGGAACATTGCCTTCTTATTTACGTAATGTGCAAATAAAAAAGATTATTTATTTATATATTATTAAAAATGTATTACAAAATCTTGATAGTTTATATGTAGAAAATATATATCTTACAATTCAACAACAAGACAGAATATCCTTTGGTACTCCAGATCTCGTCTTTGACCTCCTCGAGCATACATGTTTTTTAAATTGTTGCTTCCACAAGAATATTTAGCAAACTCCTTGTAAGCTGTTTAGGATCGTGTAACCATCTTTGGAGATACATTATTTACCTTTATCGATCCACACATTGAATGCTTTGGCATAATTGAATACGTCATTTCCACTCTTTTGGTAAACATCCAATGGATTTTCAGATGACTCATCTAAACCCTAATTTTTGAAACTGTACGTACGTAAATCGACGCGCGGATCGGCGCGTGAGTGAGAACGGTGTAGGATGACCGAAAACGTGAAATATCATGACGAATGCAACTACAACAAGAAAATCGCGGACGGTGGCCTAGTGGTTAGGTCCTATCACCTTCTCCATACGCAACAAAAATGGCATCCCTTGTGCGGGAGACTAGAATCCACTAATTCACTGCTGGTATCTCTCGAGTGAACGAACCCACGTGAAAATCGATTCCTACATTATCCTCCGTGGTCTACTTAATGAAGAAAAAATAATAATTAAGTATACCGAGCGAACGAGCCTCGAAAATAAATAAATAAAGCGTTTCGTCCCCGTGAAATCAGAAGTTCCACGCAGCGGATCCGAGAGACGCGTCGATAAAGAAGACTAGGTGATGAATAAAAAATAATCCGGAGGTATAATGATAATAAACACGACGAGGACGTCGTATTCCCGGCCGTCGGAGATGTTACGTACGTAACATCGACGCGCGGATCGGCGCGTGAGTGAGAACGGTGTAGGATGACCGAAAACGTGAAATATCATGACGAATGCAACTACAACAAGAAATCGCGGACGGTGGTCTAGTGACTAGGTCTCGTGACTGGAAACCCGCGGATCCTCGGTTCGAGTCCCGGCGTCCGATCAATTTTTATTCGGTCCTCTCCTATCACCTTCTCCATACGCAACAAAACAAAGGTAAGTAAAATATTATTTTTAGCTTGCAATAAGCTGCAAAAGATCTATAAAAAGAAATGCAATATAAGACTCTTAAATTACGAATTTTATTTTTATTTAAGCTTTTATTTTAATAGTATAATATTTTTTATTTACCTCAAAATTATTGGTTGCAGAACTTGAATTGGCTTTCGGGGAAATATTTTTCTTTTTCGACACAGCTAATTCATGTTTAGCTTTTTCCAACATCCTTTTTAAGTTTGCAATTTTTTCGTTAGCTCGAAGAGAATAATTTTCCTCATCATCATTGTCTTCTGTTTCGGACTGATCAGTATAAGCAGGGTTATCAGCATTTGATGTTTCGCTTAGATAGTCAGGAATACAGATTCCTTCTGTATCACTTGTATGACTTGATGACTCGAAAACATTTTTAGTTTTCAACAAGTTATTATTCCCCGCATTTGTAGCATCTTGTTTCTTTTTTACATTTTCACGCTCTTTTCTTTTGAATGCATTTCTTTTATCCACAGCCAATTTACTTGAAACACTTATTTTTGGTTAGGATATCCTCATCGGTCGTCACCCTTAAACATTGTAGGATACGTCATCTGTAATAAAATGACAAAGTAATTTATCTTTACTTATATGTATCATTGAACTTCAAATATTAAGTAAATTATCTAATTATAATAATATTTATTATTATTATATTTATTATTATTATATTTAGTATTATTATATATTTAAATTAAATTCACACAGACTTACCACTTTTCTTGATAATTTTAGCTCTGTAAAGCCGTTTCTTCCTTCCGAATTTTACATTCGTAACTTCTCCTTCGTTTTTCATGGGAACAATGTCATCCTCATCTACGACACTCGTAGTTTTACTTACTATCAAAATACGAGTACGTACATAAACTATTAAGTGACTTTTTACGAATAATTATTTCTTATATCAATTTGTCTCACTTAGATTTTTATTCAAACCACTGCCGGTTGTATTTACCGGTGGTTAATAAGTTTGTTAGTTACTATAGTTATATCATATCAATAAACAAAACGAATAGAAACCAACTTCACGTTGCTTTTCGAGGTTAATAATGGAAAAGTCTAGACGTCCACAATACTTTAAAGATTATTCAGATTATGTTAAAAAACGTTCAAGACGGTTGTATTTTCAAAATATATCTACCGCTGATATTGATGCAATTTTCGATGATGAAGGCACCTTGACTTGCGTAAATATTAGAAATATTAAATTACAATCTACATATTATTTATAGAAATTAATAAATTAAGTGCTTATAGCATAATCAGAATAACGGCGATTCTTTAAAAAATGCACCAATCCACCAATATAATACCGATGTTGAGTCAAATGACGTAACGATGCTTCAAGACTCGACACTTGACTTTAATACTACCAAAAAATTTAATTACGGTAAACATTCTTACTACATTTTTATATTCAAATTATGTAATAATTTTTATATTTGTACCTAATACTAAGGTTATATTTTTACTATTGCTTAATAAGTTATTGTCATATTATCATATGCTTTTTTATAATTACTTTATATATTTTAATAATATCATCAGTAATTGAAAATAATAATTTATTAAAAAATACTTTTATTTACATTTCATTATTCTTTAATATTTAACAAAACAAATTACAAATTTTAGGTTAGATTATTATAATGATGTACATAGTAATGATATGCATGTTCAACAATACGTCTATCGCTAATGTTAATGCATGTGTTATATAATGTGTTAAAGCAAATTTTAAATATAATAACAATCAGTATAACATCATCATATCATTTAAATACAATATCATTAGTATATTGAAATCATTACTAAAATAATTATTTATTTAAAAATATTTTCTATTTCAACAGATAATTTTATTGATCCATGCAGTGATTCTGACGATGGCAGTATAGATCAAGATTTATTGGATTTTGAAAATGAACTGTACCCTGGTGCACCTATTAATGTCTCAGAATTTTTATTATGTGCATCGGTGCTCTTAAACTACGACACAAACTGACCGACGTTTGCGTTGCAGATATTTTAAATTTTGCGTCGAAAATCTGTATTCAACCACATAAATGCCCAAGGAGTTTTCATAAATTTAAAAAATTTTTTTTAAATGACAAAATACCTATTCGAAAAGATTTTTATTGCTCTAATTGTAATTATTTAAATAATACTGATAATGATGTAGAAAATGATGAATTATTAGAAACGGAATCAGTTGATACTAATGTTGATTATTGTATATGTAAAGATTCACTAACAGATAATTATTTTATAAAAATTTCATTGATAGATCATTTAAAATCATTCCTTAGGCGACCTAATTTTTATACTAAACTCAATTATAAATTTAATCTTCAAGAAAATGAAACAAATGATGAATTCAAGGATGTTTATAACGGATTAATAAACAAAGAACTACCGGGAGAAAATGGTATTCTACAAACAAATAGTATATTACACACCTAGGGAGGTAAAGTATTGGTCAGTCCATAGCACATGTAAATTGACACCCGAGCCGAAGGTGAGGGTGGCAAACATGTGCTATGGGGTGACCATTTTACCTCCCGTGGGATGTATACTATTTTTCACCACCAGTAGGCCGAAAATAACACATTCCTTTTTCGGTGCCGGGAGGGAATGTGGTACTTTCGGTCTACGTGTGGTGAAAAATAATTTATCATTTATGTGGTATATAGATGGAGTTCGTATTTTTAATTCGTCTAAATACAATATTTGGGGTTTTTTCCTTATAATTGTTGAATAACCATATGAAGATCACTATAAAATTGAAAATGTATTACTGATAGGATTATGGTTCGGAGAAAAAAAGCCTAATCCAAACATTTTTTTAAAACCTTTGAAAAAAGAATTACGACTGCTATATAAGGGCATTGAGATTTTAGTAAAAGATTTAGGCATCGCCATAACCGTTCGAGGGGTAATTATTTGTGGAACGTGCGACTTACCCGCAAAAGCTTTATTTCTTGGTATAAATCAGTATAATGAAAGATTCGGGTGTCAAGTTTGCAAGCAAGAAGGCCAAGTTTTAGATAAAACGCGGATATATTCATTGAAAGAAAGTGTATGTCTACGTAGAGAAGACGAGTCCCTACAGCATACTGCACAAGCTTGCGAGACTAAGCAACCTGTATGTGGAGTAAAAGGCCCTACAATGATATCAAAGATATGCTACAAGTACATAACCTCAACCTCAGTAGACGTTATGCACTGTGTTTTTGAGGGTTGCGTAAAACGTTTAGGAGAGTTATGGTTTGACAAAAAATTTGCGAAAGAAAAATTTTCCATTTCTGACCTGATTGAAATAATCGATTATAAACTGTGCTCTATAAAACCTCCAAATTACATTACGAGAAATCCACGACCTATCAAAACACATTTTGCTTATTGGAAAGCTTCAGAATATAACAATTGGTTTTTTATTATTCCTTACCAATATTAAATGGTATTTTACCAAATGATTTATTTAATCATTATAAATATTTAGTTTTTTCTATTTTTATTCCGTTGTGTAACTACCCAAATAGTTGATTACGCTGAAACTTTATTAAGGGGATGTCGGAGCTATAGCCTCCATCAAAAGCCGCTCGATCTCGCGGCTTTGAATGGCGCTGTAGTCAGGTGTCGATTTTTACGATAAACGTACTTCAAACATAAATTATAAATTTTAGGTTAGATTATTATAATGATGTACATAGTAATGATATGCATGTTCAACAATACGTCTATCGCTAATGTTAATGCATGTGTTATATAATGTGTTAAAGCAAATTTTAAATATAATAACAATCAGTATAACATCATCATATCATTTAAATACAATATCATTAGTATATTGAAATCATTACTAAAATAATTATTTATTTAAAAATATTTTCTATTTCAACAGATAATTTTATTGATCCATGCAGGTGATTCTGACGATGGCAGTATAGATCAAGATTTATTGGATTTTGAAATGAACTGTACCCTGGTGCACCTATTAATGTCTCAGAATTTTTATTATGTGCATCGGTGCTCTTAAACTACGACACAAACTGACCGACGTTTGCGTTGCAGATATTTTAATATTTTGCGTCGAAAATCTGTATTCAACCACATAAATGCCCAAGGAGTTTTCACTAAATTTAAAAAATTTTTTTTTAAATGACCAAAATACCTATTCGAAAAGATTTTTATTGCTCTAATTGTAATTATTTAAATAATACTGCTAATGATGTAGAAAATGATGAATTATTAGAAACGAATCAGTTGATACTAATGTTGATTATTGTATATGTAAAGATTCACTAACAGATAATTATTTTATAAAAATTTCATTGATAGATCATTTAAACTCATTCTTAGGCGACCTACTTTTTATACTAAACTCAATTATAAATTTAATCTTCAAGAAAATGAAACAAATGATGAATTCAAGATGTTTATAACGGATTAATAACCAAGAACTACCGGTGAGAAAATGGTATTCTTACAAACAAATAGTATATTACACACCTAGGGAGGTAAAGTATTGGTCAGTCCATAGCACATGTAAATTGACACCCGAGCCGAAGGTGAGGGTGGCAAACATGTGCTATGGGGTGACATTTTACCTCCCGTGGGATGTATACTATTTTTCACCACCAGTAGGCCGAAAATAACACATTCCTCTTTTCGGTGCCGGGAGGGAATGTGGTACTTTCGGTCTACGTGTGGTGAAAATAATTTATCATTTATGTGGTATATAGATGGAGTTCGTATTTTTAATTCGTCTAAATACAATATTTGGGGTTTTTTCCTTATAATTGTTGAATAACCATATGAAGATCACTATAAAATTGAAAATGTATTACTGATAGGATTATGGTTCGGAGGAAAAAAAGCCTAATCCAAACATTTTTTTAAAACCTTTGAAAAAGAATTACGACTGCTATATAAGGGCATTGAGATTTTAGTAAAAGATTTAGGCATCGCCATAACCGTTCGAGGGGTAATTATTTGTGGAACGTGCGACTTACCCGCAAAAGCTTTATTTCTTGGTATAAATCAGTATAATGAAAGATTCGGGTGTCAAGTTTGCAAGCAAGAAGGCCAAGTTTTAGATAAAACGCGGATATATTCATTGAAAGAAAGTGTATGTCTACGTAGAGAAGACGAGTCCTACAGCATACTGCACAAGCTTGCGAGACTAAGCAACCTGTATGTGGAGTAAAAGGCCCTACAATGATATCAAAGATATGCTACAAGTACATAACCTCAACCTCAGTAGACGTTATGCACTGTGTTTTTGAGGGTTGCGTAAAACGTTTAGGAGAGTTATGGTTTGACAAAAAATTTGCGAAAGAAAAATTTTCCATTTCTGACCTGATTGAAATAATCGATTATAAACTGTGCTCTATAAAACCTCCAATTACATTCGAGAAATCCACGATCCTATTCAAAACACATTTTGCTTATGGAAAGCTTCGGAATATAACAATTGGTTTTTTTTATTATTCCTTACCAATATTAAATGGTATTTTACCAAATGATTTATTTAATCATTATAAATATTTAGTTTTTTTCTATTTTTATTCCGTTGTGTAAACTACCCAAATAGTTGATTACGCTGAAACTTTATTAAGGGATGTCGGAGCTATAGCCTCCATCAAAAGCCGCTCGATCTCGCGGCTTTGAATGGCGCTGTAGTCAGGTGTCGATTTTTACGATAAACGTACTTCAAACATAAATTATAATATTTACAGCTATATAGAGCTGTTGAAAGATACTTTCCCCCCTAGCTATAACTAAAATAAAGGTAATTATAATATTACTCTTGGCAGCAATGTTTATTTTTTAAAGAAATGTGAAATACGTCTCTATTCAATGAATCTATATCTACCGTAATGCTACACGCAACGTATTTCACATTTCTTTAAAAAAATAACATTGGCTGCCAAGAGTAATATTACAATTACCTTAATTTAGTTATAGCTAGGGGGGAAAGTATTTTTCACACAGCTCTATGTAGCTGCAAAATTTGTAATTTATGTTTTAAGTACGTTTATCGTAGAAATCGACACCTGACTACAGCGCCATTCGAAGCCGCGAGATCGAGCGGCTTTTGATGGAGGCTATAGCTCCGACATCCCCTTAAGAGAATTTGTAAGGAGATTCAAAGACTTATATAGTCGTAAATATATGTCCTGTAACGTCCATAGTCTTTTACATTTACCTGAAGTTGTTCGCCGAACAGGTCCTTTGTGGGTTACTTCCTGTTTTCCCCTTGAAGATTTAAATGGAAAATTAAAGTCGTTGGTCCATAGCAGCACCTCACCCCACTTACAAATTATTTTTAATGTTTAATGCATTATAAAATACATACTAGAAAACATGAAATGCTGCGAGAAAATAGTAGTGCAAATAATTTTTGTAAAGAACTTATACCACCTTTAAAAAAATTAAAATTAACAAAAATTGACAATACCTCTTTCATTGTTGGCTCCTTAAAAAAGTTAAATTGTAATGAGATTGAGAAAATTTCTGTTAATAACTGTTTACTAGGTAATAATTTATTCTCTTTTAAAAAACTTTACAAAAATAAAATTCTATACGATTCAGAATTAAATCATATAAGTAAAAAGACCGAATCGTTCTATGTGCAGTATGAAAGCGAAAGTTGTTCACGTGTAGGGATTATACAAAATTTTATAAGAGTTACAAACTGTTGATTGCAAAACTTTCTGCACATGCACTGCAAATTATTTTGCATTAATAAAAGACTGTGATGTATATAATCCTAGAGGCCTGCGATGGCTCGGTCGGTAGGGCGTCGGGCTTGTAATCTGGAGGTCCCAGGTTCGATTCCCGGCCCCGGCCGATTGACACAAGCACCACTGGTTCACCAAGACATCGTATGACCTCCGTCGCTGATTAGCACCGGTTTGGGAGCGTAAAAAGAGCGACGTTAAAATAATTAAAAAAAATGTATATAATCCTTTATGTGTAAATACACCTGTAAGTGCACTATTTTTTATAAACGAATGTAAAAATGTATCGGACGATATAATATTAATTGATGTAAAACAACTTAACAGTAAATACGTTAGAATTAGAATAATTGTAAAAATTAAGTTAAATACATAAAAGTAAAATATTTTATAAGTGAACTTCGTGTTTATCAATTCTAAATTAATAAAAATATTACAAAAGTTAGTTATATATAAATAAAATTAATTAAATACGAAAAATATGAAACAAAATCTTAAATTACCGAACTAGTACCAATATATTGCCCATACATTGCCCACACTTGCCCACATGTTCCCGACTCTTCTGGCGCAATTTTTTTAAAGTATTGACAACATTTTGGATAATGTGCTTTAAACCTATTTGTGCAACATATTGATAACACCTTTTCCAATACTTTGCCAACATTTTTCATATATCTGTAGCCAACATGTAGTCGCAATATTGTCCATAGTTATAATTTTTGCGCGGGTTTTTACACTGTACGAAGATGATGCTACGTACTACAGAGATTAGATTTTTTTTTCGTGTGGAGACGATTATCTCTCTACACTCTTTATGGAGATCATCGTTTTTTTTTCTATATATGCAGCTGCATAACATCTAGCCTGGCTTTGCGGTTTATTTTGTGACAGACATCTAAGATAAGATCTCGAGTTCCGTACTTAGGAGTCCAAACTGGGAGATCGAGGACAAAATACCAAAAAAAAAAATTTTTTGAAATTACCGTACTCTGGGAAGTTTCAAAAACTATAGTGAACAAAGAATAAAATGTGCGCCTGCATTATTTCAAAAAGTAAAACTTTAGTTCGGAAAGACCGATAAATATATTACAACCTAAATTAATACAGTAGGAATTTGTCGATCTGACGAGGCGGGGGGAACGGAAAAGAAAAAAAACAAAAAAGTTTTTCTTCCAAGCGACGTTTCGTGGCTTGGTCTGCCAACCTTCAGGCTATTTTTTATGATAACACACAAATAACAAATTAACAGAAACGCACAAACAATATTGAAAAACTTAGATATAAAAAAAGGTATTTTTTTATATCTAAGTTTTTCAATATTGTTTGTGCGTTCTGTAATTTGTTATTTGTGGTGTTATCAATAAAAAATAGCCTGAAGAGGTTGGCAGACCAAGCCAACGAAACGTCGCTTGGAAGAAAACTTGTGACATGGCAGTTATTAACTGCATGTCACATACCTTGATTTATATTTATATTATATATTTAATATTCCAAGCCCCGTAGCTTATAGGAATTAATTATAAAGCTCACTCGGAATCCAGATAGGCTAGACCGTGAGGAAGGAGTACGCACTCCAGCAAGATACGCATAACACACAAGCACACAATCACTATCCTTATAACTAGTCCTGTAAATAATTATCCGGTAGTTGAAGTTGACTCTTGAAGTAGTTGAGTGAGGTCCTACTATAAATCCTGTTCCTTATGTCCTGGAGAAGGTGATCGTAGAAAGTGGCAGTAAGGTAGCACATGTAATATTGGACAGCGTCGACAACCAGTAAACATCCAGCCTCCTCCAAGAAGTAATGATCCCTTCGTTGGGACAAACCTCCTTCGAGTACCTGCAACAGTATTAAATAAATCATACTGAATATAAAATAGAATTGAGGAAAGCAGTAGGTTGTCAAAACCTAGTTGCAGGTAAGGAGAAGGAGAGGTGAGTTGAGGTTAGGAAATTACTTCCACCAGAGATTAAGGTTAAAAGAAGAAACGACGCTACTTTATACCTTACCTCGGACAATCCAGCTAGATATTGACTTGAGAACAGGGCATCTCCGGAACCTGGTGAGAAGAAGTAGTGAGCGAATCTGCATACTGTGTTGATGTCGTCGTTCCCGCATGCCGCCACCTGAAACAAATAAACAGACTCGGACGAACTAACATTAATACAGGTATTGTATGGAACGAACGTACTTTACCGTTTATTGACGTTGTTCCTGTAGAAGCGACTCCGGGTTGATCGTATCCAGCAGTTGAGACGGTGCACGGGGACGGAGGTGTTCACGTACGTAAACAAGACACGCACGCCGGATCGGCCGCGTCGAGCGAACGAGAGCCAACTGTTGCGCGTGGCGCATGCGCGCGGACTCGCTGATCGGTCATCGAGACGAACTCGGTGATTCCGAGTCGGGCCGTCGAACGAGACGTTTAGTTTCAACCGTTACGTCGATTATTATCGAGAGTGGCTATATTTTATTAATTGTTTAATTCGAGCATCTGCAGGTGAGAGTTCCTGCCTAACTCCCTGTTTCCCAGCTTCCCGACAAGCTGTGATTGTGCGTGTGTGTGCGGTAATCGCGTAGAATAAAAGATAAAATTTTTGCCGCGTGAGCGCGGCTGGCGACCGTGACTAATGTTCATTGATTTTGTGTATTTTATTATTTTACTTATATTAAAGTTTCTAGCTAAATTAAAAGTGTTGTTATTTATGATATGGGAGCCGTTCACCCTGATCCCCAGTGAACGTGTTTTATGGCGACCGTGACAGGACCCCGGTGTTAGATTTTAATCGGGAAATTTCGGGATCGCGTGGTTCGCCATTACCGCACACACAAACAGGAGGACGCCGAGGAATTGGCTTTGGCGGCCATTTTGACCTCGTGCGAGGATTTTGTGATTTTTTCATTTTTTTTATTTCGACTTGGTAAGTCAATTGAAATTGTTTTTGGCTAAGTGAAAATTTTTTTGTTATAAAATGCTTGTAAATAATACAGCAAGTTTAATTAATTAATTTGGCTTTTGCTCAACGATAAAGTGTTTTTGGTTTGTCTAGCTTGAATTTTAATTAATTTAACGAGCATGCTCATGTATTGTGTAAAGTTGTTTATTTAAATAACCATTGTATAAATTTTCCAGCTCATATCTTTATTTTATTTTAACGTGACTTTTTTTTATAATTTTGATAAATGAAAATTTATTTTGTAAATAATTAGATTTTATTATTTTGAGTGAATAACTAATTATTAAAGTACATGTTTGTTGTATGTCCAATTACAAAATAGAAAGAAGAAAAATTATAATTTTATATTATCCTGGTAACCAAATGCAGTTAAAGGTTGGTGATTATTTATTATTAATTATAAAATTTTGTTATTTGTTGACAACTTTTCTACATTAATTTGCATTCAAGCTCCACCTCATTCCCTTCTAGCATAACCTTGCTACCTTTCAAGCTTTATATATAAGTATTCTAGCATTTCACCAATTCTAGCTCCATATTGTTTATCCGGCACCCTTGTATATAAATTATTTTGCTTGCGATTAACCTGAGCATTGCGCACTAAGTTGAGTTGCTGCCCTTTGTAAATAACGGCTGAATAAATTAGTTTGCATTATTAAATGGGATAATTGATGCAGTGTTTGTTAGTGATTATAGAGTTTTTTTTTTGGTTCGCTTGATTGGAAATAATTGCTCGATATAAAATATTTTGTTTGTGGTGTTAATTCGAGAAAGGCTTGATAGCGCTTACATTTTTTTGTGTTGCTTCGACCTTAAAAATTTGTTCTTTTTTAGTTGGTTTTATTTTTTTTTAATTTGATTTAACTTTAACTGGTTTAAAAGAAGCTTTTTTATCTTGCTTTGGATTTGGAAAGGTTTTTAATTTTAGACTACGTTTACATATTTTAAGAATTATATTTAATTAATCGAATTCGTTTAGTATTGAGCCAATTGAGGAACCATTTACCTGAGATAGGATAGGTTAATTGTAAGGAATAATCAGTGGAATTTTGTGTTTCGTTCAGTGATAATTTATTATTCAAGCCAAAAATAGAATCGTGATAAAATGGCGGGTAGTCTTTGGTCGTTGTCCTTAAAGCTCTTGCCCGGAGAAGATTTGGTTAGTCTAGATGTTGAAGCAGGTAGTAAAAATTATTTTAATGGAGCTGAAAAGCTAACTGATTGGGAAATTTTTAAATTTGCTGACAAAAAGGAAATAACTCGTAATTGTGATGGCATGAACTGTTAGAGAGCTGTCCATCGATATTTAAGTAAGACAATGTTATGGACAGACGACTGCTGTATGGAATCCAGCTGTAGATGAGAGTGAAATCAGAGTTTATTTATGATGTTACAAGTGGAATCATCATTTTATTGTTCAACAAATCAAGCACCCATAATTTTCATTCTAGCAGTACAGATTTAAGAAGGAATACTAAAGACGTTTTCCAAGTACAAAGAGATAGTTAAGAAGTTATTGTTACAAAACAGAACAGAAAAAGTAAGAAGATGTAAAAATCTAATGTTTGTGAATGGCCCCTCGGAATCCAACTAGAGAAGTAAATAGTCAAGCCCGCATTAATAGATTTAGTGACCAAGGAAGTTTCAAGTGAAAATGCGCCACGGGAAGAATTATTAGAAACGATGGATAGGCTTCAAATGAACTCTATGAACGAAGGTTCCTTTAGATAGGAGAAATTATGTTGTCCTCACCTCGCTCCCAATCTAGCCAGTTTCCCGCACAAGAAAAAGTCCAATTATGAATAGTAATGAATTGTATGGTAGTAAACAGAGAGAAATGATGCAAAGGGACTTGGTCACCCGAAATTCTAGCTCCTGTTGTTCAGGAAAGACCCAAAGTTAAGAAATGGAAACAGGTTCAATCACCTAGGAAGTGTACGAGTTTAATAGTTCAAGCAAGGTAAAAATAATAACTTGGCAATCTAATAATTTTGGTATACAACAGCTATTTATAAACGAAGTTTTTAAGAAATGTGTGTCAACCAAAAAATTACCCTGAGTACAGATTGTTCCAAATTTGCGGAAAAGAAACAAAGGTTGTTTCCAATGTGGGGCTAAGGACCTTGGAGTAAAGAATGTTCTAGTAAACGTTCTTCGGGTTGTGATAGGGTAAATACAAATATGAGGAAATTTCCTGAAAATATAACCAGAAATTATTCTGTTTATCCTGATAGTGTTGCTCCGTTGGATACTGTGTCGGCTCCTTCGGCTTTGGTTGAAGTTAGTCACTCAAATAATACTAAATTAAATTGTTCCTCAACTGGATGTTATCCAATGTTAATTCAAGCTCTAAACGAACTTCTAGATCGTTCTCTTCTCTCTCTCGTTGTAGATCCCAGTTATCTTCAAGTTCGTGTTCCAGCTATTGGTCCTTTTCCAGCTGCAATATCCCTTCCTTAATGTCCCTATCCATTTTTGGTGCTGTAAATACTCCATTAATTGGACAATCGATTAAGCTTCATCTCAGGTATACTTATAGGCCAAACTTCTTATACGTATCAAGTACGTTGGCACCGCGACCATCGTTTTACAGTGGATATAAGCGCCAAGGATGCTGGAATTGTAGTCAGTATGGTTATAGTTGGACAAGATGCTCAAGTCCCGGAAAGTTTTTTGTCGAGGTTGCGGAAGGCCGGGTGTAAAATTTAGTAGGTGCCCAAATTGTAAAGATGAGTGGAAATCATCCTGGGAAATTCACCCTAAATAAATTAATCTAGATAACATTTTGTTTTATTAATATTATTTCCTATTGTCCCTTCATTAATGTCTAGCATGGAAAGAAGTCAACGAATGATAAGGTTATAATTAAGGTAGTTGTAATAAATGTTCTAGCAGAGAATTAAGACGTTTGTCGTTGAGTAAAGTTAAATTAGAGAATAAATAAATCTAGCCAGAAAGGAATTTAAATTGATTTTGAGCATTAAAAGGTAGAATGGTTGCCAAAGCTGATTCGTCGGTGGAAAGGAATCTCACCAGGTATGAGTGTGAATTTTAATTTTATTTATTTGTTTTAACATATGACGAATTGTTTAAAAGATCTGTAATTATTGAATGAATTTTATTTGTGTAACGGGTTATGTGAGTTCGCGAATTGCGTTAGGTAATACAATTAAGTTCGTTTATGTAACGGTTCGCCAGTCGTTCGTAATTTGATTTATACTGATATTTTTTTTGTTTGTTAAGTAACGTGGTTATTAAAATGAGATAGGAAATACACACTCAGCGCGATACACTGACCTTAAAATACTCTAGCGTACAGTTCCAGCGATGTCTTTCTAGCCAAGCAGTTGTTCCAGCTTAAAATACACTCAACACAAACAGTGACACAAATACCCCGTGGTAGATAACACCGGTTATCTTAGATATAGAGTAGTAGATAAGTTAATAGAATAGAATTAGTGGACAGCTTATTTTAGAATTTTTTGTTTAATTTTGCGTTGTGTAGTAATTTGCGTTCGCAAACGCGAAGTTACCGGGGTAACTTCGGTTTGGCGGGGGGGAGTTGTGACATGGCAGTTCTAAATGCATGTCACTTGATTTATAGTTATATTATATATTTAATATTCCAAAGCCCCGTAGCTTATAGGAATTATAAAGCTCACTCGGAATCCAGATAGGCTAGACCGTGAGGAAGGAGTACGCACTCCAGCAAGATACGCATAAACACACAAGCACACAATCACTATCCTTATAATAGTCCTGTAAATAATTATCCGGTAGTTGAAGTTGATCTTGAAGTAGTTGAGTGAGGTCCTACTATAAATCCTGTTCCTTATGTCCTGGAGAAGGTGATCGTAGAAAGTGGCAGTAGAGGTAGCACATGTAATATTGGACAGCGTCGACAACCAGTAAACATCCAGCCTCCTCCAAGAAGTAATGATCCTTCGTTGGGACAAAACCTCCTTCGAGTACCTGCAACAGTATTAAATAAATCATACCACCTTTAAAAAATTAAAATTAACAAAAATTGACAATACCTCTTTCATTGTTGGCTCCTTAAAAAAGTTAAATTGTAATGAGATTGAGAAAATTTCTGTTAATAACTGTTTACTAGGTAATAATTTATTCTCTTTTAAAAAACTTTACAAAAATAAAATTCTATACGATTCAGAATTAAATCATATAAGTAAAAAGACCGAATCGTTCTATGTGCAGTATGAAAGCGAAAGTTGTTCACGTGTAGGGATTATACAAAATTTTATAAGAGTTACAAACTGTTGTTGCAAAACTTTCTGCACATGCACTGCAAATTATTTTGCATTAATAAAAGACTGTGATGTATATAATCCTAGAGGCCTGCGATGGCTCGGTCGGTAGGGCGTCGGGCTTGTAATCTGGAGGTCCCAGGTTCGATTCCCGGCCCCGGCCGATTGACACAAGCACCACTGGTTCACCAAGACATCGTATGACCTCCGTCGCTGATTAGCACCGGTTTGGGAGCGTAAAAAGAGCGACGTTAAAATAATAAAAAAAATGTATATAATCCTTTATGTGTAAATACACCTGTAAGTGCACTATTTTTTATAAACGAATGTAAAAATGTATCGGACGATATAATATTAATTGATGTAAAACAACTTAACAGTAAATACGTTAGAATTAGAATAATTGTAAAAATTAAGTTAAATACATAAAAGTAAAATATTTTATAAGTGAACTTCGTGTGTATCAATTCTAAATTAATAAAAATATTACAAAAGTTAGTTATATATAAATAAAATTAATTAAATACGAAAAAATATGAAACAAAAATCTTAAATTACCGAACTAGTACCAATATATTGCCCATACATTGCCCACACTTGCCCACATGTTCCCGACTCTTTTGGCGCAATTTTTTTAAAGTATTGACAACATTTTGGATAATGTGCTTTAAACCTATTTGTGCAACATATTGATAACACCTTTTCCAATACTTTGCCAACATTTTTCATATATCTGTAGCCAACATGTAGTCGCAATATTGTCCATAGTTATAATTTTTGCGCGGGTTTTTACACTGTACGAAGATGATGCTACGTACTACAGAGATTAGATTTTTTTTTCGTGTGGAGACGATTATCTCTCTACACTCTTTATGGAGATCATCGTTTTTTTTCTATATATGCAGCTGCATAACATCTACCTGGCTTTGCGGTTTATTTTGTGACAGACATCTAAGATAAGATCTCGAGTTCCGTACTTAGGAGTCCAAACTGGGAGATCGAGGACAAAATACCAAAAAAAAAATTTTTTGAAATTACCGTACTCTGGGAAGTTTCAAAAACTATGGTGAACAAAGAATAAAATGTGCGCCTGCATTATTTCAAAAATAAAACTTTAATTCGGAAAGACCGATAAATATATATTACAACATAAATTAATACACTTATCTTAGGTAAAACTGCTGCCGATTCATTGGCACGTAGCTCCCTCAAAATTAATGTATTGCTTCTATATATAATACATTATTCTAATATGACATTTGAGTTAGCATAATAAATTACGAAATATATATAAAGAGTAATACGGTATTAAATAAACATTTTTAAAAATAACCTTTTATATTGAAATTTTTTTTAAGAACCGTAAATGAAATGTTTTAAAAGTTTTACAGCATATTATTACTATTCTCGCATTGTCTCAACATATATCGTCGTTCCCCGATAAGAAGGTGCTATCTCGGAATCCGGTTGTAAAAGGTCCTACCTCGGAGTCCGGTTATAAAAGGTGCTACCTCGGAGTCCGGTTATAAAAGGTGCTACCTCGGAGTCCGGTTATAAAAGGTACTACCTTGGAGTCCGGTTATAAAAGGTGCTAACTCGGAGTCCGGTTATAAAAGGTGATAACTCAGGAGCGAAATTTCAGTCTATGATTTTAAGTTGGTACTACTGCAAGTGTAAGCTCAGCAATAAGATTGACAATTGTTTTTGGCAATTTTATAAAAGATTATTTTTATTTATCTATTAGTTATTTATTATTATTTAGTAGTACCTATGCGTATATCATCAAAAAATTTAAATAAACGTAATTCAGGTAAAGTTATTATTTAGTTTGAATATATTTTAAACTGTTTCTTTTTATATTTTAATCTCCAAAATAAGAAAATTACGTCGACATATATATGTACTAAACTTTGATAATATCATATATAGATTCAATAGATAATCATTGATAAATTATAAAATTATAAATTATACTACTGCAAAAGTTAAAAAACTAATTATGATGAGTAGTAACTGCAGAAAATACATGGTAAATAATAGTTAAGTATGTTTAACCCCCCTGCGTACGCGTAATATACAAATCACGTATATTTTGGACGAGATATCTCGGGATACTGCGCCAGGGGGTTAAATGATAAAAATATAAGCTAAATGCGTAAATTTTAATAATTTCTCGCAAACTGTCATTTTTCGCAATTTTAATTTTAATTTGACAAATGTAATTTAACACTGATACCTCTTAAACTCTCAACTATTCAATTTGGCGGTTGTATTCGAATCATTTTGTACCTTATTCCATTTCTCTCCCTTGTTTAACTCTAGCGAAAAAATCTCACTCCGTAAAACAGAACCTTCGGCAGTTGTGTCGAAATGTATTATAAAAATTGAGTTATTTAAAACCAACAATTGACTAAAGTGTATATTTCATCTATTTTGTTTTAATTATAATTATTATAAACATTATGTTACGGTATTAAGTTTTACGATATATTGTTAAATTCCGCATTAAAAATAAGAGTACAACGTTAAATAATAGATAAATAAAAATAATCTTTTAGAAAATTGCCAAAAAACAATTGTCAATATTATTGCTGAGCTAAACCGGCAGTAGTACCAACTTAAAATCATAGACGAAAAATTCGTTCCTGAGTTATCACCTTTTATAACCGGACTCCGAGTTAGCACCTTTTAAAACCGGACTCCGAGGTAGCACCTTTTATAACCGGACTCCGAGGTAGCACCTTTTATAACCGGGCTCCGAGGTAGCACCTGTTATAACCGGATTCCGAGGTAGCACCTTTTATAATTGGATTCCGAGGTAGCACCTTCTTATCGGGGAACGACGATATATTTCTTAACTCCGTGCGCAAAATTCGATTTTGCGCACGCATTTGAGTGCGCAAAATAGTACATTCACGCACTAGTGCGCAAAATAAACTTTTCCTGCAATAGTGCTCAAAATTATCAGAGACAAAGTGATTTCAACCCCGTACCACCTTTTCACCCTCGCTTTGCTCGGGCGCAAACATCGGTTCGGGGTGAAATAATTTTTTCTCTTATAATTGTGAGTACTGTTGCAGGAAAATTTTATTTTACCCACTATTGCAGCAATGTACTATCTCGCTCGCTCAAATGTCAGCACAAAATGAAATCTTTGCGCAATTCGTTAGGAAAAATAGTATACGATACACGTGCGCATAGGTGACTCCCACACTCGTCTTTTTGCCACCCTCGCTTCGCTCGAGCGGCAAATCCGACTCGTGTGGGAATCACCTATTTTGCGCACTTGTATCGTAATGTACTATTCTCTTACAATGCTTTTTTTCAGTATATTCGACTAATTAGTTTCCAAGTTATAACAAATTACTTTCAATCTAAATGATTTAAAGATAAAGATTTTTAAAAATATAAAGATTTTTTCAATATGAATAACGTTTTTTTAACATTTATTGACCGTTTTAGTTAACATGTCTACACTTTTAGGCAACGAAAAAGGTAGAAAAAATTTTTTCGATATATTTTAAATGGCAACTTTTCTGAAGTAAACAATTGATAAATTATGCATGTATGCATAAAGCCAATCGATTTTGACAATACTTATCTAGTTTCATCTACAAGATAACTTTCGAAAATTTATTTAAATATTATAAAATGCGGAACAATGCGGAGTTTCATCACTAGCCAGGATATTACTATGTCTTCAAACCAATTGTTACAAATTTCCAGGCCATTTTTGACATTTTTATTCCCACTAAGGTCAGTGTGTGTTAAAGTACTGAATTAAAGGTTAGATAATTAGCAGCCGCTACTACGAAACAACTGCTAGATCAGGTGGCATTACTCCTAGGTAGAGATGGACCGAATTTAAAAATTTTATATTTAAATACGTATTTAAGTAAAAAAATATTTTGAGCAAAAATATTTATAAAAAAATATAGTAAAGTATAATATAACTAAAATAACCTGATTATTTTATTGATTTCACTATACTATGGCTAAATTACTTTTAAACGCATACTTAAATCAACCAACTTTTTTTAATACAATGGGTTCAGTTGATTTATTGATATTCGACTGCATGTTTTACTATAATTCGCTTAGTTAAATTGACTATTTAGAAATATTTAATATAACACCATAATTTTTTTAACATATTTACCATTAAAATGTTGCTACTGTTACAATATATTGTTGCAGTATAATTATTCCACTATACAGTATTGTTACATATAGAATGTTTTAAATTATGTTTAATTGAACTTTTTTATTAATACTATATATTACTAATACAATTACTATATATATTGAAAGAGTTTTACCGGATTCAATAAAAAATATAGATACTATATGTATTTCCACAAATATTTGTATATGCAGAAATGTGTTTCGAACCATTTTTTACCAAAAAAAATTATTTTTATTCTACCATTTAACAAACCACATATGCAGACACAGTGGTCATCAACTAACCTTTTGGGCTAAAGTATTGTTAAAGAATTGACAACTTCAAATCGTTATTCAGAGCTAGGCTTCCGATAATAACGGACACCGGCTATGAATTTTCAAATTTTTAATAATCGTTCAACTCAAAAGCAAGTTCAGCTTAAGTATAAGTATTAAACTTCCTTTTAGCCATCTCAGAAAAATAAAATAGGTGCTATTTTTAAAGTAAGCAACAATCTAAGAAAAAAAAGCGGAAGTACCAATTTCTGATCAGTAAATTTTCGGTACATATACCACTTTCTATTTAAGTCTACTAAACAATTATTGATTGTTTAACCTTCAAATTGGGCGTAGCAACGTTTAGATTTATGTAAATTTTATTATTTTATTGAAATAATACACTGATCAGAAATTGGTTCATGATCAACAATTGGGTATGTGACGGTACACGTCTGAGATCGAACCCACGACCCTCGGTGTGAGAGTCGGGAGCTCTACCCATGAGCCACCGCGGCTACGTTCAACTATTTAAAGTAGTTTTAAAATAAAGATAATATAATAAACGTTTAACAACATTATCATAATTTTTATTTACATTTTATGAAGGATGAGGTGTTCTTTGAGTTGTTCAAGAATAAAGAAAATCATCGAAACACAAGACATAAAATTAAATTGTTTAAAGGAATTAGATTTGTGTAAAGAATATTACATACATACATATGCATTACATACAACTCATTATAAATTATAGTAAAATTAAAAATTATGATGTATTTGTAGTATTACTTTT
This sequence comes from Theocolax elegans, assembly GCA_026168455.1. Lineage (NCBI taxonomy): Eukaryota > Metazoa > Arthropoda > Insecta > Hymenoptera > Cerocephalidae > Theocolax > Theocolax elegans. The sequence goes on along the minus strand of CM047430.1, from coordinate 38,805,833 downwards.
CTATTAATTTCTAACATAACTTTTAGTATTATTTAATAAAAATATAATATAGATTTTAGTAAATATAATAAAATATTGCACCATAAAATACCATAACCATAAAATATTGAAGTATTGTTATTGCACTATATTTTCTGGTAATTTTATAGTAAAATTTACCTTTTTTTCTCTCAATATAATGTATTTAAACTACTGTTTTTGGAAAATGCAAATTTATAAATACAGTACCCGCGTAAAAAAATTTATGTTTATCTAAACTATATATAAAGTTAAATTTTGGGGAAAGTTCTTATCAACGTGTCCGACGAGACATTTCCGAACTTGGAAAAATATTAATTAACCGTTTTTTGAACTTGTAAAATTTGGATAAATAAAAAATTAAAAAAAAATTTTATTCCGAGATTCAAATCATCGATCTTCTCGCTCTACCATTGAGCTATTTTTAGGCACAATCGCTACACGGGAGAGCCTTATATGTTCATCATCGCAAAATGTGTGATGCATCAAAATATACTAGATAATAGTTTTGTAAGAGAAATTTATATGTATTAGAATTCATTTAAGGTCCTCCCTAAAATGTATGTATGGATGTATGATATGTATGTAATCATGTATCAAAGATAACTCAGTCAATTTTTTACTGATTTAGCTGAGATTCACAGGGTAACTTCGTCATAATGTAATTAGATAATGGTCCTATTTTCAGATATATAGCACTGTAACAGTTTAAGTTATGCCATTATTTTTAATTCCTTAGAAACGGTTTTGTAGCATTATCTTGAAATTTATTAATCCTACATAAAAACTTTATACGGACGAAATATTCGTCTCAAAATAACAAAACTTTTTCCTATTGTACACTTAACTCTCAAAACAATATTTTCGAAGATAAACATAAAAAAACGGTCAAAATAATGAAAAAAGCACAAAAAAACACGTTTTTTCGCAATAAAACGAAATGTATTGTTTTACTGAAAAACTTTTAATGAACAAAATGTTCGTATTAAAATAATAAACCTTTTTTCTATTATACACTTAACGCTCAAAACAATATTTTCGAAGATAAACATAGAAAACCGGTTAAAGTAATCAAAAAAATATGAAGAAACGTTAAAAAGTTGATTTCTATTGTATAATTATTGTTGATGTAATATTATTTTCTTTTATCAGTATTTGTTATATGTAAGTCTTTAATATCTTTCTCCGATTCATCATTTTCGTCATCAGATAAATTGCTACCATCTTGTAAATCTGGTCCAACTATTTCAGAAATATAGTCAAGTGACGCCTTAACCGCCAATTTTTCAGTGATTGATAATCTTTCTTGAATTGTCAAATTTTGTACACCATTCTAAAATTAATTATATTTATGTAAAAAATGAAAAATAAAATATTGAAAATATTATTATTGTTACTAAAAATGATTCCTATCTAACATTTTTGTTTTGAAGGCGTATTTTTTTGAAATTCAGGTACCCAACTGGTATGACTTCATCATTAAATGCACTACACTTTCATACTCATCTTTAAAATAAATTAATTATTTTACAATTATTTTACAAAAAGTAAAAAATTATTTTCTTTTATGCTATAATAGAAACTTACATTACAATACGTTTGATGTACAAAGGACAATTTAAACAAATGTTTTATACTCTCTTTCTCCTTCTCCAAAAATGTTTAAGCCATACTTTTCTTTCTAAAAAAATAATATATGTATGTATAAAATAATATACCTGTTAATAGACAATTACATTGTAATCTATCTTAAGATTTTTTAATAATATATTTTAATATAACAATTTCAAAGTATAAATTTTATTTGTACCGTAAAATACAATTTCTATCTAAATATTCTGAATATATATCTTATGTAAATAAATGCACGTACCACTTTTATAAGTTTTCACTGTTTCCACTTAAAAATCTTTATAAAGTTGTGGTCTGCATTTGTGTTCTATACCGTAATTATAAAATCAAAACAGACACTTAAACCCATAACAATATCCTTCACATACATCTACATAAGCTATTGTCCTAAACTCTTCGTACATAGTGCAATTGAAATTCTCCTTTAAGAAAAATGACCAAAATTGGAAGAGTGTGTTCACCTCTTGTAACTTCTCTATACCAAGTTGTTTACGCTCTGAAATAAAAAGAGATTCCATGAATTCTAAAAAGTGAATGACTTTATGTAAATTTTATAAATAATGAATATAACAACATGATTAATATCAACATGATTTCTTTAGCTAAGAAAAGAAAACATATTATAATAATCATCATCACATCAAGAATTTATAACTTAGTTACAAAAAGTAAAATAAAGGTTTTTTCATATCTTACCTTTTAAACAACGTAAATGATATTTATATGATACCCTTGTTGAGTGAAACCGTTTACTTTCAAAAACGAATGACTAGGATGTTGGATCGTTGGCAATGATTGCGGAGCACCACCGTAACTATACTAGCTAAGAAACCTTCGTTTGAACTTGTATCAGCAGTACTTCTGTAAATATAAAATAAAAAGAAAAACCTATTATTATTGTAATAGAAAATAAAGCTAAATGTTCAAAAACGTAAAAAATAGCACATTAAGTAATAAAAGTTGTTAGAAGATAACACATTAAACATCAGTTAATGGATTGAAAATCTTAATGATGTTCGCAAAACACTTTAATTAATATTGCATAATTACATAATTTAACAATTGCTATATATGTTAAATACAAATTATACTGTGCTTAAATTATAAATTTTATAAGCTTATTTCAAAATTAATATCTATGTAATTTATATATTTACACTGAATATGTTCTCGGTCTTAATAATTATAAGTGCCATTCTTTTAAATTATTGTATTTATTATTACATAATAAGAACTTTAATAGTAAAATAATAAATACAACATTAAATGCAAACTTAATGTAATTTAAAATAAATTAAAAAATGTAATAATAAAATGTCACAAACCGTTAATGTAAACCAGATCAACCTTGAGAAAGATTAAACATCGCCAAAACTATCCCAATACCAAACAAGAGGCTCGTGGTTATTGTCGAATTGAACCATTATTGTTCCACTCACTACCATTGTTACTCTTGTATTAAAATTGACTAGTAGGTGAATTACTCCTATAATTCATAATTATCTTATATAAATTATCTTTAAATTTAATTATAAAGTATTCTACAATTTAAAACATAAATAAAATGTAAAAAAATAAATATTACTTAGTTATTGACAACTTACGGCAACTTAATATTTTCAAAAATAAATAAAATATAAATCTTATACAATAGATAAATTAACTAAATAATAAATAAAAATTATTTACCATCCAAAAATAGTTATTATTCTATTATTTTCAAACACTGCCAGCATTGGACAAATACTGGACAAGAGCTTCTGCTATTTTGTAATGCTCACTTAACTTTATATTAGAATTACTAATATCATACAGTAAAACTTCATGAAAATCATATAAAAACTATGTGTATACGTAACATATATATACATAATGTATATACATAATTTGATATACACAATAAAATAAATAAACTAACGTTATATTTATTGTCCGTTTAAATAGTGCCATCAGCGCCATCATATATACACATATAATAAGTATAATGTATATCGCATTTTATGTAACCCGCGTCCCGTATTCAAATTTGAATTTCAAATTTTTTTTATTATTTACAAAAATATTTATTTATAACAATTCTCTTTTTTTATTTATTTTTTGATACAAAAGATCGAATAAAAGAAAGAATTATAATAAACAATTTTATTAATTAAAAAAAAACTAATATTTTTATAACAAAAATAATTATTATTATTATTATTATTATTTTATATAATAATAAGCGAGCTATATTCGGTCGTGCCTTATAAATTTTTGTTCTCAGGCGCAGCCACTTGCGCGCGAGGCGCGCGGGGGGTTGGCGCGCGGCAACGCGCAGGGGTGCTCGGCCCCCCTAGTTATTGTTCAAATCATAATATTGGTTATAAAGAACAATTGAAACATGCTTCCAAGTTTATAACCTGAATGTAACTTCTTAACATAAACAATAAAAATGGCTCAAAGTTGGTAGAGCGAGAGACTTTGAAGTAGAAGATCGGAGGTTCAAATCACGGAATAATTTTTAGGCACGACGAAAAAAAAGAAGCGATCGTTCTAGAGCTTCGAAGTGGCGAGTCAGGGCGGCCTTAAGGCTGCACGTGACGAGGTAGTTTTTTAATTTTTGTATTGACACAAATTTTAAAAGTTTAAAAATACTATTTTTAATCTTATCTAAGATATTATTTTAAGTTTGTATAAACTTTAAACAAATGCCTAATTAACTTTTATCAAAGTTTGGAAATGTCTCGTTGGACACGTTGATATGAATTTTTCTCAAACTTTAACTTTATATAAAGTTTAGATAAACAAAAAATTTTTTACGCCGGTATTTAAAAGACATATATTTAAAAATACTTTTTTTAAAATACATATGGATTTTAAATTGTATTTTCAACATTTTAAGATTTTTATTCGTAAATTTTTTTCAAACTATTTATTTGGGAAGAAGCCACTGAGGATCGAGGCTATTTAAAATCGTTCACATATAATTTAATAAATTTATTTAATAAATAGCAAATATTTTACATTTTTACAATATTTGCATTAGTTACCACAAATTTACATAACAAATAAAGGGTTACATTTTCTCTCTTTGACAATAAATGTAATTGATTTTTTTAAAGACTTTGGAATAGGTCCTTCTATACAAATATGAGTATTATATTTAATAAATGTTTTCTTAATAAAAGGGTATTTGTTCAATATAATTGAACTTTTATCCTTGTTGAAAAATGATAAGACATTAATTTTTGTTTCCGTATGTATTAAATTTTTTCTTTTCCACCGTAATACAATAAAATAATGTTCATCATTAGGCGTGTTTTCTTAAAAATAAATGACGTTTCACCTGTTATAAAATCTATAGTAGATCGAATTTATTAAATTATATTCTTGTGCTTTTGAAAGTCATTTTACATTAGAGAAAAGTTAAAAACAATCAGCCATAATTCCTTTACGTGCATTATCACTGAGATCAAGATTAGTTTTAAATTTATTAAAAAACATTTTCTTTATTTAACACAATACTGTTTGTTAATAATTAAACTCATTTAACGCAAGGTTTTCGAGCTTTAATTTTAAGATCTAACTATACAGAACATCAATTAAAAATGAAGTAACTACTTATTTTAATGATATTTGTGCTCCATTTTAGCAGTTTCATCAGTATTCTAATATTTAAAAAGCATTTATTTTATCAAATACAAGTATGTTTTCATCGGCCCCAGTGGAACGTTTATTTTCTTTAACTGGGATTATAGCGTCCCCAAGAAGTTTAATGACCGATCTCAATTTTGAAATTGAAGCTATGCTCAAAGGAAATTTAATTTAAAAAATTATTTATTAGAATAAACATGTAGTTTATATACTTTTATAATAAATTTATGCAATTAAAAAAGGTATTTAAAAACATTTTTTAACAACAAATAAAAATTCTTTAAATACAATTATTTTAAATTCTATCATTTTTATAAATATGTGTAAGTATCTTACATACAAATATTTAAAATATAACTATTTTAAATACTTGTATTTAAAATAAAATTGTACTATATTTAGACATGTATTTGAAAGAATTAAATACTGAATTGCCCAACTCCTACTCTTATATATAAGCGTAACTAAAATAATAGATTGTTTAAATGAAAATTCAATTAATTATTGGAATTAGATGTACAATTTTAAGAAACTATATACATTGTACGATTTTCCATACAACTTTTACATAACAATTATTATTTGGTTATTTAAAAACTTTTGCATTCAATTATTAGGTTTAAAGTTTTCTTCAAGTGAAAGTTATCGCACCTAATTTACTTAATTTAGAAAAACAAATATTCGATTTGACACTTATAGTTTGTATAATAATTCAATTATTACATGCAACGTTATACTAATTATTAAAAAACGTTATTCTGAAATAGTTATATACTGATTTGGCAAAAGATATAAAATACAGATAGAAAAAAATACAAAATATTTAAAAATTATAAAGATATTGTAATAACAGGTTTATTGTACCTGAAATGTATTCTATAGAAAGCAAATGCGAACAAAAATTAATTAAGTCAACTTAAAGATTCGACAGCGGTCATAGTCTCGTAACGCTTCCTTGTAAGGTCTTGATGAAGATATTATTAAATGAAAAAAAGTATGAAGCAGATTGCAAGTTTGTTATAACCTGTATTTAACATACACGAAGAGAAATAATTAGTAAATATTACAAAGCAGTTTGGTAAAAATTCCTAAACTCTCAAGTAATGTGGTAACAAACTGCGAATCTCGTAATTTTTACTAGACTAAATTGTAATTTTAATTTTTTTTTTAACATCAGAAAAAAAATTATATTTCTCCCATATTATTTATTTTTGAGTTTATGTATATTATTCGAGTGTTATGGATATTTTAAATATTTAAATGAAATTTAATTAGTGAAAAAAATTCTGGATGTCATCGGGATCGAACCTGCGAAGTTTGGCCCGAGTAGAAATGCTAGCCAGGCCGCCTGAATTAGAAAACAGGGCCTGAAAAGGCCGCCTGTTAAGGGCCGGGATACGAATGTAATGGAATTTAAGTCAGGGCCTAATTTTGTTAGTTCGGATGTGAGGTTATAGTAAAAGTCAATTTTGTTAGTTCGAATGTGAGGTTAGTAATAGTATCTACAAATTATATAGTATTGTATATAAATTTTCAGGTTAGAATTTTATCAAGAGTTTTTTATAAATATAAAATGAATAAAAAAATGATAATGCTCAGAAGCTTAATTTACTAAGAGTTCGAAGGTATCGATTGAAAAGGAAAATACAATATATAAATAGTGAAAGTTTAAAAAAACACTTTAATAATATAAAAGTTTATGCAGTATTATATTGCTTTAAATATGTGAAAAGATTTAATTTTGTATTGTATAAAAAAAGTGCAAAATTATTAATATTATATTATATTAAGATTGTTGTAATTATTTGGAAATTATATTAAACCATATATTTTAATTATATATCTATAATATTTATGTTTAATAAATATTGATGTATTAAATGCATTTTATTCTATTTACAAAACCTATACGCACACCAACGCACACACACACACATGCATGTACGCACGCCTAATTAACCTTATATTTATAATTTTATATTAGTATATTTTGTGGTTTTTAAGATTACAAAGCTGTTACACATGTAGTGGAACGTTTATTTTCTTTAACTGGGATTATAGCGTCCCCAAGAAGTTAATGACCGATCTCAATTTTGAAATTGAAGCTATGCTCAAAGGAAATTTAATTTAAAAAATTATTTATTAGAATAAACATGTAATTTATATACTTTTATAATTAATTTATGCAATTAAAAAGGTATTTAAAAACATTTTTTAACAACAAATAAAAATTCTTTAAATACAATTATTTTAAATTCTATCATTTTTATAAATATGTGTAAGTATCTTACATACAAATATTTAAAATATAACTATTTTAAATACTTGTATTTAAAATAAAATTGTACTATATTTAGACATGTATTTGAAAGAATTAAATACTGAATTGCCCAACTCCTACTCTTATATATAAGCGTAACTAAAATAATAGATTGTTTAAATGAAAATTCAATTAATTATTGGAATTAGATGTACAATTTTAAGAAACTATATACATTGTACGATTTTCCATACAACTTTTACATAACAATTATTATTTGGTTATTTAAAAACTTTTGCATTCAATTATTAGGTTTAAAGTTTTCTTCAAGTGAAAGTTATCGCACCTAATTTACTTAATTTAGAAAAACAAATATTCAATTTGACACTTATAGTTTGTATAATAATTCAATTATTACATGCAACGTTATACTAATTATTAAAAACGTTATTCTGAAATAGTTATATACTGATTTGGCAAAAGATATAAAATACAGATAGAAAAAAATACAAAGATTTAAAAATTATAAAGATATTGTAATAACAGGTTGATTGTACCTGAAATGTATTCTATAGAAAGCAAATGCGAACAAAAATTAATTAAGTCAACTTAAAGATTCGACAGCGGTCATAGTCTCGTAACGCTTCCTTGTAAGGTCTTGATGAAGATATTATTAAATGAAAAAAAAGTATGAAGCAGATTGCAAGTTTGTTATAACCTGTATTTAACATATTAATATAAACAATTATATAATGTAATTAATATAACAATTATATAATATAATTAATATAAAATTACTTAACAGCTAGATCGAAAAACGGAGAAGCAAAAAAATTGGAAATTCGAATCTCCGTAAGTTGTTTTTTTATATTCTATGTTACACGTTGCCAAACAATATTCTTATACTCATCCAAGACATTAAATTAAATTTATTTCGATTTCATAAGAATCATAATTAATTATTTTTCCAAACTTTACGTAAACATAAACCTTACATATAGTTTAGATAATCGTATTTTTTTACGTAAAAAGTTTATTAATTTTTTGTCCGCGTACTTTTTTTTGCATTGTATTAGATTTAAAACTCACGGTACATACGTCCGCGGATGATATTACGCTGTGTAATGCAACTAAAATTTTAATTTTACATTAACCACATTATATAAAACTAAATTTCAACATAAGGCAATAATAATAATAACGTAATAATTGAATATTAATCGGTTGGTAGCGAGTGACAATTGGTTTGAGAATTGCAAATAGTACGAGAGTAAGGTCGTTCGTCAATGAAGGGAGAAAAGGTGTTAATTATATTCGCAGACACATTGCAAGTAAGTCTCGCGCTTGAATTTCTAACGTAGTTACGGCCCTGATTGTAAGCCTCAACCCGGGGGTGCATGCCCTGCAGATGAACGTAACTTGGACAGTAGACATCTAACGGTTCGAAGACGGCTGCCGCCGCCGCCGCCTCGTGTGCACGCTATTCGTCTGCATTGCACCGAGCAGCGAGTTGAACACGCTCGGGAAATACCCTCTTACCGTGAGAATTCAATCAAGATGCGGCTGTAAATAAATGTTTCGGACGACCCTGAGGAATAAAGTAAGAAAAGGTCAAAAATAAGAGTGTCGCGGCTCGGAGTCCGCGGAAAGCTCGAAAGGAGTTATGTGCAAGGGTAAAATCGATTCGACTTCCGCGGCACTGCGGCGCGCGTAACCCGATCGAATTTAACGATCGCCAACGGTCCGACATTGTAAACCGTAGGATTACTGCACGAACGGGCGGCCAGGTGAGCGGTGCACGAACCTCGTGCCGGCGGCTTCCTATTGGAATTGGACGAACGGAATTGGCTGATATCCCCAGACTACGCACCGGCTGGACTACGGAACCGTTCAAGGAGCTTAAATGTCCAGCACGAGAGGTGAGAGAGACACTTACTCCGTTCTTTTCATCGGCAAGTTATTCCGTTGTACATTTCGATTGACGGTATAACGTTGCACTATTTATTTTTACTTTTTCCACTTCCTACTTGTCCGGCTGCCTATGCATTACGTAATGGATTCGAGAAAAAGGTATGAGTCGAACGTTAACTGTCTAGTGTGGTCCGTCCCTCCTGGATTACCGATAAAATTATATATTTTTCCATTTTATTTTCTGTTCACCGTGTTTTTATTGCACGGCTAGAGACTTTAAATCTCTAAAAAATCGATATCGGACCTCGTGTGTATACGTACGAACTTTCGAGACGAGTTGGCTGCGCTCTTAATCGGCTTGATCTCGAGCTTTGCATTCGTGTATAAACTTTCTGAATTAACAATCGCGTAAGCTGTTGCTGCTCTTCCGATTGCAGATCAAACTTTTATGGCGATAAATGAAAATCCGTGCAACAGAATGCTATCAATGATAAGCGCGTAATTCTTTCGTCATATCCGTACCAAATTATCGAGAGCCAGTGAAAATTCAGCGTAAAGATTATAGTTTCGGTAACGATTTTTTTTTTACAAATAAATACTTCTTTCAATCATTTTAACAAATGATAAGGAAAAATTAATATTTTATTGAAAATTTAAAACCAAAATATAAAGAATATTAATATTTTATAGTAATTCAGTGTTACGTATAAATAAGTAATGTAATTAATTTCAAATAAATAACGTTTAGTTTATCTTGTTTAACATTAACAATGCGTGACATGCAAATTTATACAATAAAAGGTATAATACATTCAATTTTTTAACATCTAATGTTATTAAATGTATTTTTTATAAGCTATGGTCAATTCGCGATTGAATGATTAAGCAGATTATGCAGGCGAAAATTATATAAACATGAAATTACGAAAGTGTTGTTATATTAATTAAATTAGAAAAAATTAATAGTTATAAGCCATTTAAAATAGCTTCTATCTCTATAATACTTTTATCAGTAATAAAATTATAATGTATGATAATTATTATTTTGAATAATTAAATAGCAAAAAATATTATAATTAATATCTATATGCTATGTCCAAAATTATACGGTAACTATATTTTATGTTAGATATCTATAACCGTCTATTTAAATAACTATTGTAATTAATCACGATTGACAATGGTAGAACCTTCATTCAAGAAACCTTATACATGCAGTATAATCAAAATAAAGTAACTGATTATCTACGTTATCTATAATATATGCACACGACTTTATCGTGATTAATAAAAAATGCGCTTTGTAGTTATTTCGGAGACGGCCAAATTTTCGGGTCAACGCATGCTATATGTAATTAAGGAAATTGTAAGAGACTACAGTTGTTTAGAAATTATTGCTTAATACAGTTTTACATTTTATTTTGTACGAATTTTGTTGTTTTTAAACTCGTAAGTTAAACTTATCTTTGTTATTATTTTTTTATACCGATTCGAAACAATATAACTGAAAGAAAAATTTTTATTTAGTGCAATTTCAAGATTTTCTAATATAATTTATACATTATGTCTTTTTTAATAATCATATCATTAACCGTTTCAATTAAAAATTTTTTATTATTTAAAACAATGTCTGAATAAAATTTTTTAATAACTAACCATGTCACTTTCTTAAAAAAGTCTGGTGAAAAATTATTTTTTACCTTACTGTTAACGATAAATTCTGTCGTTTCTAAATTATTTAAATTAGAGTTCATTATTAATCAGTATAACGTTTTAATACTTTATATTTTAATTGACTTATCACTAATATTTTCTTAACAAATTAATAGAACAAAAGACGCTATTTAATTTGGATTTATGCTATTGATAATTAAATATTTTAATAAATATTAAATGCATTTTATATCATTAATGCATAGGGTAGTAATGCACCTAAACGTTAATTAAAGTAGTATATTTTAACGTATAATTAAATTATTTTCCAGTTATTGAACTAATGATTGTTTAAATACGGTACAATGTTCAAATCTTTAGTGACAGATGAAATTTTATCTATGTTACGTATTTTGATTTATTTATTTGTAACTTAAAGATACATTTTCGAAGTTGTCAATGTGTTGCAATTATAATAGTATGATTTCTTTAATTACATTAAAAGGAGGATATCTAATATCTAAATGGATCATTGTTTTGCTTTTAATTGTGAATAATTTATTTTCAACAGAAGAAAATGTAGGGTAATCATGAAAGAAACTACAATTAGCTATTAAAGTATATTGTTTTTAGCATTGTGAGTATAACTTATATCGTTTGATGTATCTATGGATATAATAGTAATGCATTTCGTAGACAATATTATTTTACATTACTAGTGGTCAATTTTTTGTTAAATTGGCAGTTTTATTTACTAAAGAGTTGAAAAAGAATATTAATTAAATATTATAACAATTGGATTTATTTAATATTAATTATAATATATTTGAAAAATAAACGTTGAAAAAAGTAAAAGTTTACGAAAATTATATATGCGAATTGAATTCAACCAATCGAAACAATCTGTTAACGTGACGATTTAACGTTTGATCTTTCAAGCGATTAATCCTGCTGTGCATAAAACATTAATAAAGTACGTAGACAAACGAGGAAAGGCTCGACGCCTAGGAGAAGTCGATTAATCGAATAGAGATTGAAACAGTGATGTTATAGCGAGCGGATTCGATGACAAATAGTTACGTAGGGATAAGAATTATACGATGATTTCGGTTGTTTTAAGAGGCAGCAGCAATTGGAAATGCAGCGGTTACGATGGGATTGCGAGTGTACTGTTAATGTTGTATACACCCACACGAATAGCCCCACACGCGAGTATATACGCGCTCCTCGTCACCGGGTTCCACATGACGCATGAGTTTGCAACCTGCTTTCGCTTCCGTTAACTTGTCACTTTGTCATTCCCCGATCGGCCCTCGACGACGACGATCGTGAGGGGTCGGGTCGATCCTCTCCTCCTCGTATACGAGTGCCTCTGTGTTCGTTCCCCTCGCGCGCTCTCGCGCGTCTATGCCCCTATGTGTGTGTGTGTGCGCGCGCGCTCATCTCCTCGCTTATTTATTTAGTTTTTTTCCTTTCCTTATTTCGTTTAAATCGACGTTTCTTCCTTTTCAATTTCTTATAATTAAACTCGGTCTCGCGCGGAGTTAAGGATTATCCGATACTCCAATACCATTTGTACGAGTCTACGTTACATTTTCATATTTTGTTGCACCGACAGGACATGGGGCCCGCGGAGGCGTATCACTACCTCGTCGAGGAAATATCAGGTGAGCTATATACCTACTTATAACTTTAGTTATCTGATACGACTATTATTAACTTCGTCCAATAACAATTAACTATCTCAGGTTAAAAATATTACACTTCGTTCTTAATCGGTAGGGCTACTTTATTGTCGTTGATTATCTTCTTTTATTATTATTATGTAATAATTTGTATAGAACACCTTTTTAGTATAATATATTATTTTCTAATTTTTTTATATTATTATTATAAAAAAATTATTAATTTACTGTAATATTATTATATAATTTCAGATTTTTAAAATATCCAAGTACAAACTTATTTATTATTTAAATTATAGTCGTACCGAGAAAGATTAATTTGTTCGCTTAGACGAGGTTTACTAATAAATCAATCAAATCAGTCAGTTATTTAATAAATACTTTTCAATATTATTTTATAATATCAATCGTTTTAAATTGTTCAATTCTCCTTATTATTTATCCGTTAATTTATTTAAAATTATTTCTACATGAATTAATATAAATTGTTCCCAAATAAATATATAATAAAAGTAAATTTAATTCGGTGCTATTAATACGCGAACAATAACAACAAAATCAATTATTTTGTATAGTTTACCTTGATAGCAATTCGTATAGATTGCTTTTGTGCATATCGATCGAAGTAATTATTGCTACAAATATTATTAGTTTAAACACGTAAAAATAGTAAGATAATATAGTGTTGTATGCAATTTAAAGTTGAATAAATAAATGTAAGAACCTGCATAATTATTATGATTATATTTTATTCGGTGATGTAAAGTAAATTGTAATTGACATTACATAAAGTGTTAATAAGAGACCTTAGTTACTCTAAATAAATTGAGCAACGGATACGTTCAAATTGAATTTGTTGTTCGTTTACTGTGTCAATGTTAAAAGTATTTGTTTAAGTAATAAGTAATAAATATAGAGCTATAAGTTAAAAGACTCTTTTTTAATAGAAAATATGCATGTAAAATAAAATCATTTGATACATGTTTCTGTAGCATAAACCATATGAGTATTTATATATTCATTTGGGTTATTGTCATTCTCAATTAAAACAACTGCTATATCGAAACGAGTCCCCGCAAGCTAAATACATTAAATCATCGTAAAACTTTTCTCCCCTTATTCTCAGATCCAAGGGTGGCTGATTGGCCAATGATGGCCAGTCCGTTTCCGGTTTCACTAATTCTCTTGGCATACCTACTCTTTGTACTGCAACTGGGTCCGAGGTACATGAAAAATCGTCCACCTTATGATCTTTATAATTTTATGATAGTTTACAATGTTACTGTCGCTATTTGCAGCGCAACTGTTTTTTATGGGGTAAGTTTGTTAAGCATTAACATACTATTAATGTAAAATAATTTATAAAACCATTAGTCTTTATAAATTGATTAACCTGCAATTACCCAAGTTAAAACGTTATAAATATTTATATTTTTCATGTTGTAAATTGATAATATAATATTTTTATTTCATGTTATTTTTTTTTGTTTGACAAATCGCTTTTCCTAAATATTTACTTCTTTTTAAATTTAACATAGTTCGTATTAGAGTAAATTATAACAATTTTTTAGTCGTTGATGAAGACACAAAAATTCAGAATAAAATCCTAACTATTTTCAGAACGAAAACGCAGCTTTGGAGATGATTTTCCTTTTCATTGCCTTATTGCATTTTATACTGTTTTATCCTGAACGAAATATTGTTTGTGATTGACAATTTTATTAAACTTCAATAATGAATGTACACGTAATAACAATGTTATATTACCATTATAATCAATAACTGTCTCATTATTTTAGCTTCTTACTTCTGGATTTACAACCAACTTATCTTGGGGCTGCGAACCTGTTGATTATTCATTGAGTCCTGAAGCTATAAGTGTAAGTCTTCTTGCATAATACTTCTTAATTACTTCAAACTCAATTTTAAAAATTACGTCGTATTTCATAATATTGTAAAAAATTGTAAATTGTTTCGACTTTTAATTATGTTAAAAGAATGTTGAATAACAATACAAATTTCATAATATTATAAAAAACTCAAAAATTGTTTTATTATTAGATTGTATTTAAACAATTTTTAATAACAATGTAAATAGCAATTTGTTATAGTTTATGAAAAGTGTAATAAATGCAATTTTATGTTGATTATTTAGATGGCGAGATGGGTTTGGTGGATAATGCTTCTAAAACTCACCGAGCTCGGGGATACCGTTATTTTCGTTCTGAGGAAGAAATATAATCAGTGCTCATTTCTGCACATTTATCATCATGTCACCACTGTAAGCCTTGCCTGGATAGCTTGCAAATATGCTCCAGGTGTATAGTCATTCTCCGTTAATAAACATTTTTATTGACATTTTTCGCTTCATAATAATATTTAATTTGTTATATATACTCCGGGCATCGGTTTATTAATGTTTCTTTTTCATAAGTACAATAGTAATAATCTAATAAAATCGTTTGATGTATTTTATATCGATTTACTAATTTGCAGTATTTCTTTTTTTTCACTTTGTATATATATATACTAATACATATAGACAGTTAATCTACACTAAATAAAATAGTTTCTTACTTCGACCGGAATTATTCTTAAATATGACCTAAGAAGTTGATATTAGATGAATCCTCTATAATCAAATTGCATCTCCTTATGACCAAAACTAGGAAGGTCGAATTAAATAGGTCAATGTACAGGATCAAGCATATTCTTCTAAATTCTAGAAGATTCATTTAATATCAAGAAAGTTTCTTCTTGGATTACATTCAAAAAGAATTCCACTTCAAGTAAAAAATTTTTTTTCAGTGTAGTTGTTTAATCTCAAGTAATATTTCGTTGTAAAATAATATAAAACTGTTGCATCGTTATAATTTAAATTATTTTCTTTCAGGAGGTATGTGGACTTTTATTATGATGCCGAATTGTTTAGTACATGTCATCATGTACTCTTACTACCTCTTAGCTTGCTTGGGTCCAAGGATACAGAAAAAAATTGCACCGTGGAAGCCGTACTTGACGATGCTTCAATTGGTACAAGTGTTTTTTTTTCATTATTTACAAACGACGTACATAAACACTATTACGTTACATTTAACTTCATAAAAATAAGTTTTTATTTTTTAATAAATTACCATTATTTTTTGAGCAAACAAAAATTGATATACCATAGAATGAGTTTTTTTACAAAGTGCGATTTGTCCCTTAACATTCAGTAATTTTTAAGAAGAAAGAGTTAAAACGACTAAGTTGACGTCGACACTATAGCTTTTATACACACACGTAGAAGTGACAGGTTCTAATTTTTATCAATAATTAAGAAAGTTTTCAGGGATTTTTAGCACAAGAGCCCCATTTCGTATAGTATTACAAGCAATCTGTCAAATTTAGAATAGTGATTGGGATTGAGATTCTCATGTAACATATCCAAAATAAGCTTTACTTGTTACTCAACAGATTCACACCGAAATGCATTACTTACAATATTATACAGAATTGAACTCTGTTAAGAACAGATCCTAAAAACTTTTTTTAAGGAGATCTATTACTTAATCTTTTTTGATGAATTAGTAAAAATAAAAGAAAATGTACAGAAATAAAGACCCTTAATAAAAGAAGAAGTGCCTTCGATTATCAAAAATTTAACTGTGTGCTGAATTTTAAACTAAAATATTATTATGTTTCTGAGAAATCTCTTACCAAAAATGTCAAGTCTGTGTACCCTGTTAAGGTGAGGTTCGCATTTTTTGTAAGATTTTTATCGAAAGCGCAATAATATTTTAGTTTCATATTCAGCACACAATTAAATTATTATAAACGAGCGCGCCTCTTCTCTTTTTTATGCACATACAGTCTGATTTACAGATTTATCATTATTTATCGCGTTCGTTGGTAAGATAGGGAGAATAAATATTGACTATGGCACCTCCCCCCCATTAATTATTGCTACAAATTAAAAACTGGGAAATATATAACATAGGTAAAAACGCAAACTTTCGATGTCGATTTAATCGCATAGAATAATTAAATAACTTAAAATTTTCTTTAGATATTTTCTAAAACCGGTAAGCCTTTTTAAACTTTAATAATTCGTTGATTGATTAATTATTCAGGGTATTTTTGTTAAATATGAGAGGTAATAATATCATCTGCTTTAAGGGGACCAGCAAGTGCTAAAATTGAAAAAAGCTATTCAATATTAATAATTAATAATTATTTTCATAACAATTGAAAACAACAAAAAAATTATATACTTGACAAATTAATTTAAAAAATTGAAAAATTATATTCAAAACAGCTAAATAATTTGTTTATATAATCAGTTAGACTTTTATTGAAATTCTGTTTTGCTTAAGTGGATTTAAATCATATTTAAAAGTTACTGTTAAAATTTCAGCCTATTAGATGAAATGGTTACTGAGATATTCTGTGGTAAGTTCATTATAGAAAAAAATCAGAGTATGGAGACTTATAATTAATTAAAATAGTTATATGGCACATAAATGGTCCAAAAAATTTTAAATAAAAGTTAATAATAATACAATTTGTTTAAAAAATTAAGAAATGTTTTTTCAATTGTTATGAAAAAAATTATTAATTGTTAATATTGAATAGCTTTATTTAATTTTAACACTGGCTGATCCCCTTAAATGAATTTAAATTAACATTGATTCTAATTTATAACATTATTTTCACATGATATTCTATACGTAATTAATTTTGTACAAAATTATGAAAAAAACAAATTTATTTTTATGAAATTTTGCCACAAAACCAATAGATATTAAAATATTTAAGCGACGAATACATCAAAAAATAAAGTTATTTAAATATTTTTATATTTTTATTATATAAACGAACGATATTGGTTACCACTATGATAAATATAGATAAGTGCAAGAAAGTTTATTCCTAAGTCTATCATTTAATTTTATTAAATTATTTTGGTTTTGAATAACGCATAAAGTTTAAAATTTCATAGTATAAATAATATTAACTCTTACAAATAAAGATAAAATCCTGCACATTGGATGATTATTCTATCATTTTTCTAGAATGACTTAATTCATTATATAATTAATTTGAATACTTATAAAATATAACAAATACAATACCGTTTCTCTTTATTTATATTTTTGCATTGACACAAATAGTTTCTTTTAAATTTCAACTCACTACAGATAGCTTTGTTACAAACGTTCCCAATTTTCTAATTAAATAATCCTGTCGCTGGAGAATTTTTATTTCCGCCAATATCGAGGAGTGAACGACGATTTATTGGGTTAAGCGAGCGCTCGCTCGTTTAATTTTGCGTCGCACACTTTCTCAGCTCCATCTGCAATCGGTCGGAGGAAGTATGGTAGGGCAAGCACAATCTTTGACGCTTGAGGCCAGATGGAGGAAAGACCTGAACTAGTTAAGTAAAGCGAAAGAGAGGTAGAGAGAATAAGTTAAAGAAATATATAAGAAATAAGCGGTCGAGCAAATTACGTCGCGCAATCAATGATCCACGATTTTTTTGCATTTCTCTAGTGCCCAAATTCTCTTCTCTCCTGTATACCTAATTTGCTATTACCTGCTTACTCTTTTTCTCACATATTATTTTTCATCACTTTTTGATTAGTTTTTTTTCTCAGGCAACACGGATACGATTGAATTGCAAGGACTCGATTATATGATTTGATTTACGGAGCTGTTAAAAATAACTTTCCTGCACTACTTTTTTAGATTTTTGGGTTACTTTTTTTAATGGTAAACGTACATTCGATATATCTTGGTGCTATTGGCAGATAAAAATTTAATCGTAAAGACTAATCGAAAAATCATCAATTTAATTAATTTAATTGCAGTGTTATGAAAATAACAAAACGTTTTCTAAAAGGTGAATAAATTAATAAGTATAGGTAATGTACCGGTTACAGTGTTAAAACTTGCTTAATGTACATCAATTTACAATGTTGAAAGTACTAAAATCGTTTTCATTAACCCGTCAAAAAGCTTTTTTTAATCAAAAAATTGATTTATTATTGACTTTCTCTTAAGGAGCCGTGTCAAAGTTAACTTTAATTTTAAGTCAACCTCCCTACCTTATCAATAAACCTAAACAAAGAATTAAGTTATAATTTGTAAAATATGAAAGTATTTGAAAAAAGGAGAAGCCGTGATCTTATTTTTAAAGAATTAATCTTTGTACAAAATTTCAAACTAAAAGACAATTGCGATTTCGATAAATTCTTGGTCAAAAATATGAAGTGGATGTAACATAATTAACATTTTTTTAAATGTATCATATTTTATAAATTATAATTTAATTATTTATTAAGCTCGGTTGTTAAAGTAGAGAGGATACGAATGGATCTATATGTACCGATTACATTAATTAAATTTTGATAATAATTTAAAATTAAAGATTTAAATAGTTTTCTCATTCTTTACTTGCAATAACCTTACATTAATATTTTAAATAATATGATATATAAGCAGTAGTTAGGTTACATAAAGTTGCATAACATATAATAGATAAATAATTGATAATTATTGAAGATAATTATTTTTATCAAAACGTAATTATACTAATTACAAAAACTTCTATTTTTCTTAAATAGTGTACTTTCGAAAGTTGCCTTTATAAATATTTATATAATTATAAAACATTTATAATTATTACCCAAATAACGAGCAAAGGATTTGAGTATATTTTAAAATCTACAATTAGTAACTTTGAAAGAAAATATAAAGTAATTTGCTCACAGAATTTCTCGGTAACAGATTTTGCTACAGAATATGAAAATTTAAATCAAATTTTTATTTTTATTTTCATACTTTATAATAAAATTCTAAACAGTCTAAAATAAATTTTGACTACAGGAAATATAAATTATTACATGCATGTATTATTTCGTATATGTATAAGTAGCCTTTTATTTTTATTTTTAGATTCTTATTACATTTTTTTATACAGATATTTATTTAATAAAGAAATTAAAATTAAAAATAAAATGTATACTGATCAGTATTTCAATTTAGGAATGAAAAAATCTTGCATTCTTTAATGAGCTGATAATGCATTTTGTATACAATCAATGCATACATCATTTTGTATTAATCATTCTTATCAGGTTTGTAAGCCAATTGTTTACTTACTTATAATCTTATGTAAGACCAAAATCAAATTCTAGTCGAGAAGCTCATTGTCAATTAAAGGAAAAGCATTTTGGTATAATTAACGATTGCTTTAACGAGTCAATGTGATTATCTAAATGCACAATGTTTTGGAGATACATTTGTCTCCTTCAGGTGCAAAACTTTATTAATAATAATTAATACATTGAATAAATATAATCGTAAACAACAAAAAAGTGTTTTACCTTATGATTATCACATAGCGTTTATGAACTTGTCAAGTATTTTGAAGAGTCATTTCTCATCTATATTATTTAAGTATATTACATTATTTAATTATTAATATATAGCAACAAGATTAAATAATTAATTGACAGGAACACTCACAAAAGCTAGAAATGGCAATTAATTATTTAATCTAATTTGTATGACATGTTATACATACATATATTTAAGTTTCAAAATAATATAAATATCACTGTAATAAATGTCAGCTTTTTAAACAAGATTCATTAAGGTTCGCGTTAAGATTATTTGGTGTACATTATAGTTTAAATTTGTTCAAACTTATTTAAAGTGATTGCAATATTGCAATAGGTTTTGAAACGAAGAATATACATTGAGCGTACATTTATCTTGGAAAATAAATTATTAATAGTAATTTAAATAGCTTTTATTCACTTTACATAAATATTAATTCTCTACAAGCTCTAATTAGTAAAAACAATTTTTAATTTTCAATATATTTATTACTTTTAAATCTTAATTTTTTTTGTTCTGAATAGTAATAAGAAATCTTCTTATTCGTAAAACTATTAATTTATATTATATTGTATTAAAATTAGGTAATAAATGCAAAAGAAAGTATAACATTTCAAGTACATATATATCATTAATCCAATCGTTAAATATCAAAAACGCCTTCTACAAAAACGTGTAATTTCAATCACACTTTTGTAATTGTTATTTTACTTTATAAAAACTTACTGCAACATAGTACTGAAATCAAAATGGAATCAACAAGTATCCTGCTGAAAAATATAATACTTTTATTCAGAAAAGAATACTATACACAAAATTTATTTTATAATTTTTGGCCCTGCCTTGTCTTATAGCAATAAATAAACAATAGTATTTATAATAATATTCATTTGTGAAATTTCTTTTATTTTCTTTTGAAATAAAATATTACTTGCATCACGCTTTCGTTTGTTTTCTCACTTGAATAACATGTCATAATTTGAATTACACAAGAGCTTCCCAAAAAAAAATTTGTAAAAATTTTATAAAGATTTTATAAATTGAGCTTTACAAAAGTTGTATAAAAAATTGGCCATATAAAATTTTATACAAATTTATACATAAAGTGAAAATAATTTATAAATTTTTTATAAAAACTTTATAAAATACATTTTATAAAATTTTTATAAAAAATATATAGAAGCACAGTTTAAAAACTAAATTAAACGTAATCAGCTGCATCATCTTGCAATAACGGATAAAAAAATTTAGATGGCAAGACCGAGAGGTTATGGACACCAAAAAATTAGTATTTCAGCGCGACGAAGAATTACTGCTGGCTCCGACGATATAGAGAAAAAAAGTCCACAGTTCCTCCTTTGATTCGACTGAAAATTTTGAACGCCTTTTCGCTTTTTTTCAAAGTTGTTGTATCCGGTGTACTGATGTACTTTTTATCATCGACTTTGACATTGCGAAGGTTAGACGGGGGTCTGACCAAATGTTTTGTTCAGTGGTTTTCAAGTCAATATTCAATTTTTTCTTTGGTTGCTAATGAAAAAGTTGAATATTGACTTGACAACCACAGAACAAAACATTTGGTCAGACCCCCGTCTAACCTTCGCGATGTCCAAGTCAATGTTAAAGAGTCCGCCGGATGCAACAACTTTGAAAAAAAGCGAAAAGGCGTTCAAAATTTTCAGTCGAATCGAAGGAGGAACTGTGGACTTTTTTCTCTATATCGTCGGAGCCAGGAGTAATTCTTCGTCGCGCTGAAATATTAATTTTTTTGGTGTCCATAACCTCTCGGTCTTGCCATCTAAATTTTTTTTCCGTTACTGTAGGATGGTGCAGCTGATTACGTTTAATTTAGTTTTTAAACTGTGCTTCTATATATTTTTTATAAAAATTTTATAAAATGTATTTTATAAAATTTTATAAAAAATTTATAAATTATTTTTACTTATGTATAAATTTGTATAAAATTTTATATGGCCAATTTTTTATACAACTTTTATAAAGCTCAATTTATAAAATCTTTATAAAATTTTTACAAAATTTTTTTACTTGGGTTATAAATATTTTAAAAGACAGTAGTAGGTAAGCTATATAAATGACTTTGAATGTTTCTCATGATACCTGTACATCGTTACAGCGGTTAATATTAAAATTTGTTTCTGCAATTTGTCGATTTAAAATCGTACAGAAGAGCCAAATCAGTTAACTAACGGTGGTGTAAGTATTATTTTTTTTTCAAACCAATAAAAAGAAAAATTTCTGTTTCATTACACATGGCGAATTTAATTTACATTGTTTATTAATTGCTGTAAAACATGCCAGGGCTAAAAATTATGAAGTAAATTTTATGTAGTATATTTTTCAATAGAATACTTGTCGATTCCATTTTCATTTCAGTACTTTCTGTTGCATTTACTACCTTAGTTTAATACAATATAATATCTGCCCTCCTAAGCAATGACGTCTTATCTACAATTTTTAAAAATTTTAAGTTTTTAGGATGTCTGGAAAGATAAATATGATGCGTAGCTATTGCTCTAAGTAAAATCGCTCTTAATGTTTTTTAAGTTAGTAAAAAACACTAAGAAAGATTGATCAAAAAGCATCGTATCGTGCATCGTACTATTTACGAAAACTTGATTTTCTCGATTTTATATTTTTGTCAGATAGGACGTTATTGCTTAGGAGGGCAGATATACGTTGATAGTTTTACGAATAAGGAGATTCCTTATTACTGTTCAGAACAAAATAATTAAGGAAAAAGTAATAAACATATTGAAAATAATTTGAAATTGTAATCAGATAGAAAATACTTAACAGTTTATTGTGATTTCAGAGCACTTCTATTGTGGCTAATTAGTTATTTATTTCACTAATAATAAGAAACACAAACGTTAATTTAAAAGTAATAATAGTTTTTAATAAATAAACTAAACAATATATTGTTATAACAGTAGTATT
Organism: Theocolax elegans; assembly: GCA_026168455.1. Taxonomy (NCBI): domain Eukaryota; kingdom Metazoa; phylum Arthropoda; class Insecta; order Hymenoptera; family Cerocephalidae; genus Theocolax; species Theocolax elegans. The sequence continues at coordinate 38,782,700 of CM047430.1, read as the reverse complement.
TTTGTGTATTGTTACGTACGTAACATCGACGCGCGGATCGGCGCGTGTGTGAGAACGGTGTAGGATGACCGAAACGCGAAATATCATGACGAATGCAACTACAACAGAAAATCGCGGACGGTGGCCTAGTGGTTAGGTCTCGTGACTGGAAACTCGCGGATCCTCGGTTCGAGTCCCGGCGTCCGATCAATTTTTTATTCGGTCCTCTCCTATCACCTTCTCCATACGCAACAGTATAAAAAGTATTTGAGGATTGCTTTTTAATTTTATAGTGAAAAGTTTTTACTGCGATTAAAAAGTTTAAAATGATATTATTTAATTAATGCAGTAACTGTTTAACTAAAAAAAGAGGAGTAATGTAAATAAATATGTTTAAGTATCAATTAAATTTTTTTAAATACTCGTTCTTGAAACTTTCTCTTGTTAAAAATTTTAAATATTAAATTTTTTATTATTTTTATTGTAAACAACTATAATTAAGGTATATTCGTATATTGGCAAAATAGATTTTACATTTGAATTAGTTTTATCTGAAAAATTATCTACTAAGATTAAAAAAACTTATTTTAGGAAATGTCATAAATAAATTATTATTATCTGCTTTTATTGTAATTTTGATAAATATAATATAACATAATATTATATTTAAAAATCATATTTGGATCTATAGTAAAAAATATGTTAGACCTTTGTACCAATTTTATTATGATACTGTAATAAGCTTTAAGAATGAGAATAATATTTAACTTTTATTTTTCTTTAAATTATTTAACTTGTTGTGACAATCAATCATTCATATCCTTCAGCGTAGAAATAAATATTATTATATACGTGCAAAAGTTCATGAAATGTCCAAATGTATATTAGACTTGCCAAAGAACTGACACATTAGTTTTATAAAAATGTTATTGAATAATTGTAAATATTGAAAACAATAACTTATTCACTAATTAGCTTTCTTTTTAAATTATTTAGTTCATTGCAATTATTAAGCAGTCTTATGCGATTATTACAGCAAAGTTCATAAATTATTCAAATTAATGTCACACTCGTCAAAGAACTGCCACATTAGTTTTATGTAGAAATGAATATTACACTTGCCATTAATATGCCATTCAATAATATCCTTATTCATTGTCACGGACATCGCCGCGCGACTTAAACATATGAGAAGGAGTCGAGTAACAGATAAGAAGTGTAGGTCGTATCGTCCATGCTCCGTGGGGTGGACGGTAGCTTGATGGTCAGAGCGTGCGATTCGCACGCTGAGGTCCCGGAGTCGAATTCTGCAGTCCACCTTTTTATTTTCTCGCTTCTCTCCTTTTCATATGTAACAACATATATTTCACTAAATTTCAAAATTAATTACACACTTGCCATGGAACTGATCACAAATTAGTTTTATAAAAATGTAAACATTTATGAAATAGTTGTAGGGATGGAGAACTATAAATTAACCAATTAAATAACATTATTATTTCTTTAAATTTATTCAAAAGCCATTGTAAGTGTCAAACTGTCATGTCTAAAAACCTATACGAATTACAGTTATTAAACTTCTATATGATATTTATACTTGATACATATAAATAACGATGAACAACAATAATTTCTTCATTTAATTAATATTATTTCTTTTTCAAAATTATTCAAAAGTCAATGCGACTATAAAACATTTATATCACTCTGCACTATAATACAAATGTTAAAGTTTACAAAATTTATAAATGATTTTTACAATTGCCACATTTTAGTTTTACAGAAAAGTAAAAAAAATTATTAAGTAACTAAGAATGAACGATAGCTTATTCACTTTAATAATATTATTTTATCCATTAAAATTGTTCAAGTCAACCTGTCTTTACACATTCGTACGTCACTCAGCATGAGAATAATAATATTCCTATATATGTTAGGAATAATTTCAAAATGAATTTTATACTTGCCATGCAACTGATCATGTATATTAATTTTATAAAAATGTAATAGTTATCGAATAGTTGTAAGAATGGAGAGCTATAAATAAACCACTTATATAACGTTACTATTTCTTTATTCAAATATTATTTAGTCAATGTATCTACCAAACTGCCATTTCAAAAAACCTATACGCATTACATTTACAACACTTCCAAATGATATTTACACTTGACACATAAAAATAACAATGAACAATAACTTTTTTTGTTCAAAATTATTTAAGTCCATGTGACTATTAATAAACATATCACTTACAAGGAGAACATCATATGTTTGGAAAACGGATCGTGCTCAGCTTGTAGGATATGTTTTCTAATATAAAAATATGAAAAAAGCCAGATCCACAGACACTACCATTCGTTTTTTCAACAGTTATTCGCTGTTAAAGCAAAATTTCCAAAAAATAGAGACTTTACTTCAAACGCTTGTAACTTCTAACCTATCAAATATTGATATTCAAACCAAGGTTTAATAAAAAACTGACATAAAATAGATATAATTTTAAAAAAAGACGCTCAAATCTGTTGAAATGGAGCAAAGTTATAGCCGAATACAAAATTAGAAGCAATTTTAAACAAATATTGGGCAGTACAAATTTTAATGATTTTTTTAAGCTAAATTTCTTTGAATTCTTAATTCGGCTATAACTTTGCTCCGTTTCAACGGATTTTAGCGGTATTTTTTTCAAATTATATCTATTTTATGTCAGTTTTTTTATTAAACCTTGGTTTGAATATCAATATTTGATAGGTCAGAAGTTACAAGCGTTTGAAGTAAAGTCTCTATTTTTTGGAAATTTTGCTTTAAGGGGACAAGCCTGGGTTAAAACCTGAAAAAGAAGCAATTGTTTTAATCATATAAAAAATTTTTCAATTTACATTTAGGATTGTGTAAACAAGTATACTTAGAATATATACTATGTTAAGTTAATTTACCTGGGTTAAAGCTGTATTCGAAGCCATTTTCCAGGTTACGCTGGCCATGTCAGCGTAGAACCCATTTTTTCATCCAAAGCCACTTGCCGCAGGCTTACTTTCTTGTTGCTCCACCTTTTTAACCCAGGTTGGAAGAACATCACCTCAGTTATTATTTAATCCACTTGAATGGACAACTTTTCTGAAACAAAGATAGAAAAAAATTTTTTACTGAATTTTAGTAATTTTTTTAATTTTTATTGATTTTTTTGACCAAAAATAGTATCTAACTCACCTGGAAACAATTTTTAACTCAGTCTGCTCCATTCAAGTGGTTCTAAATGTAGATATCAAGGTTTCCTCAAAATTGCATCCAAATTGAATGATAGGATCTAAAGATATCCTGCGGCAAGTGGCTTTGGATGAAAAAATGGGTTCTTCTCTGTCATGGCCAGCGTAACCTGGAAAATGGCTTCGAATACAGCTTTAACCCAGGTAAATTAACTTAACATAGTATATATTCTAAGTATACTTGTTTACACAATCCCAAATGTAAATTGAAAAATTTTTTATATGATTAAAACAATTGCTTCTTTTTCAGGTTTTAACCCAGGCTTGTCCCCTTAATAGCGTATAACTTCTACATATTTTTATATTAGAAAACATATCCTACAAGCTGGGCATGATCCGTTTCCCAAATATATGATGTTCTTCTTGTTAGTACTATAATAAAAATTTTCCTACACGTGTTAAAATTTATGAAATAGCATAATGAATTTTACACCTTCCAAAGAAAGAAATACATTAGTTTTATAAGAATATAAATAGTTATTGAATTACTAGTACTATAAAGAAAGAGAAGTATTATTATCTATTCGAATAACACTATTTTCTTTTTTATATATATGGGCTATTTCACGTCAAGTGGCACGATGGAAATTTTAAATCGCTCCAAAATTTGAGAACAGGCTGGAAATATCTTCAAGAAGATAGAAAAAAAATTTTAGGTTTTAAAAATAATTTGCCTAAGAGTTATTCCACCATGAAAAATGGAAATTTTTCAATTTTTTAGAAAATTTTCTATTTTCAAAGCCATTTATCTCAAAATCTATTAATTTTTTTGAAAAAACATTACAAACAACTTTTGTTCAAAATAATCTTTAAAATTTATCTACCTGGGTTACAATTCTTAATTTTAATATCTCGAAGAGATAGAACGCCCAAACATATTGAATATAAAAAAAAGGTGACCACGCCACAATCGATTTTGATCTAACACCGCTCAAAAGATCACATTTTTTGAGAGCTTTCGAATGGCGGCGGTTAGATTATTGGCCAAGACCGCTGTTGTAGGTTATATATATATATATGGGTGGTTCTCTCTGACATCGAAGATGAAGAAAAAATGAATATTGCTATAACTGTGAGAAGAAGTTTAAGAGGTGTCCAGTAGTTCTCCTGAATTTTATCAGATTTTTTCGGGCCATTATTTTAAATTACAGACAGTCAAAGTTGACATTTTAACACTTTTTTGCATTATATGCCCATTTTCATGAATTTTTAGCTCCCAGGGGATGCATTTTTCACTAAAAACATAACTCTGACTTTTTTTGTAAAATTTTCCGAACTTTTCATTAAAAATACTTTTAAAGACATAAATGTATGCTGTCACACTCTTGTAAGTCATTTAAACCTTAAATAGTGAAAATCAGCAATTCTGCTCCGGACTCTGGTAACCTAATACTGTCTAAAAGATGTCTTTTTATAGTCAGAAACTGCCTAAAAATTTCCAGAGTGGGTCTCAATCATTAAGATCACTTATGGTCAAAATATCCGGGAAAAGTGCCCGAAATATTAATAGAAATGTATATTTGTTGCCTTATAACGATGAATCTATTAGCATGATCATTGCAAAAAAATTTGTGCACTTACCTTGGAGTGGTAGAAAAGTATCTTAACTTGTTTCAGTATCAATCTAATCCCCTGTAAGCTGCTAAAAATACAAATATTATTATATAAATGTAAAAAATTAATTTTTAAACATTTATAATGCTGAATTTTTAGTTTTACATCCCTTACAAGAATTATAATACTAATCTGAAGGATTACTATAAATATATAAACATCATTATTACAATAACTGAATATACGTATTTACAAAAGATATATAAATAAATCGGATATATAATTATAATGAATAATATGATAACGTGACAGTGACAAGTTTGTGAAATCTAAACAATTTATTGCTGAATAATAATAATAATAATGTTGATACTTTTATAGTAATCCTTCAGATTAGTATTATAATTCTTGTAAGGGATGTAAAACTAAAAATCCAGCATTATAAATGTTTAAAAAATTATTTTTTATAATTTTATAATAATATTTGTATTTTTAGCAGCTTACAGGGGATTAGATGGATACTGAAACAAGTGGAGATACTTTTCTACCATTCCAAGGTAAGTGCATAAATTTTTTTTCAATGATCATGCTACTAGATTCATCGTTATAAGGCAACAAATATACATTTCTATTAATATTTCGGGCACTTTTCCCGGATATTTTGACCATAAGTGATCTTAATGATTTAGACCCACTCTGGAAATTTTTAGGCAGTTTCTGACTATGAAAAGACATCTTTTAGACAGTATTAGGTTACCAGAGTCCGGAGCAGAATTGCTGATTTTCACTATTAAAGGTTTAAATGGCTTACAAAAGTGTTACAGCATACATTTATGACTTTAAAAGTATTAATAATGAAAAATTCAGAAAATTTTACAAAAAAAGTCATATTTATGTTTTAAGTGAAAAATGCATCCCCTGGGAGTTACAAATCCATGAAAATGGGCATATAATGCAAAAAAGTGTTAAAATGTCAACTTTGACTGTCTGTAATTTAAAATAATGGCCCGAAAAAATCTGATAAAATTCAGGAGAACTACTGGACACCTCTTAAACTTCTTCTCACAGTTATAGCAATATTCATTTTTTCTTCATCTTCGATGTCAGAGAGAACCACCCATATATATATGGGTGATTCTGTTATGGGAAACCTAATACTGTCTAAAAGATGTCTTTTTATAGTCAGAAACTGCTTTTAAATTTGCAGAGTGGGTCTAAATCACAAAGATCACTTTTGATCAAATTATCTGGGAAAAGTACCTGAAATAATAATAGAAATGTATATTTGGTGCCTTATAACGATGAATCTGTTAGCATGATAAAAAAATTTATGCAGTTACCTTGGAATGGTAGAAAAGCATCTCCACTAATTTCAGTATCAATCTATACTCCTGTAACTTGTTAAAAATACAAATATTATTATACAATTATAGAAAATTAGTTTTTAAACATTTGTAATGCTGGATTTTCAATTTTACAACCACTATAAGAATTATGATACTAATCTGAAGAATTACTATAAATGTATCAAAATATCAACACAAAAAATTGACTCCAAATGAACCATTTCTATTTTGGAATCATTTCTTTTCTGTGTTGACATTTTTAAAATTCTGTTCCATCCAGAAGATAAGTAATTTAATTAACTTGAAAATGAGCCCCAACACATCCCAATCCGATGATCTGTTCTAGAGATAGAAGATGACAGTGGGTAAAATAAGTAGTAAAGACAAGTACGTATAACTAAGGTAAAAATGAGAATTTCAAGGTCTAATCTGGCTTAAAATGCTGACTTTTATAAGTATTTTTAAGTTCCATAATACTAGAAATATATAATATTTCAATTAAATTTTGTAGTCCAAATATCTACAAATTCTTTTACATACTTAATAATGGCTTGTCTCGTTAATATATTTATGTTCTATCGATTTTGGTCACGTATAACTCAAAAACAAATAGAGATTTACTCTTAATCTTAAGTCCAAAAGAAAGCTGAGATCAAGTAGATTTGATTTAAAAAATAGGAAGCTCAAATATTTTAGTTTAGTTAAAAGTTACGATAGAAAGAAGAATAAAAAGAAAGTTTGGCCTAAAAATCAATGCATTTAACCCATTAAGACCTAAACGGATACAAATTTTTTTCGATTTTCTTAGTTATTATTCATGGCATAAATCATACCCTATCACAATGTCGATTTTTTTAACATAGTTTTAGATACCATATTTCAAATGCCGTTGGGAAAATTGACCTATCAAATTAAGAAAAAAAGGTATAAGTACTTTCCTGAATGTAAAAATGCAAAAAATTATTACTTTTTTTTGATTAATTTTTTTTATAATAAAAATTTCTTTTTTAATTTTTCTGTTTGTGAACAAAAACTTCCTTGGCTGCTATACTTTAACGCTGCATGTTTTGTTTTTCATTAAAAGATAGTCAAAAAATTTTATTGCAATGAAAATTTACGAAAAAATAATGAAAAACGACTAAAATTTACAATTTTATGAGTATACACTTTTAGTACAGTATCCATTGAATTTGAGGCCAAACTAACTTTTTATTCTTCTTTTTCCCGTAAATTTTGACTAAATTAAGATATTTGAGCTTTTTTTTTTTTTTTTTTTTTTTTATGTTATTTAACGTCGCTCTATTTATGCTGCCAGGGCTAATCAGCGACGGAGGTGAACGGTGTGTCTGTAAACAAAGCACATGTAGTTGAAACAGTGGTGCTTGTGTCGGAAGATATCATCGGTCACTGTAATTAGTCTAATAATTACAGTTTCCTGTCCTCACGATGGAACCACCGCGATCCTCTTTACATCTTCGCGTCCCTAACGTTCCCTATAGTTCAGATGCCCGTGCCTCTCATCTCTCATGCACTGACAAATGCACGAAACGCACGCGCACCTGAACTGGCGTCACATTATAGTGACACGCCGAGCCACTGAGTCGCGGTGTTCGAAAAATGCACATGAAAAAATTTTCAGAGGTACACATCTGGGATCGAACCCACGACCCTCGGTGTGAGAGTCGGGAGCTCTACCCATGAGCCACCGCGGCTCCTATATTTGAGCTTCTTTTTCTTTAAATCAAATCTACTCGATCTCAGCTTTCTTTTCGACTTAATGTTGAGAGCATATCTCCATTTGTTTTAGAGTTGTACGCGACCAAAGTTAAATATTTTGTTTGTGGAATTTTTTCTTATTTGCTTATAAATTTCGTAAAAAGGGGTATTGACATCTGTAACTCCGACTTTCTTCATATTTTTATAGTAGAAATCATATCCTAGGGTTTAGTAAAGATTCGTTTTCCGAAGATCTGATGCTCTCCTTGTCAGTTGGTTATCTATACCTATAATAAAAAGGAATTAATTGCTTTAATTAATGACATGTATTGTACATATATATCGATGACGATAAATTTAATGATTATATCAGTTCTGCGGAACATTATTCACCTGCAACCAAAAAACCTCTAAGAGAAAGGAAATATTAAAAATATAGAATTAGAACTTTTCTGGAAGAGTCAATTTTGCACCAACTAGTCTACTATTTCTTTTAAATTATATCCGCATGTAATAACTGTATTTTTCGAATGCCACACAAGCTTATGTTCTTCAGCAGCATATGAAAGGCTATTCTCGATATGAGGTTTCATGTTGTCACCATATAGATGTCGAATGTATAAAATGTAATAAAAACTATCAACAAAAATACTTAATAATTGTAAAATTATTTGATAATAATTCTATTAAACTTCGGTAGTACATTTATTTATTAAAACTATAAATATAAATCAAATTAAAAAAATCAATATCTCTGTTTATTTATTATTATATTATTTTATAAATGCTAAAAGTATCAATATTGTTCTAGTGTAATTTAGATCATATTATAACACATCGTCGCCTTAGTGCAATAAGGTTACAATTTAAAGTTTTATTTCAAAAAGGGTCCGATACAAATTTTTTTTTTCGAAAAGGTATCAAGTCAAATATTTTTGCAAAAAGATTCCAATTCACTTATACCTTTGTTTACTATAAAGAATTGTGGAAGGAACTTAATTATCAAATCAAAAAAATGTCAATGACTTGACATAATGTCAGCAGGATGAAAGCAACAATTATATTTTGCTTTATATTTTTTTATACTTAATAAATGTAATGATTATAATTTAAAAGAAAAAGTATAGGGGCACAAAAATTTTATAGAGTAATAAAATGAAGAAGTGAATTAGAATATTTTTGAAAAAATATTTGTATTAATACCTTCTTCAAATAATAGTTATTTTGTACCGTACATTATATACATTTATTTATAATAAATAACTTAAATCGTATATTATTTTTAATACATAATAATACATAATATAATTTTTATAAGTAAAGTAAAATAACTTTATAAAAAGAATGGTATATAACATTGTTAACTGTAACTATTATATAATTTTGAATCTTTTGATTTATTTCAGTAATCAAAACAATGTGCATCTCAATCTATGAAATAATTAAAATTTATTTTTAAAAATATAACCTGCAAAATTTATCTTAAGTATAGTACAAACATATACAAGTAGGAATATTTTTTCATAAATATTATTAAAGTAACTATTTAAAATAGAACAATAAAAAAAACAATCTATTTTTTAAATTTATAATAAACATAAATGTGTGTAAACAGGCAGTTGTTAGGTGTACGAAAATTTGATTGTGTCACCTAATATCCCTCTTATTGTGATTTTTATTGGTAAGGATATATTTGGGCGAAGATCAGATTAATATATTTTAAGACATATCGGCAAGGCCTTTACAATTAACCCATTACAAGCCACATTCCACCCTATTTGGGTAACCTGCAGATAAGGACGTTATACAATTTTTAGACAGCCTGACGATTTTTCCATTTAGGCAAGAAATGAATTAAATTTTTACGATGAAAATTAATAATTTTTTTACTAGATTTAAATTATTATTTTTATGACAGAAACCTAGAAAAATTTTGGCTTTGGGTCATTTAGCCACGATTTTACCAAAATTTTACAAAGTAATGTTTTCCAATGATTTTTTTATGAAATTTTCTTTACGCGGGTAAATCATATGTTTTAATTGAAATTGAGGAGTAAATTAGCTAATGTAAGACGACCCTATGTTACCTCTTAATAGTTTCTTAAAATTTCGCCTAAATAAGAAATATCAAGAACTAAACTATTACTATTTACTAATGTACTATTTATTTATTAATTTACTATTTACTATTTACTGTTATAAACTGTAATATCTAATTAAAATATCGTTTAATTTAAGACAATATGTGAATACAAATTACTAAAACTGTTTGTCCTAATTTTGCAGATTCAGTTCGTGATCATGGTTATTCACACATCTCAAGCAATCTTGCCTTCGTGTGAGCCCAAAATGAAGCCGTTGGCGTATATTTATATGGCAAATGTGCTTGTCATATTTTACATGTTCTGGGATTTTTACAAGAAAGCCTATTTAACGAAAAAAACTATTTGAACAATAAGAGGACTACAGATGTGTTACACCATTAAAATACGTATTTTAATATTATGTCAAAGCGAACATTCAAAACAAACAAAATTATACTGTACCATCTTTGTATGTGATGGTTAATTTTGACCACTATTCAAAGCCATTGCTTGTTATTGAAAAAGTATCCCACGTAAAATTTGCGACAAATATTAATGAAAAGTAGACTGATAAAAATTTAAATATTTTATGTAAAACTTTTAGTAATTTCCATAAAAACATTACGATATATTTTAAGTTAATTTTTGTCAGATAACTGTTTTTTATTCTTTAACTGGTTTATGGTTAGTAAAGTAATTTATTGTATGATTTCTCTGCGTGTAAGTTACATTGAAGTTCCGCCCAATTATTTTCTTGTGGAATTTTTATGAATGTTACATTTTGAATATTGTATTGCAAATAATATTTATGATTAATCGAAAAATTTATATGGAATTGAAAATAGAAGAAAAGTAGGTATTGGAATCGGATGTATTAAGTTTTTCTTTTGCAAAACCGATACGGGAGTCGTATTTTCAAGGTATTACATATATTGTGTATATTGAATATATATAGATTACAGTAGTATGACTGGGGAAGATTTTCTCACAGTATTTCAGTTGCAAAATTTAAACGGAAGATGTATTTTTTTCTTATACTCTCAATTTTTTTATTAAGATATTGTTTATTGGAAAGTATTACAATTTTTTAAAGTTTCTTCGTGTATATAAGATGTGCAGACGCCCAAGGTTAATATAAGACCGTGTATTTTTAATTTTTATAGGAATCCGAATGGGCTTAATTATATTGCTTATTATTATATTTTTTCCAAAAAACGCTGAAAAATGCAATTTTGAATGACTTATTAATAATTCTTGTATTATATATAATTTTTATTTTTCGGCAAGGTCCTTAATTATGTTATATACAAATTAATAAGCTTCGCCGGTACAATATACTTTTCGCGGTGTATACTTTCCTAAATAGATAGAATGCGGGAAAATATTTAAAATATCAGAAGTATCTATGTCTAAACAATTTTATTCATTTCGAAGATATTGTTTGACGATACATTTTTGATTTAATTTAAAAACCTATAAGAGTTATTTATATTTTTATAATATTCAAATAATAAAGTAATATTTAGATCACAGTTTATTAGCAAGTATTAAAAATGCATGACTTAACGAATGTCCTACGTAGAAAAATGTTTGATGCTTTGTGTTTTTACGGTGTTAAAATATTTTAGATAGATATGAAAGTAGGACGGTATGAATCTTATTTAATAATAAAATTTATCTATTGTAAAATTTAAAAATTTAAATTTCTTAGTGTATTGATTTTAACAGATACTGTTATTTGCTATAAATAAAACCATTTTAAGTGTTGGAACATTTTTAAAAGTAAGTTAAATATATTTTATTAATGAAAACTTTTGTCCTAGTTTTGTAAAATATGTATTATATGATTAACCATTCTAGGAGATCTTATGTTCCGTTAAATACAAAACTATAAAATTGAAAAATGTTAAAATAAATTTGTTATTACCTTTAATATTGAATCTAATTTAATACAATACATAGGCTATTTTTAATAGAATTTGTAACCTAGCTGGAATAAAAGATGACACTATTTTTGACATTTTATAACCATTAAAAATAAACACTCGCATGATTGTTAAGTGAAATTGTACATACATAACGCCCAAGAAAACAGATTACCAGGGTCCTGGCTAGTTTTTTGTGTAAGTGGTGCTTTGTTCAACTGGCTTTGTTCACTTGCACATATTTAACAATATTAATTTATTTAAATAATACAAGTGATTGTCTCTCTGTCCCTTGACCCGTCGTATCGGTTGGAGCTAAGGCTAATACTCAAAAAGAACAAATAGCGCTCATAAACAAATCTGATATTTCTTTAACAAAATTGATACCATGCTAAGCAATATTGCGCAAAACATATAATTGCATACCGCCACATTTTTTATTTTCCTTTCTCTATCTCTCTTTCTATTCATCTTTTCGTTTCCAACATTTCAATTTTCTCTTTTTTCAATATTTCTTTATGCAGCCAAAGTCCACGGGTTCACCTCTATGTTTATTGTATCGGAGTCCATCTCTTCATCGTCTCTGTATAATGGAAGCTTAAGATGCGACCCCGAAATAAACGAAATAAAGTTGTTCAATCGCGACTTCTTAAACTGTTGTTTTACTATATCATAAAAAATCAATAAATTAACATGTATGTATAATTTACATTGATTGTATATACATGTATATTTTTAAATTATTATCTATAAGTTAATTATTACAGTTAATTAAAAGAACGCGCGCAAATATTAACATTAAATCTATATCGTAAGATAATATAATAATAACAGTATAACTCAATTTGCGTGAAGCAAATATGATATCATAAATTATTAAATTGAAATTGCCTTTCTATAATTTTACGATTACAGGAAAACATGATATAAAATCTGCAGATGCTTATCTGTAATTATTATAACTTTCATCAAAGAATCTACGCATTCGGGATATTCGTAAACGGCATACAGAGAAGATTGTCTCGAAATTTCTTTCTTTCCTTGTCGATAGTCGTCGGGTGCTGTCGTTGAATATTGTAGCTGATGGTTGATTCTTGATGTCTATTCCAATTCATTACTTACCGACAGATCAGTAATCAACAGACATGCCACTTCAGCAGTCCCAGACGGAGAAAGACCATCATCACTCTTTCCCAAGATTTTAAGGTATACACCTTAACGCAATAGGGTAGGGCTGCATAAACATATGACTAAATAAATTCTATAAATTAACTTTTCGTTATAGTCAGGAGACAAGAAAGGATATTTCACAACCTCTTCATTGGATTATATAGGGATTGTTTCTTCAACTATCCAACCATCCAACACAAAAAATTTTTCGCTTTCTTTTAATTTTTATTGAAATACCGCACGGTCAAAGTACTATAACAATCTCCACTTCAAACTTTCTTGAACTCAAATAGTGAATAGTTACTTTGCAGTAGTAAGGATCTGGTCACTGTAAAAAAGTGACATTTAATTTTTAAAAAAGAAAACACAATATAATAATATTTATATAAATAATATTTATATATTATTATAATTATATATATATATATATATATATTTTTAGATACGGTAACGAGTTTCCTCTGATCTTGAAGTACAAAAAATATTCCTAGGTAATAAAAAATTGTTATATTCGATAACTATAATTTTTTAAAAAAGTATTTGATTTTTTATCTGATTCAATTAAATACATCGTTAACTGTATTTATAACTAAAATAACAGTACTTGACCAGACGTCTTACTGTGCAGACGTGTTTGCGCGAGGTTTGAACTGCTGTTAACTGTCTGTAACGTGTGAGTTGGCCCTTCAGGCCTTTCTATTATCTATGGAATGTGATAAACATTCCTTTGTGAAGTGATATCGACAACAAACAAAGGGAGTTTCCTAAATTTTTTTTTTTTAAGAATAGGAGGTGACTGTTTTTGCCAAGAGACACGCACGACTATAAAATGGAAAATGCCGCAGTTACTTCATCACCACAGTATCGAACATATTCAAGTACTGTTCAACAGGAAAGAGTTCTCACACGTGATCACACCATTATTATTGATGCTATTGTAGGTCAAACAATAGCAAAATACGCAGTAGCATTAGCAAAACAGAGTTTGTTTTTATTTGAACAGAAAAGAAATTGTTGATGATCTCAAAATTCGAATTTTCGGAAGCGCCATATTGAATCCTCCATCTTGAATTGAAAATTTTAAAATTCTGACTTCAGATTTGTGAACAGGGACCCCGAATACCCCCAAATGAGAGTTTTCAAGTAAAGCGACAGAATAGAAAAATGAAAAGTACGAACGACATTGAGTTTTCCATGTATGTACATTTAAGATTACATATAAGTAATATTAATCGGATAATGGGAACTCGGGCTAGGTAATTGTTGCGGAGATAATAATAGTTAATTTATAAATTTGTAATATTGATTGAAGTATATGAGCTGATGAAAATTATTTATTGGATTACTCACGAGATTCGGGGTTAAATAAATCAATCTTTAATTAATCATCTGCGTTTGTTTTTTCTTTATCCAATCGAAACGTGAACCGAAACGAATCCTCGTATTGACGAGGGTAAGTGCTCAACTGTTGGCCAGCTCCGGATACACATATTGCTAGATTTACCCGTACCCCAAGATAGTATTATTACAATACACTATTGGCATTATAAGGTTTGTATTTCATAGAAATTGTCGAGTTTCATTATTAATACCAAATCTTATCGAGGCTAGCGTTCCGCGAATTCTATCATCTTTGATAGAAAACACTACCTCATAACTGGCGCCCAAGGATTATTGTTTTTCTTTTCCCGCAAGGAAAAAAGATACTAAAAGCTCAAGGAAAACTCAAATTATATCGAAAAGGTCCAAGTTGTATACCTATGACTGAAAGAAAATTCTTACGTGTAATCCTGTCCACAAGTTTAATTATTTTATACAAATGTATAGTTAGCTTGCTAGTTATCGTCCAATAATACTAAACAAATCCAATATAAACCTAGTGTTATACCATAAATAACCATATAGGTTAAAGATTGAGACCACCTCCATCATTAGAAAATACAAAAATTCCTATAAGATAGAACTACCTACGCCAACTCTTTTATCCGTTGATGCAGTAAACATTCTTTCTGCTGCAAATTTCAATCAACCTCAAACAATCGGACACATAACACAAAATTGGACTACCTGACAAAATAACAGCCCAATGAGACAAAATCCAACCAACTGCAGGAATGCAAGTGCTACAAGATACATGAATGATGGTATAATCAACATGAATGGTAATGGTGGTGGGAGAATAATGAATGCTGATAATGTAAGAGGTACAAATGATGGTGCGACTAATATAAATAGTAATTTTGATGGAATAATATGACGAATGATAAAATGAGAGGAAATTTTGCTGGAAATTGGAATAACATAGGTAATCTGAGGAATGTTCCACAAAATGTAAGTGGTACCAGACCTAGAATAAATCAATAATCCTAACAAGTAGACTCTACAACATCCAAGGTTCTATTGGCGCATACTTTCACTACAACCAGGTCGGACATAGAACGTCGAAATGTCCAGCGATCACTTGTTCTTACTGTAAGCAGAATGGCCACAAGACGAATACCTGTCAAACAAGACATCAACAACAAGTTTCGTCATATCATCGATTTAAGCTAACTTTAGCCTTCGAAAGAAGCAAAATCAGTTAATATTATAGAAATGTACGTTTCTAATACTCGTTTAATTTATTTGAATGTTTACTTTACTTTTATAATAATTAAGATGGTATCATAGTCAATAACTAGGGGGGCCGAGCCCCCCTGCGCGCTACCGCGCGCATCACGCGCAAGTTTCTGTTCTCAGGCTGCGCCTGAGAACAGAAATTTATAAGGCACAACCGAATATAGCTTGAGCTTCGCCCTCTCACCGTTGGTGGTTTTTATTATTATATAAAATAATAATAATAATTGTGACGTTGCACTTTTGATTCTTAACGAGTCGTTCCCGTAGTGCAACGTGTCACTGTGGCTTACAACAAATAAATAATATTAATAAAATAATAATTATTATCCGGTAACAAATTAAATTATTGGGCGCCAGTTACCGGTAAAACTAACGACAAGCCGATTCAGGGTCGCGGGCTCCACGTTGCCATCACGGGAAAGATGGCGGAACCACGTTGTAGGAAATTGGATAATTCAGTCGGGTTATAAAATCAACCTCTTCAATTTCACCATAATTATTAACACTTTAATTATTACTACTTTAATATACAGCAATTACAAACGCATACAGAAATCCCGCTGATTAATCGTTCGATACTTTAAAAATGAGCTATAACGCGCAAGTCAGTAATTCGACTCGAAATGTTAAAGATCTCCGCGCGGCTATTCTAATTCACAATATTCACGGAACGTCCTTTTATCACACTCTCATACCTTACAATACGCCGTACTTCCTCACTCACCGCAAGTCAAGAACTCTCCTTCTTACGAATTAGCTATGTCTTTTCTGACTGAGTATATTCAACCCTAGGTTTCGGGTGTCTCTCGCTCCGACTGATCGTTCAACACAATTAATTCGCCTCAATACTTTAGCTTCCTTTCAATCTCAGCGGATCTCAAAATGGCTACTTCGATATGGTTTCTCGCTCAACACGTCTACTCTGTACGGCGGTTGGGGAAGGAGTCTAGTCCTTCTTCCCCGATTCGTATTATCCGCTACCGATAGTGGAGCTAGTTGTTCTCCCTTTCCGCTATCATATCCGCCAGATCGGTGGTAGTAGACATACCGATAATCGTCCATAACGCCACCTATTTTCCTTCCAAATCCGCTAGCGTTCGCCAATTCACCTTATCCGCTATCTATACGTATTCGCCAACGCCTCCACCAATGCACCGGGACAGCTGTCTATCTCCTTTTCTCTTACATGGGTACGCGTGAGTATCGGACCGTTCGTAGTCGTTCCCCCTCTGGCGCACCGCTCTCACCTATACTCGACGTGCGCGTGCAGTGTGCGCGCCGTCACTCTCTTACTCGACGCACGCGGTCAACATCTCTCCATCTCTCTCGGCTTCGCGCGAGCACGCGGTGATCGGTGCCGTCGGCAGTTTGCCGATATTCTTATGGTGTCGCCCCGGGACGGTGTATCTGAATGATATACACGGACTACCACGATGTCGTCAGTTGCTTCGCTCGTACCTTGATCTCGTACACAGTCGGTCCCGTGCTACGTGTTGTTCTTAACCGCCAATCCTTTCCTTGTACCGAAATATTCCTTTTTATCACTCTCGCATAAGCTCTCATTCATGATTTCCCGGTAATGAGAGTGGCTCGGGCCGGTATATACAAACTACCGCAGTCCTAACCTTCACCTGTCACTTCTCTATATCTATCTCTCTCACAGTCACTCATCTCTATCATTTACACTTACTTCTTTGCTAAATAATTAAGTGAGGCTTGCCTCACATAATAATAATAATTAGAATTGTAATTATAGTATGCAGAATTATTATTTTGCATATACATATATGTTCTAATAATAAATTTAAAATGTATTTATAGATGTTAAATTTTAGATATTATTCTAATATTCTGAATATCAATGTATTGAAAAGAAAAGTGTTGTTCCTCAAATATCTCAAAAAGTAAAAAAAAAAATATTTGGCAAGAAAGAATTAAGTAATAGGAAACACATTTTTGAAAGAAGAGGTAACGTGATTTAAAAAAAAAACATATATACATAATTTACATATGTTTATATAAAACCATATAGTTTATTTTTTTTTACATTAATGTTCCTTCTAAAGAATATTTGGTAAAACAATATTAATGGGACGTATATTTTGAACAGTAAAGGTAAGTAAATGTGATAAAATATTGTGCAATTTAAATTAGTCTATATGAAACAATATAATTAATTTATGTATTCGGTATAGAGCAGCATTCATGTATATTGTTTAAATTTGTTAATTTTTGAAGAAATTCATTTGTATGAAGCTTTGTTTTTTTTATTATGTAGCTGGTGGAATGGTTACTGGAGCATTATATAAATTTAATTTAGGTCCCAAAGATGTGTTATAGGGTGCCTTCTTTCGTAGTATATTTAGAGTAGTGTATGGTACCTATATGTACTTTATGTTTAAATTGATGAATTTGTCAAGTGAAAAACTCAGTGAACAAAGTCATAAATTGAAATATGTACATGAAGAATGAATTATTAACTTCTATTTTAAATTACAATGTTATTAATAACATGTAAACGTTAATCTTTTCTTTTTTTTATTAATTAAATAAATTGAGAAAAATTAAGAAAAAAGTAATTATAATACTTGAAAAGACAAATATATTTACGTAATATAAAATCAATATATTCTTAGAATTCGCGGACACAATAAATTTGTTATGTTTATTTAACGTTCAAGTCCAAATTTTTCAAGTTTTTTGTTAAAAGTTTTTTGAACAAAGTTTTTTGTTTAATTTTATTTAAAAATTTTATTTCAATTTTAATTTAAAATTTTAGAATAATTTGGACATATTGAAAACATGCTTTACAGGGTTTGACGTTTAGATTATTTTAAAAATTTTATTTTTGTGTGTGGTAAATATTTTTTACTGTTTTATATTTTTTATATCAAATTTTGTTATAAAAATATTAGTTTTTTTTGAATAAATAAAATTTTTTAGTATAATTCTTTTTTTTATTCGATTTTTTGCATTAAAAAATAAATAAAAAAAGAAAATTGTTATAAATAAATATTTTTGTAAAAAAATAAAAAAAATTTGAAATTCAAATTGGGATACGGGAAGCGGGTTACATAAAATGCGATATACATTATATGTGTATATGATGGCGCTGATGGCACTATTTAAACGGACAATAAATATAACGTTAGTTTATTTATTTTATTGTGTATATACAATTATGTATATACATTATGTGTATATATATTACGTATACACATAGTTTTTATATGATTTTCATGAAGTTTTACTGTATGATATTAGTTATTCTAATATAAAGTTAAGTGAGCATTACAAAATAGCAGAAGAGCTCTTGTCCAGTATTTGTCCAATGTTGGCAGAGTTTGAAAATAATAGAATAATAACTATTTTTGGATGGTAAATAATTTTTATTTATTATCTAGTTAATTTATTTATTGTATAAGATTTATATTTTATTTATTTTTGAAAATATTAAGTTGCCGTAAGTTGTCAATAACTAAGTAATATTTATTTTTTTACATTTTATTTATATTTTAAATTGAATAGAATACATTATAATTAAATTTAAAGATAATTTATATAAGATAATTATGAATTATAGGAGTAATTCACCTACTAGTGAATTTTAATACAAGAGTAACAATGGTAGTGAGTCGAACAATAATGGTTCAATTCAACAATAACCACGAGCCTCTTGTTTTTTATTGGGATAGTTTTGGCGACGTTTAATCTTTCTCAAGGTTGATCTGGTATACATTAATGGTTTGTAACATTTTATTATTACATTTTCTAATTTTCTAAATTACATTAACTTTGCATTTAATGTTGTATTTATTATTTTACTATTAAAGTTCTTATTATGTAATAATAAATACAATAATTTAAAAGAACGGCACTTATAATTATTAAGACCGAGAACATATTCAGGGTAAATATATAAATTACATAGATATTAATTTTGAAATAAGCTTATAAAATTTATAATTTAAGCACAGTATAATTTTTATTTAACATATATAACAATTGTTAAATTATGTAATTATGCAATATTAATTAAAGTGTTTTGCGAACATCATTAAGATTTTCAATCCATTAACTGATGTTTAATGTGTTATCTTCTAATAATTTTTATTGCTTAATGTGATATTTTTTATGTTTTTGAATATTTAGCTTTATTTTCTATTACAATAATAATAGGTTTTTCTTTTTATTTTATATTTACAGAAGTAGTGCTGATACAAGTTCAAACAAAGGTTTCTAAGCTAGTAGTTACGGTAGTGCTCCGCAATCATTGTCAACTTTTCAACATCCTAGTCATTCGTTATTGAAAGTAAACGGTTTCACTCAACAAGAGTATCATAAATATTATTCACGTTGTTTAAAAGGTAAGATATTAAAAAATCTTGAATTTACTTTTTGTAACTAAGTTATAAATTCTTAATGTGATGATGATTATTATAATATGTTTTCTTTTCTTAGCTAAAGAAATCATGTTGATATTAATCATGTTGTTATAATCATCATTCATAAAATTTACATAAAGTCATTCATTGTAGAATTCATGGTATCTCTTTTTATTTCAGAGCGTAAACAACTTGGTATAGAGAAGTTACAAGAGGTGAACACACTCTTCCAATTTTGGTCATTTTTCTTAAAGGAGAATTTCAATTGCACTATGTACGAAGAGTTTAGGACAATAGCTTATGTAGATGTATGTGAAGGATATTGTTATGGGTTTAAGTGTCTGTTTTGATTTTATGATTACGGTATAGAACAAAAATTCAGACCACAACTTTATAAAGCTTTTCAAGTGGAATCAGTGAAAAATTATTAAAATGGTAAGTGTATTTATCTACATAAGATATATATTCAGAATTTTTAGATAGAAATTGTATTTTACGGTACAAATAAAATTTATACTTTGAAATCTTATATTATATTAAAGTGGATCGACTTTTGGTCTCCGGTTCTCCGGTTCTCCGGTTTTTTCAAAATTCATTTTTATAGTTTCAAAGTTTTATTTTAATTGGACATTACACTTTTGGGCCTTACATTTTTTGGACCTTACATTTTTGGGCCTTATAAATTTTATTTTTAAAGTAAAGTTTTATTTTAATTGGACTTTACAATTTTAGGCCTTACATTTTGAGCCTTACATTTTTGTCCTCATAAATTTTGGGCCTTACGTTTTTGGGCCTTATAAATTTTGGGCCTTACATTTTTGGGCCTTATAGTTTTGTTAATCAAATAGATATCAACTACTATGTCGATATTATTACCAGAAAATTATCTTAATAACAATAATTAAAATAACATTTGATTACGTAATTAAAATTAATAAAATTTCAACACTGGAACATACAATAAATCAAATCAATTTTTATTATTTATTTTACAAACTTATTTTTGCAAAAATTTCAAATTACAATTATTATGTTACAATTGTACTATATTCACTTGTATATTTCATAAGATATATTTTTTCAATATATCGTTTTTATTGTTTATATAATTTATAAATTCAGCAAGTATTCATCGAAATCATCTTTAACAGAAAAATTAAATTATATCATTAGCTATTAAATGTATAATTAATTAAACTTTAGATAAAATATTCAAATAAATATTACTGTTTTTAAAATGCCATTTAGAAGATTTATATCCAATATGCATATTGTCATATATTATAGATATTATATATGTTATATCTGTAACAAAAACATTTTTATTATTAATTATAAATAAATTGACAAAGTCAAAACTTTACCTTTTAACTTAATCATTAAGAAATACTACTGCATTTTTGATTATTTCGATAGTCTTAATAAACTAATCAGGATACTGAAATACAAAAAGACTCATTATATTTCAAACAATGATAATTAAAATGAAAATAAGATAATTTTATAATATACCTTGTGACTTTAATCGCATGGAATGCCATTAGGAATATAATATTTTATTGATATAATATTAATTGGAATGCTGCTGCCGTTTGTTATTTTTATTCAGCGCTGCATTCATTGGAATGCTGCTGCCCTTTGTTTTTTTTATTCAGCGCTGCATTTATTGGAATTATGAGTGTCAAACTACTAGCAAAGAATTTGTGCAAATATTGGATGGAAAGTTTGGCCCTCTTTGTGTAAAGGTTGGCCCAGTTTGTTTAAATGTTGGCCCATTTACAGAAAAGATTATTACAACATATTATTATTGCAATATTAAATATTATCAACGCAATTAAGTGCGCCTTAATTTAAGAAATTGCATGTGAAAAACAATTTTTTACTGGTTGAAAAATTTATTCCATAATCACTAGAAAATGTTCCTAAATTGGCCAAAAGTGGGCTGAAGTTTGCCAAAACTGGAAAAATGTTCCAAATATTTCAATGTTGGTAAACATCGGCCCACTTTTGGCGCAAGTTGGCCCACTTTTAGCATACTTTGGAGCATTTTCATCGAAAATGTATTTTCACTAGGGTATGTATAATATTAGTATTTATAAAATATTAAATTTATATTAACTATATTTCATTCATTACATTGAAGCTACTTTCTTATAAACACTGTTTTCTAATAATTTATATTTTATTTTTTTCAGCTTTACAAAAAAATATTAATAAAAAATTTAAAATAATCGTTTAGAAAAATAAAAAAAATTATAATTATTATTAAACAATTGAAACAAATTATTAATATTATTTTTATAATTGTGAATCATTTTGTAAAATAAACCATTTTTATAATGGGTTTGACGGAAATAAAAATATTAGTTGTAAAAACGATTGAACCATATAGCGACGATACTTCTATGTTAAATGATGAACACATATTAGAATTTAATAACATCCTTAAATCATGTACACCATTCAATATGCAAACAACTCTTTTAGTTCAAAAACAATATAATATTGACTCAGTTCAAATGAATAATGAATACATTCAATCGTTATTTTCTGGAAAATATGAAAAAGGTCATTGGATTTGTATGTATTACAATAATAGAACGATACACATTTATGATAGTTTAAATGCTAAATATTTGCAAAATGAACATAAAGTATACATCAATAGATTATTTCCAGATAGTCAACAATTAAAAATTGTTTTTGAAACAGTGCAATTTCAAACCAATAGTTATGATTGTGGAATTTTCGCGATAGCTTTTGCTGTCTCTATTGTATTTAATTTATGCCCATGCAGTTTAAACTATGATATTTCCCAAATGCGTTCACATTTACTAAAAATATACGAAACACGTAGTATTACGATGTTTCCAATTTTACAAAATATAAACTATAATATTTCAACAATACCAATCAAAAGATATATGATTCATATTTGTTGTATTGATGAAAAAAAATTGAATGTAGCAGAAATAAAAATAATAGAATAAAATTTTCAACAGAAATTTATTTCTGAACAACAAACAATAATGAATTTATATAATAAAGATAAAATCATTTCCGTTGATTCTATTACCCCAATGGAAATAGACTATGAAATACCATCTTATAGTTCATTTTATCAAAAAAATAAAAATAAACAATTTAATGATATAGAAATAAAACAGCTAAAAATAAAACAGCAAACTATGATAAAAAGGCAAACAATTAGCTGTATCGATATAAAAAATGAACGAGAAAAAGAAGCGTTGCATAAAAAAGAAGCTTGTATGAGGAGTAAAGATAGTAATGACGGCAAAATAGAAGAAAAAAAAATAAAGAGAAAACAGCAAACCATGATGAAAAGACAAAAATAAATAGTGACGAAATAAAAAATGAACGAGAAAAAGAAGCATTACGAAAAAAGAAGCTTATGTAAATAATAAAAATAGCAACGACGGCAAAATAGAAGAAAAAAAAATAAAGAGAAAACAGCAAACCATGATGAAAAGACAAAAAATGAATGGTGACGAAATAAAAAATGAACGAGAAAAAGAAGCATTACGAAAAAAAGAAGCTTATGTAAAAAGTAAAAATAGTAATGACGGCAAAATAGAAGAAAAAAAAATAAAGAGAAAACAGCAAACCATGATGAGAAGACAAAATAAAATAAAGAGAAAACAGCAAACCATGATGAGAAGACAAAAAATAAATAGTGACGAAATAAAAAATGAACGAGAAAAAGAAGCATTACAAAAACAACATATTTATTATAATGAAAATACTGATCAATGTAAAAAAAATGAAAAGAAAAAATTAAATGGAAAAATATTAAACGAAAGTAGAAAAAATGATATCAATAAATTAGTGTAAAACCATTTACAAAAAAATTTAAAAAGCCGCATATGTATGAAAAATGACAAAGACATGGAAATACCAATCATATTGCTTAAAAAATTAAAAATTCATGAAGGAAAATTTTTTAACGTATATGATAAACCAATTAATACTAAAAAAGGTATAAATTATAAAGAATTAAATAAACGTATTTTAATTAAAAATGAACAAAATGTAAAATTAGTAAGTAAATCCAAAATAATAGGTCGAATAGCAAATGTAGATTTTGATGAAAAAATAATTATTGAAAACAGTTTAGGTTATATGTCTGAAACTTGTAAACATTGTAATACTAAACATTTTGTTTTTGAATATACACTAGGTAAAGAATTTTCTAATTGTTGTCACAAAGGAAACGTAGACTTACCGAAAATGCGTCCCTATCCGGAAGAATTAAAGCAATTAGCTACAGGAATATCGGAAGATAGTATTAATTTTCGCAAAAATATTCGGCTATATAATAATGCGTTAGCTTTTGCAAGCTTTGGAGCTAATTTTGATAAGTTATCTGGTAGTGGACCACAAATTCTTAGAATATGTGGTCAAATATATCACAATGTTTTTGCTTTACATCCAAATGAAATGAAGCTCGAAAATATGGGCAATTGTATGTTCTAGATAATGAATTAGCTGCAGCTGAAAGAAAAAGTTTTAAAAATAATTTAGATACAAAATTAGAATTGTCAAGTAAATTAGATAGCTTAATTAGAAATGTTAATCCTTATGCTAAAGCTTATAAAATGATGTATGAGGTAGAAAAAGAAAAATTAGAATATTAGAAGAAAAATTAGATAAAAATATATATATATAATGAAGCTACTTCTACTAGGGATATAGTTATATATTCAAAATATGACAATCCAATTAGTATTCCTTTAATAAGTAAACACACTGATCCAATGACATACCCACTTATTTATCTAAATGGAGGATATGGATGGATGCCTAATATGAAATGCAAATATAAGAAAAACAATATTTCATGTTTGCAATTTTATAATTACAGACTTTCTATGAGAAATGGATTTAATCCATACCTTAATATGGGAAAAGTTTCTCAACAGTTTACAATTGATGCATTTGTAAAAGTTGAACAATCAAGATTATATTTTGTAAAGAAAAACCAAGATATTTTAAGAAGCGATTATTATAAAGGCGTAATGGATTATTTACACAAGAAAAAAGAATCTGAAAATATAAAAATTGGAAAAATGTTTATTTTGCCATCAAATTTTGTTGGAAGTTCAAGATTCCTAAAACAAAATTACATTGACTCAATGAGTATAGTAAATCGTTACGGAAAACCTGACTTATTTATAACAATGACATGTAATCCAAACTGAAAAGAAATAACTGAACATTTAAAAAAATATGAAACTGTAATTGATAGACCAGATTTAGTATTTAAGGTATTTCATCAAAAAATAAAAGAATTTAAAGAATTGGTAATTAAGCAAGGTGTTTTAGGAAATTGTATCGCCTACACTTATGTTATCGAATTTCAAAAACGTGGACTTCCTCACATGCATATGCTATAATTTTTAGATAAAAATTATAAAATTAATACTCCCGAAAAAGTAGATGAACTCATAAACGCAGAAATTCCAAACGAAGATATCTATCCACGGTTGTATAATATTGTAAAACAGTTTATGATTCATGGACCCTGTGGAGAGCAAAACATGAGTTCACCTTGCATGAGTAAAGACACAAAAAAATGTACGAAAAATTTTCCAAAAAAATTTAATAACAAAACAACTTTTAATTCATCAAGATATCCATTATATATAAGAAGAAATGATATAAAAAAATCAATTATAAAGGTAAATACCACAATAGAATAGCTGATAATCGGTTTGTTGTTTCGTATAATCCTTATTTATTGTTAAAATTTAATTGTCACATTAATGTCGAAGTATGCTCAACAGTCCAATGTATAAAATACTTATTTAAATAGTGTTATAAAGGACATGACTGTGCGAACATAAAAATACGTGACACAGGTATCAGATCAAAAGACAGTTCTAATTTAACTCATGATGAAGATATTGAAAGCAATGAATATAATATTAGAATACCCTCTACACGAACTTTCATATACCATAAGATTAGCTATTCACAATGAAGATGAACAAGAAGTGTATTTTAAAGAAGGAAAAGAAACAGAAATTTAAAAAAAATGTAGAAACGACATTAACAGCATACTTAAAATTAAATCAAATCGATTCTGATGCACGAAATTATTTATATTCCGAAATACCATTAAATTATGTATTTGATAATAATTCAAAAACATGGAATAAAAGAAAAAAAAACAAAAAAACCTGTATTAAGCAGAATGTATTTAGTGAATCCAAAGGATCGAAAACGATATTTTATAAGATTATTACTTTTACATGTCAAAGGAGTATCATCATTTCAGGATTTACGTACTGTTGATGATATAATTTATTCTACATTTTATGAAGCTTCTATAGCTAGACATTTGGTTAATGAAGATAAAGAATGGGACAGATGTTTGGAAGAAGCAACACAATTACACTTTCCTACTGCTCTTTGTGAATTATTTGCATATATTTGTATTTTTCACAATCCTATTAATGCAAGAGAGTTGTACGAAAAATAGAAACACTTTTTTTACCACCCAAAATATGAACAAAATGCTGATGAAAACCTAGCATTAAACATTATTGATAAGAACCTACAATTGAATGGATATTCTTTAAATAATTTTAATTTACCCGTTATATCTACATTTATAGAAGATTATGCTGATAAATCAACAACACGTAACAAAAGTTGCACATTTACTGAAATAAACGTCAAAGTAAATTCTTTAAAAAATCATAACAAAGACATTTTTGATACTATCGTGCAACATTTAAAAATTGAAGACAAAAAAAGCTTTTTTATTGATGGACCAGGAGGAAGTGGGAAAAGCTGTTTACTTAATGTTCTAATAGACTATCTTAAATTCTCAAACATTTCATTTTTATGTGTTGCTTGGACAGGGATTGCAGCAAATTTATTACATAACGGGAAAACAGTACACACAACATTTAAACTACCACTTAATATCACAGAATGTACTATATGTAATATTAAATCTAATTCAATAGATGGTAAAAATTTAAAAGAAGTTCAAATTATAATATGGGATGAAATATCTATGACATCGAAATATGCTTTTGAAGCAGTCAATCGCCTATTTCAAGATATATGTAATAATAAAAAAATATTTGGTGGTAAAATGTTGGTTGTTTCAGGCGATTTTAGGCAAACATTACCAGTTATACGACATAGTAGTCGTACTAAAGTTATTGAAAATTCAGTTAAAAACAGTTACTTCTGGCCGAATGTTATACGTATGACACTAAATGAAAATCTTCGAGTGACAGATAATGACAATTATTTTAGACAATGGTTATTAAATGTAGGTGAAGGTAAACGTTTAAATATGTATGAAGAAGAAAATGAACTGCTTGAAATCCCTCTTGATTTAATAACAAAAGAAAATGATATCATTGCAGAAATTTTTGGAAACGAAATAAAAATAAATGATAAAGTTATATTAGCCTTCACCAACAACGACGTAATTGAAATAAATAATAAAATTTTGGCTATAATGGAAGGGCAAATTATTGAATACTTAAGTGTAGATACAGCAGAAGATGATAATGGAGAAAACTTAGATGTCATGTTACCTACAGAATTTCTTAATTCCCTTACACCTAATGGACTTCCTCTACATAAATTACAATTAAAAGTAGGTGCAATAGTAATTCTTCTAAGAAATTTAAATGTGAATGAAGGTCTTTGTAATTTATTAGTAATAAAACTTATGAAACATTTAATTAAAGCAGAAATTATAAGCGGAAAAAAAATTGGAAAATTAGTTTTAATACCAAGAATCACTTTGTCACCATCTAAAGAAGATATACCATTCAACATGCGCAGAAAACAATTTCCCATTCGATTAGGTTTTGCAATGACTATTAACAAATCACAAGGACAGTCATACAAACAAGTTGGTATCTATTTACCATCACCAATTTTTAGCCATGGTCAATTATACGTAGCTCTTTCAAGAGCTAAAAGTAGAAAAAATTTAAAAATATTACTGTTAAACAATGCAAAAATATAAAATGATACATTAAAAAATAAAATCAAAATTTACACTAACAATATAGTGTTTAAAAAAGTATTGTAAATGTGTAGACGAAAATTTATACACATTTTATATAAATTTTATAAATAAATAAAAATGGAAGTATGAAAAAAAACATTAAAATATTACAACTATTGAATGATTAAAGGGAATATGCAAAATAATTAATAATTGTTTGCGCTGAAAATCATTAAAATACAATTGAAAATCGGCTGCAACATATCATATTGTAAATGACAAATCATTACATTAGTTATAATAAATAAAAAAAATGAAATATAAGAAAAATCCATTGAAATATTACTACTACTGAATCATTAAAATAAATATGCAAAATAATTGATAATAGCCTGCCGTTCGACAAAACTTACAGACTTCAAAAAAGAATCAGAGTTTCCCAAAATACAACGACCGAAAGTTTAATTCTTATAATAACGTATAAACAGGTATTTAAAATTATTATTTAAAAACTTAAATTTGTTAAAATTTTACAGTTAGAATTATATTTGCATATATCATGTATAAAATATTTCGACAGAGCCGCCATTTAGATACAATCACTCACCCAACGTGCGTAAAAAATGATTTTCATAACACTCAATTTTATAATAACAATTACTATACAGATTCTATTAAATACCAAAATTTTTAAATATGCATTATAAAAACCATCACTTTGAAATAATACTACATTCACATACAAATTAAAACCATATATAACACAACGACAGTATTTTATACCACTTTATAAAAAATGTTACAACCGCCATTAAAGAAAAATATAATTTATGAGAGTATATAACATGCTTATATTTTATGTATTCTGTAAACACATTATATTACATCAATTTATTTAAAATTACGATACCCCCCCAAATGGAAATTATTTTATGTGTGTGCATTTTAAATATATTAAATATATGGACATATTTCACTTTCTTTCTGAACACACGCACACACACCTTCTTTATAATAACCTATAATGATTATTTTTACACAGACACAATATATATATATATATATATATATATATATATATATACTTATTTTTTACTCTTTGTCATATTTATTTTCTTTCTGTATTTAATTCTATCATTATTAGCGTCAAAATTTAACAGTATACTTTTCTTTCCTTAACTTACACTGTTACAGCGAGCCCTTATTATGTTACTATTAAATGGATCATGCATTGAAAAAATATATGATTCTTGAAATGTATACCTTACCAGCACATCCTCGCCGTAAGAGTCGAATACAATATTCATATGTTGGCTAACGCTGGAAGCATAAATATATTTTACGGAGCGTGTGTTACAACTATACACGAAAAATCTAAATGACTTCAGTACAACATGTCTTGGTCTGCAGAAACAACATCAGGTTTTCATCAAATACACTATCCAAGAGCCTAACTCTCATCCAATAATGTATAAATAGTTATTTAAAATTATCAAATAAAACGAAAACATTGGAAAGTCGACACAAAACATATGGAGTTCTCACATCTTTTCAACTCGTCTACGCGAGATCAAGATTCGAGATGCCTTTTTGAAACGATTGCCCGCTCATATACTATAAAGGACCCCTGCAATAATGATGAAAATGGAGTCGAAATCTCACGAATGATTGACATTTGACGGATTTTTTGAATGTCACGAAATAATTGATAGTCATTAGATGATCAAGTTTTCAGTTGAACTTTATTTTCAGTTCTGTCTTTGATGTTTTTTTTAAACTATAACCTCTTTTAAAAAACCAAAATATTGGAAAGTCGACACAAAATATATCGAGTTCTCACACTCTTTTCAATCGTCTGTACAATAGTAGTTACATGTAATTTTAAAGAAATTTTGATTAATTTTAAAACTTTGGTAGTTAACTATCATATTTTGTTTATTTCTCAATTTTTTTTTACAAAAACGACATCTCAGTCACTACATTAATTATACCATAATCCTCTTCGCAATGCGCAAATTATCATTGTTGGTGTTAAGGGTAGAGTACGGTTATAAAAATATTTTTGTAATTATTATAAAATATTATGTGAAATGTCATGTTTATAAAATATATTATAAAAAATATTCTTTTTTGATGATTTTTAACACATTCATTAAGTAAAATATTAAAATATTATCAAAAATAGACTTAAAACAGGTGCAAATACAAAAAATTCCTTGCAGGATAAAAGTTGTCGAAGGGCTTTAATCCAAGAAAATTTAAATTTATATGCATATAAACTTCAACTTTACACAGCGAATTTGGTGTATCTATAAAAATGCAATTTCTGCCTTGATAAACTTGGTTTTTCATTTAAAAAATGAACATAAAAATGTCACATTTAACTTTAAAGAAAAAAGGCTGTGTAACTATTTTACATATACTCATCTAAAATAAGCACGATCAAAATACAACCGAGTGAGCGTTAGCGAGCGAGGTATCTGTTGCTAGTTGTTATATTAAAGTATATTATTAAAAAATCTTAAGATAGATTACAATGTAATTGTCTATTAACAGGTATATTATTGTATACATACATATATTATTTTTTTAGAAAGAAAAGTATGGCTTTATCATTTTTGGAGAAGGAGAAGGAGAGTATGGCATTCGGCTGAAAGACCGAAATAATTGCTGTTGAAAAATAATTTATTGTTAATAACTCATAATTAATTATAAACAAGTTAAAACATTTCATATACTTTCAAACAAATTAATATTTTTTAGCTAATTTACTTAATCAACGCCGAAAGTCGCCGGAAAACGGCAACTTCACATCGCGCAGCGGCCGGGAAGTTGCCGCTTTCCCGCCGGAGGGCAGAAAAATGACTTTACCTTCGTTCATTCGCCGACGGCGACCGTTTTGTTGGTTCCTTCGAACTCTTCTCCGTCTCCTTCTGGGAACTGGAACTGCAGCCAAATTTCCCTCATCAAGGATCTCTTCACCAGCATTTTCGGCAACTTGTTGATTTCTCTCTGGAATTCCTTCCGCGACAACTAATAGTCGCAACCTCCTAACTTCTTGTACGTTCGGAACAACGTCAAGATGTCCTTCAACATTGTTTATGTTGTAATCGAATTCCGGATCAGGACGTCCTAATTTGTTAAAACATAAAATAATAATTAATTAAAATAATAATTAACACATAACAGTTTAAATAAAATAATCGTATCATTTCATTTAATTTACCATCGGCTCGATTATTCGCTGTGAATTCGGCGTAGCGGGCAGATAATTCTCGTTCTGATTCTGCCAAAAAAGCAACATTTTGAAGAATATCGCCTTTCAGATGCGAAATTATTGTTAGAATTTCAACCCTTGTTAGAAGTCGCAATGCATACAGTCTCCAAACTGAAACAAATATTATTTCTTTTGAAAAAAATGTGACGATAATATTTATAATAGTGCGACAAAATAGATTTAATGAATAAGCATCAAGTAAATAAGTTTTGTGTTATTTACGAGTACAGTGTTACGTCCTAGGGTAGACGTAACGTAGAAAAATTAGACTGAATTTAAATTAAAAATAGAAGTTCCCTGTTTTAGTACGCGTATAGCGTCAAGGATGGGTGGCAATTCTCCTCGGTATAGCACAGGTCATAGACCCTTCCGAAATTTACGTGCATGGGTAAGCCCGAGGTGCAACAATGAGTGAAGGCGAGAAAAGGAAAACAACGAACCTTATCGGGCGGGAGATCTACGGTTGACCGGTGGCTGCAACTGCTCGGCTGTCTTTCTCGCTCTCGTTCATCCTCGATGCAAAGACTCCCTTACAATAGAAATGCGGTATAGACTAATTGGGATATTAAAGGGAATAGGAAAATGACTAGTGTTTGAAGGTTTAAAGATACTGAACAATGACTTTCGATTTCTTGCTTTATTTCGCGTTAAGTTTTGGATACAGGAGTTTACCTTACTTGAGAAAAGACTAAAGAGCAAGAGCGCACACCCCTGCGCGACATCCCTATTTATATCAAGGGTTTGGGGTGAAGTTTTGGTTCCTCTTGACCAATCAAATATTGTACATTTACTTAATTAATTTATTCTTTGTCATGCGTGACCTAATTAAGTTATTGGCTAGAATTTTTCAAGGCGGTTCCTGTCTTTGACGAGGACATCCTACTTTACGTATTAAATGTGTGCGCACGTGTTTGCGTATGTGTGTGTGTGCATATGTGTGTGTGTATGTGTACGCGCATGTGTGTACGTTGCGTCTATCATGACGCGACAACAGTTAAAATCTCCATTTTGCGCACGAAAACGTTTTCATCTGTTGAGGAACGTACAATAGACGGAAGATAAGAAAAGTAAAGTGAAGTCTACAGTTTATAATACGCATTGTACTAATCAACAATACAAGTATTCTTAGGTGAAAATCTAAAAAGTTCTACAGAAATAAAAGTCTAGATTAAAGAAAATGAAATTTAAATTTGTAAATTGTGTATAAACTGACCACGGGTAATTTGCACGTTCCTGTAACGTGTAGTATATCTAGCGATCCTATTTATTTGTTGGCCCCTAGATAAACGTACAACATCAGTCACATTCCCATTCTGTACAATTAGTAATTTACCTAGAGGAAAAGTAAAAATTTACTGATAAAATACTAATGAAATCGTTCTTTTCAAAATTTAAAATAAACAATATTCATGAATTGTGAGGTAAAAGATACAGATTTTTGATTGCTAACAAAAACATGCAATAACTTTTGCCTAAGTTGCTGTATTATAATGATACATACATTATAAATTTCGAGAAATTATAAAAATTAATGAAAATAAAGATGATTAAATTTAATTTACAATTTTTAAACTACTTTTTTTCACGGTACTCAAATAAGAAAAAGATTATTAAATATATAATTTTTCTCGCCCAGGCAAAAGTTTTTAAATTAATATTGAATTTTGTCGGTCTTGCTGAGCTAACGTCTAACGACTCTAAGAACTCCAAGTTGCTCGCTCGAAAAGGCACGACAATTCGCCGCGTATCAATCCCGAGGACAACATTATGAAGGCCACAAGCCGCCAGACATAAACCAAAAGAAGAAGCAAATAAAATACTAAGTAATAAAATTGAAAATATTTTAATAAGAAAGAAAGAAATTTTAAGTCTATGTGTTTCGTCTTGGGACCGTCTGCCAGAACTCATCAGTGGGGCGCAGACGGTCCCTGCCCCAGACACACAAGACAATATATAATGTTGTCCTCGGGATTGATACGCGGCGAATTGTCGTGCCTTTTCGAGCGAGCAACTTGGAGTTCTTAGAGTCGTTAGACGTTAGCTCAGCAAGACCGACAAAATTCAATATTAATTTAAAAACTTTTGCCTGGGCGAGAAAAATTATATTTTTAATAATAAGAGGACTTTGGTTTAAAATTATGTCCATAGTACATACTCTGATGTTAGGGGGCACTTTTCCATCCACAATCAGATTTTCCACCTTATGTGTACTTATATAGGCTTCGTTCAATCGTTCTTACGATACCAAAATTTTAAGTTTATCATTATTTTGATTCAATAATATTGTCTTGTGTGTCTGGGGCAGGGACCGTCTGCGCCCCACTGATGAGTTCTGGCAGACGGTCCCAAGACGAAACACATAGACTTAAAATTTCTTTCTTTCTTATTAAAATATTTTCAATTTTATTACTTAGTATTTTATTTGCTTCTTCTTTTGGTTTATGTCTGGCGGCTTGTGGCCTTCATAATGTTGTCCTCGGGATTGATACGCGGCGAATTGTCGTGCCTTTTCGAGCGAGCAACTTGGAGTTCTTAGAGTCGTTAGACGTTAGCTCAGCAAGACCGACAAAATTCAATATTAATTTAAGAAAAAGATTGTTTTCAAGAATGTTCCCTATCTTATCCGGTAATAAAGTGCGCATTATAAACCGATATTAAAACGCCCTTCACACTCTCCCCCATTGGTGAACTTCGCGGATAAAAAAGATTCTTTCGAAATAGCAGTAAGCCCGCTGCTAAAATAACTTAGTTAAAATATTTGCTAAATTAAATCATAATTTTGTTGATATTATGATTTTTTTTCAAATAACATTATTTTGCAATTGAATTAACAACTTGATAGTTGCTATATAAATTATGCAATAGATCTAACCTACAATTTGTTGAATTAGCAAATTAATTGATTACTTTAATAAAAAAATTTTGCTCAATGTATAACCGTAAACTTTAGGATTTAATTCAGTTCGATCTACAATGTTAAATCGCTACTTTAAATGTTTACGTTGTGATAGTAGCAACTGAAAATCGGTGTAAACAATAATAAAAAAGTGTAACCAATTTGACAGTTGCTTACCTTTGATATACATTAAAAAGGAGAATGAAGGTTTCGTATGAAAGCGACCTTTTAAAACGTTGGCAAATGCCTGATGATGTTATAAGCAAATTTGCAGGTAAAATAAATTTATGAGTTAATTGTAAGAGAAAAAAAATTATTTAACCTCAACAATTTTAAGCTGTATAATTAAATTTTTAAATCTATGAATAAGTTATTGCCCAATAGTGTAAAAAATATTTTCAGATAATGAAATAGACGAGTATGGTCTTTTAAAGCTTCCTTATAATTTGATTTGCGATTTAATTAAAAAATCAGAACTATTGATAATTCAAAAATTCCTTGTGAGTAAAAAATGATTTTCGACTCGAGCCAGTATTATACTCATTCTACTTGAGCCAAAAGCCTCACACTCGAAATCACATTTTAGGAAAATTTCAATTCTTAAATTTATTTAATTTACAAAAAAAATTTTATGGAGAAATAAATAGTTATAATTTTTTAAAGTACAATCTTTTCCATAACCTATCTCTATTATCTCTATGCTTGCAGAAAAAAATTCTAGCGTGTTACCAAAATAATTTGCTCATCGAAGCAATAAGCACATTTATACCAACAAAATAAGATGTTAACCTATAGCAATTATAAATTGTAAATATTTTTGATTATTTAACATTGTTATAACTACAATAGAACTAACAAAAATCGCTAAAGCAATGAGATTTATTGCTACGCCAACAATATTTTTTTTGCGTGTTAGTCACGAATACAATATTTATACTTACTGGTGAATTCCCAAACTGACCTATGAGCCCCAATTTTCCTCTGTAAAGCAGCATTGTGCGATTCGATGACATTATTAGTCCGGTTTGATAAACCAAATATTGAGAATCCCTGTGGGGTAACTCGCAATATCCACTGGTCCCTGTAATAGGTGAAAAATGGGTTTAACAATCTTCGAAGCCTTTGAGAACACTGATCGACGATGCTTGTAAACGTTGCTTCAATCTCTTCAGCCGGAAGAAACGCTAACGTTAATATTTTTTTTATGACTAAAACGACATCAGCATCGTTTTGTATTAGCTCAAAAGGATACAGCAAGCGCAAGCGATGAAAAATTGCTTAAAATATAAAAGATATATGTAAACGAAAAAAAGAGTGTAAAATAAATAATATTGTATATATTGTAAAGTTCACTATTATATTAGGATGCAAAATTCTCTTTTACCCAAATCAAATCTCAAGCTAAATAATTTTTAAAGTCAATCAGATTAATACATTCGGGTGGGTATCATTTTATCGACTGTTCTCTACGATTTTGCTCTGCGATTCGAAAATTAATATGTCACTGATAATTTGTGCAAAAATTTTACTGTTTAGAGGATTAAAAACTAATGATCATTTTTTCGACAACATTAAAAACTAATTCTCAGGCATTAAAAGCTGTAGAATGATACGTTTAACTAATAGAAATAATATGTTTCGAATATTTGCTACAAAAAATAGAATTGGGTAAATTCGAATGCTCTTTAATTAAAATGTATAATATTACAACTGTACATAAGTAAAATTGTGTTAGTTCGAATGCATAATAGCATACATCAATGTATTTCGATAACAGATATTTCAATTATTATTTGAATCGATATAAAGTAACTAACGAAATTGGTACATTATTTCGACAGGCTATATAAGTTGTACTTCGTCTTGTAAAGCTTAGATGGCGATACCGGTGTTGTTATGCATTTTGTTTTAAATATTCAAAAATGTATATAGAAATTCGTAGACAGACACTCGCATACTGGAAAGAGTTCAATAATCAATAATTAAAACGGTATCGCATACATATATTCTCTTAAATTTCTGAATAAGCAGGGGAATAGTTTGTGACGTGCCAACCTTTCTTTGGGTTTTACCGTTACTATAGATTTTGCTGCTTGTTATTAGATTAGATGTAAGTTAGGTGCGAAACCATCTTTGCATCTAAATCTTGTTGCAGACTTATTAATCCGGGTTTTATGTGTAAATTGAGACACATTATATTAGCACACATTGGCTATTATAACTGGAGTGTGTATTTGAGTATATTAATTATATATATTTTGTATGTATTATACACATTTCTATCACCGCGCATTGGGCCATAGAAATGGTAGTGTGTGATTTAATAATATTTAATGAATAACTATAAATTTTATATATATATATTTACAATATTTATTTATTTAATTTCATTACAAATCCTTATAATAAAAGGACTTGTACTAATAAAACTATGAAATCTAATGTAAATGCTACGAAGGCTTATCAATCAATGAATATTGTATATAAATTTCCGTCCTTTATATACTATCTTTACCTCATTAGTACAAATCCTTTTTAAACATTTTTCGTCATATTTTACATTAATTTCGTATTTTGATTTTTTATTTTAAATCATATTTTCTTTCTTGTTTCTATATACATGTAATATTATCTAAAATTCTAATTATTTACAAGAAATAATTGCATATTTATTTTCATATCCTATGCATTTTTGTAATTACTTTTATTTTATAATTTTTTTTATTAATTCTATAACCTCAATTATTTCTACATTTAAAAATAATCTTAAATTCATTTTTTAAACTTACAATCGTTTTTTATTCTACTTATAAATTTCACTTTGTCTTTTACACAATTACAAAATTAAATATATTATAATTTTTATTATTTTTAAATGTACAAATATCTTCGCATACTGATTTTGCATAAACATATAATTTTTGTAATTAATTTCTGTTTTGCCGTAAAATTAAAAATTAAATTCTTTTTTATACATTTTAAATTGAATATTTGTATTTATTTTATTGTATAATAATATTCTATTTACAATTAATTATTCATTTAATTATAAAATATTTATTTTTAATATAACTGCAATTGCATTTTTATTATTTCTAAATTTGCGCTTTAAATCGTGACACGCTATAATTCTAAGAATTTACATGTTAGTCAATTTCAGCTGACAATATTCTTGTGGATATTTACATTTATATATAGTTCATTGATCTTTCTAAGAAATCTATTTTGATGACCTATATCCTCTTATATAAATTTACGTATTTATGAAATAATATAATTATATGTAGTTGTATACGTCACATTACCCCCCCTTAAATAATATTTAAATTTAACTAAATTTTAATATTATTTAATATATTATAAGCATTATTATTTTATTTTATATTTTTATTACTTCACACAATTTATAAATATTATGTTGATCATTTGACAGTTATCATACAATAGACAGCTGTCTCAATCATACATAATTTCTTATAGGTAGTTTCTATTTCTACTGAATAATAACATTTTTTTTTTCTTTGTTTTCAATTTAGTTTTATTTATTTTTGTATATTTTTTTTTATAAATTCTATTTCTTTTTTCTTTTTGTTTATTTCTCTTTCTGCCTCATTTATTAATTTGTTAAATTTCTCTTGGAGTGGCGTCCATTCTCCTTTCCTCTTTTTTGCTAAAAAAATATTTTTTCTTTTATTAGATAATTTGATAGACATCATTTATTAGACCTCTATCTCAATCTATATGTATATATATATATATATATACCTAAAGGTTCCGGCACATATTCCTCCACCGCTGGTTTGGTGGAACGAGTTGTTCTCACCGGAAGACGAGCTGTGATAGTTTTTAATTTAGGGTCCGTCCTGTCCTTAGGTTTCGTCTGTGTCCATTTGTTATTCTTTTGTACCTTTAAAGTTTGGGTGTATACCCCTGGACGGTAAAATGACCCCTCATCTTCTCGGTGAAAACCTTCCTCGCTGGCCGTCTTTTTTCCTACCCAGTGTAATCGGGGTGGAAAATGAATGGCCTTTTCGCCAGTTTGTACTTGGGTACAACATGTACCGAAATTTTGTATCTGTGTCGATTTATCCATGATTACTAGTTAAACTTAAGTTTTGAGTCTTATTTATACTTGTTTTGCAAAACTTTGCACCTTTCTCTTTGAACAATATTCTTAGAAATTATTTGTTTTGATACCCAATTTCCAGAAATCTTCGTTATTTAGTTTTGATTTAACTTATAATAATGGTTATATATATATATTAATTTTTCTTGGAATATATATTTTAAAATCCTATATTTATATAAAAATGTTTCAAATTTAATTCTATTTTATTTATAAAAAATTTTTGTTTTCTTTTCTTTATCCACAAAAATATTGTTAACTTTACAAAAAAATTAATCTCTATAATATATTTTCATATTTGATACATGAAATTTTCCTCTTTCAATTTTTGTTATGGGATCTACTAATAAATATGTATCATATCCTAGTTTTTTCGCTATAATATACGGACCTTGCGCAACAGGCATAAATTTTGCAGTAATTTTATTTTCATTTTCTGATATATTTAATGCTTTAATTAATACATGATCATTTATTTTGAATTCATAATGTTTTTTATTTTTATTCTTATTCTTTGCTCTATTAATTAAAAAATTATGCATATGTTTTCTTGCATTATTTAGTTTTTCTTCATATGTTAATTCATTATTTTGTAAGTTTATATATTTATCCCATACACGAATTGGCTTCTTATTTAAAAATAATTCTATCGGTGTATAACCAGTTGTCTCATGTATTGTTTCATTTATTATTTTTTGTACATAATCTATTTCTTTTGCCCATCCAGTGTGTTTTTTCAAAATAGTACGGTAAATTCTCCCTATTTCACGATGAACCCTTTCAATAATATTACTTTGAGGATGTCTTATTGAAGAAAACATAGGTTTTATATCATTTTTTGTTAAATAATCTATCCATTTATTACTTGTAAATTGAGTACCATGATCTGATAAAATAGCCTTAGGTTTCATAAATTTTTCAATATATTGATCTATTTTTCTAATTACGGATAACGTATTTGCTTTTTTCAACGGATATAATGCAACATATTTACTAAATACATCTATCGTTGATAAAATATATTTTACCCCCCCTATAGAAGTAGGTAAAGGTCCGTAAAAATCAATCGATAATATCTCACCAGGATTTTCAACAAGAATTGGTTGAAATTTAGAGTGATACTTAATCGTAGAATATTTACTTTTTTGACATATATCACACGGTTTTATGTATTCACTAACTTTTTTTCTTAATTTTGGAACATAAAAAAATTCTAAAACCATTTTATATATTTTTCTTGGTCCTACATGACCATAAAATTCATGTAATAAAATTATAAATCTTTTCATTATTTTTTCTGGAATTATAATTTTCAAATTATTTCGTGATATTTTACAAACATATTCATTTGATATAACATATTTTTTAGAATTTTTTGATTCTATTTCATTTATTATTTTATTAATATATTCATCCGATCTTTGTAATTTTTTCAAATTTTTAAAACTATCAATTAATTCTTTATCTATAGATTTTTTTATTATAGTTGCAATTATTATTTCTGTATCTTTTAAATCGTTTGATTCATTTATATTTAACCGACTTAAATAATCAGCTGCTTTATTTTTATGTCCAGGTAAATATTCTGGTATTATATTTAAATCTTGAATTGATAAATTCCATCTTCTTAAACGTGAATTTGTAAATTTACAATTTTGCAAGAATGATAAAGCTTCATGATCTGTTCTAACTATAATCTTAGACGCGCCCCTTAAATACGTATCCAATTTATGTAATGCCCAGACTATTGCTAACATTTCTTTTTCTGTTGTAAAATAATTTACTTCACTACCTTTTAATGTACGACTAATATATGTTACTATTCGTTCTTCACCTTCTTCATCTAATTGTGATAAAATTCCGGCAATCGCGTAATCACTTGCATCCGTAGTTAATATATACGGTTTTTTCGGATTTACGAAATTTAATATTATCTTATCGTCAAATAATTCTTTTATTTTATCGAAAGCTTTTTGTTGCTCTTCCTTCCAATCATATCTTATATCCTTTTTTAGTAGTTTGAGAAGTGGAATAGTTTCTTTTGAATAATTTTTTGCAAATTTTGTGTAATAATTTAGAAACCCTAAGAAACTTTGTAATTCTTTAACATTTCTTGGCTCTTTAAAATTTTTTATAGTTTTAATTTTGTCTGGATTTAATTTAATCCCTTTACTGGTTATTATATTACCTAAAAATTTAATTTCTTGTTTAACTATATTTGATTTCGCAAAATTTAATCTTAAATTACATTTTTCTAATCTATTAAAAAATATATCTAAATGTCGTAAATGATCTTCAAAATCTTTTGACATTATAAATATATCATCTACAAATGATAATATAAAATCTAAATCGTGTATAGCTATATCAAGACCTCTTAATAATGCTGCACTACTTATTTTTATACCAAATGGTACGACATTAAATTCATAAACTTTATTATCGCAAATAAAAGCAGTATATTTTTTACTTTCTTCCGTTAGCGCGATTTGCCAAAAACTATTTGATAAATCAAAATTAGACATAAAATCCCGATTTTTACATTGAATAAATATCTCTTCTACTCCAGGTAGAGATTCATAATCATCTACGAGTTTATTATTTAATTTTCTTGCATCCAAACATATTCTTATTGATCCGTCTTTTTTAGGTACAATTACACAAGGATTTATATATGGGCTTGTAGATCGTCGAATAATACCGAAATCTAACATTTTTTCTACTTCCTTTTTCACTCTTTCACGATATGCTATAGGTATAGGATATGGTTTTGAATAATATGTTATTTCATTACGTAATTTAATTGATACTTGAAATCTAGAAGTTGTCCTGGGGTTCTTTGGAATACGGTTTTATATTTATATATTAAGTTTTTTAATTTATTTTTCTGTGTATTATTTAAAATTACACTAGAATTTATTTGATCATTGATTTCCTTTTCGGATATATCATAATCATAGTCTAAATTAGACGATTTATTGTTCCAATTGAATTCTAAATCTTTATTTTCTAGATCATCCTCAAATTCAATTGACATAGTTTCATACTCTTTTGACATTATAAATATATCATCTACAAATGATAATATAAAATCTAAATCGTGTATAGCTATATCAAGACCTCTTAATAATGCTGCACTACTTATTTTTATACCAAATGGTACGACATTAAATTCATAAACTTTATTATCGCAAATAAAAGCAGTATATTTTTTACTTTCTTCCGTT
This sequence comes from Theocolax elegans, assembly GCA_026168455.1. Lineage (NCBI taxonomy): Eukaryota > Metazoa > Arthropoda > Insecta > Hymenoptera > Cerocephalidae > Theocolax > Theocolax elegans. Next base: position 38,741,128 of record CM047430.1, on the reverse strand, counting down.
AGCGCGATTTGCCAAAAACTATTTGATAAATCAAAATTAGACATAAAATCCCGATTTTTACATTGAATAAATATCTCTTCTACTCCAGGTAGAGATTCATAATCATCTACGAGTTTATTATTTAATTTTCTTGCATCCAAACATATTCTTATTGATCCGTCTTTTTTAGGTACAATTACACAAGGATTTATATATGGGCTTGTAGATCGTCGAATAATACCGAAATCTAACATTTTTTCTACTTCCTTTTTCACTCTTTCACGATATGCTATAGGTATAGGATATGGTTTTGAATAATATGTTATTTCATTACGTAATTTTAATTGATACTTGAAATCTAGAAGTTGTCCTGGGGTTCTTTGGAATACGGTTTTATATTTATATATTAAGTTTTTAATTTATTTTTCTGTGTATTATTTAAAATTACACTAGAATTTATTTGATCATTGATTTCCTTTTCGGATATATCATAATCATAGTCTAAATTAGATGATTTATTGTTCCAATTGAATTCTAAATCTTTATTTTCTAGATCATCCTCAAATTCAATTGACATAGTTTCATACTCTTTTGAGCTTATTTGTATTTCATTAAATTTTATATTACCGATCTTTTCCCCAACTTCGTATATAATTTCATTATTAACCGTATCAATTAACATTTTTAAAATTTTTTGAGAATCATAACCTAATATACAAGGTCTTATTAATTTTGGTATTACTATAAATGTTAAATTTTCCATTAATCCACCTATATTTGTTTTAAGTAAAACTTGTTGCTTAATTCGTGTTGATTTTAAACCCGTTGCACCTTTAATAATTTTTCCTGATATTGGTAATGTAGGTTTATTCTTGAATTGATTTTTATTTTTATTATAAAATTCTTCTGATATGCAAGTTATTTCACTCCCAGTATCTATTAAGGCATTTATTTCTATTCCTTCAATTTTTATATTTATTTCAGGGCATTTCTCAATTATTTTTTCATTTTTAACATTTTCATTATTTGGTTCAATATCATAAATTAAATCTTCACGAGGATCTTGAAATATTGTATTTATTTCAATGTTTTTAGGTTCTTGAATTTTTTCAGTTGTATTTTGTGTTTTTTCCTTATCCGAGTTACAAAATACAACTCTTTTTAGTTTCCCGAATCGGTTTTATGGATTTGTATGCTTGAATCATTTTTTAAACTTACGTCTAGTATATCTATATTATTATAATCATTTTCATATTTTTTCTCATATATTGGTTTAATTATTTTTTTTATTGGTTTAACCGTTTCAATAGCATTTATCTCGGTTGAGTTTCTTTTATTTTCCCAAGATCTATTTTGTTTATTATATCTTTCAAAATTTTCTTTTTGTTTATATTTTTCTTTATATTTATCATTTTCATTATATCTACTTGGTTGTTCAATTTTCTTTTGAGAATTATCATTTTTCTTTTCACGAATTTTATCTGCGTCAAAATCCGCTAGTATTTTAAATAAATGACTTTTATTTTTTACTTGTTGTCCCAAAATTGCATATCGTATTGATTTTTCAAAATGTTCACTAATTTTATTTACTATTTCTGTTTCAGAAAAATCCATATCTAATTCTTTTATTAAACCAAATATATAAGTAGCATATTCTACTCTTGACCATTTATTATATTCATTATATTGACCAAATTCTACCTTTCTTTTTGCCGATCTTTGTAAAGTTTGATTCCAATATCTATCTTTAAACACTTTAATAAATTGATTAAATGTTTCTATTTCTGATTCTTGTATATACCACCATTCTTTTGCTGAATCAGTTAATGATTGTGATATGCTAGCACATATTTCATTAAAATTTAAATTATAGTTATTAACATATTTTTCTAAATCGATTAAAAAACGCATTGGTCGTTCATAAGGCTGTCCCGAAAACTTTGGTAAATCAATTTTAATTTTAGGCATTGATTCAGTAGAATTAAATGTTTGATTATATTCAATTACTTTTTCATTTGATTCTTTAAAAGATTTTTCAAGATTTTGTATTCTCTTATCATATTCCAATTCCATTTCTTTTATTTTATTTGAAAAATAATTTTTTAATTCTAAATATAAATCATCATTTAAAACTAATACTTTTAATTCATTATTTTCTATTCTCAATTTTTTAACTTCATTATTCACCATTTTTAAATTGTCAGATAACACTTCATTTTGTTCTATTAATTTTTGATTCAATAGATTAATATTTTCATTACATTCTTTTCTATAATTATCAATTACATCTATATTTTTATTTTGATTTAATTCAATTTCTGTTTGTTTTTCATCTATTAACTTTAATTCTTCTGTAACAGCCTCCTCCCAAGCATTACGTTTTTTATCGATTTCAGTTGTTTCTTCATTATTAAAAGAATTTTGCATATTTAACAAATATATACTTGATTTTCTTTTTGCCATTTTGAAAAATCTATATAATATAAATTTAATATCTATATATTAACAAACAAGTTTAAAATATTAATATTTAATAGAATTTTTATATAATATTTTTATAACTTATATATATACTATCCATATAATAATTACCATATGTATCACCTATATATAAGCTATTAGTGCGAGTGAGAAACATTTGACTCTCGGTATATTGACAGAGAGCGCGGTCGCATAGTCGTAATCACTATTTTTCTATAAATTCAATATCCTACGCTGCTAAACTCTTAGACAAACGCGCGAAAATTAATTATCTTAAATTTTCTTAGTTTAAGTTTTCATTTGAATTTTAATTTATTTATATTATTTTATTTTTAAATTTTCGAATTTTTTAGTTAAATTATTTTTTATATAACTTTCAATTAATACAACTCTGGTTGCTAATTGTACATGTTTTCCTTGAATGAATTGAATATTTTGTTCCGTTATTTCTCGAAAACTTGTTAATTCATGTTTTAGAAATCTATTTTGTTTTTCTAAAAGATCATTTTTATCTTTGATTGATTCTAAATGATTTTCCAAAATGTGTACCTTTTTAACTAATTTATCATAACTTCCAGCAATAAATTCTAATCCTTCTTTATATTTTAATAATAATGATTCTTGATCTTCAATTTTTTCCGCGTTTTCCAATACTAAATCATTTAATTGATATGTTAACGCGTACAAATTATTGTCAAAAATTGATGAATCATATCGATTGATCATTGTAACTCTTTTAGATTTGTTTAATTATTACTATTAATATTGCTATATCCTATGATTAAATGCAAATACGTAATTCTACTTCTAAATTACAGTAGAAAATTTTGTACGTGTAAAATAAAATTTATCTAAGCATGTGTACTCAATTTTTACAAAATTTTTATTTTACAATATATATTTATATGTAATTTGATTTTTATCAGTCCCTGTCCGAGCGCCATTTTGTGACGTGCCAACCTTTCTTTGGGTTTTACCGTTACTATAGATTTTGCTGCTTGTTATTAGATTAGATGTAAGTTAGGTGCGAAACCATCTTTGCATCTAAATCTTGTTGCAGACTTATTAATCCGGGTTTTATGTGTAAATTGAGACACATTATATTAGCACACATTGGCTATTATAACTGGAGTGTGTATTTGAGTATATTAATTATATATATTTTGTATGTATTATACACATTTCTATCACCGCGCATTGGGCCATAGAAATGGTAGTGTGTGATTTAATAATATTTAATGAATAACTATAAATTTTATATATATATATTTACAATATTTATTTATTTAATTTCATTACAAATCCTTATAATAAAAGGACTTGTACTAATAAAACTATGAAATCTAATGTAAATGCTACGAAGGCTTATCAATCAATGAATATTGTATATAAATTTCCGTCCTTTATATACTATCTTTACCTCATTAGTACAAATCCTTTTTAAACATTTTTCGTCATATTTTACATTAATTTCGTATTTTGATTTTTTATTTTAAATCATATTTTCTTTCTTGTTTCTATATACATGTAATATTATCTAAAATTCTAATTATTTACAAGAAATAATTGCATATTTATTTTCATATCCTATGCATTTTTGTAATTACTTTTATTTTATAATTTTTTTTATTAATTCTATAACCTCAATTATTTCTACATTTAAAAATAATCTTAAATTCATTTTTTAAACTTACAATCGTTTTTTATTCTACTTATAAATTTCACTTTGTCTTTTACACAATTACAAAATTAAATATATTATAATTTTATTATTTTAAATGTACAAATATCTTCGCATACTGATTTTGCATAAACATATAATTTTTGTAATTAATTTCTGTTTTGCCGTAAAATTAAAAATTAAATTCTTTTTTATACATTTTAAATTGAATATTTGTATTTATTTTATTGTATAATAATATTCTATTTACAATTAATTATTCATTTAATTATAAAATATTTATTTTTAATATAACTGCAATTGCATTTTTATTATTTCTAAATTTGCGCTTTAAATCGTGACACGCTATAATTCTAAGAATTTACATGTTAGTCAATTTCAGCTGACAATATTCTTGTGGATATTTACATTTATATATAGTTCATTGATCTTTCTAAGAAATCTATTTTGATGACCTATATCCTCTTATATAAATTTACGTATTTATGAAATAATATAATTATATGTAGTTGTACTCAAAGTTTTCGATAGTTTTAAAAATTATATTCTTATGAATTTTAAATTTGATCGGAGTAAATATTTGAAGAATGTTAATAATATGAAAATTAAAAATTTATAAAATAAATATATAAAATTTTTTAAATTTTTAAACTTACAATCGTTTTTTATTCTACTTATAAATTTCACTTTGTCTTTTACACAATTACAAAATTAAATATATTATAATTTTTATTATTTTTAAATGTACAAATATCTTCGCATACTGATTTTGCATAAACATATAATTTTTGTAATTAATTTCTGTTTTGCCGTAAAATTAAAAATTAAATTCTTTTTTATACATTTTAAATTGAATATTTGTATTTATTTTATTGTATAATAATATTCTATTTACAATTAATTATTCATTTAATTATAAAATATTTTTTTTAATATAACTGCAATTGCATTTTTATTATTTCTAAATTTGCGCTTTAAATCGTGACACGCTATAATTCTAAGAATTTACATGTTAGTCAATTTCAGCTGTTACGTCACAAGTTTTTCGATAGTTTTATAAAATTATATTCTTATGAATTTTAAATTTGATCGGAGTAAATATTTGAAGAATGTTAATAATATGAAAATTAAAAATTTATAAAATAAATATATAAAATTTTTTAAATTTTTAAATCCTGTGGTAAATACGCGCCAATCACTGCCCGTGCAAAATTTTAAAATGAAATTTCATATGCGCAAGGTCCTGAGATCTCATGAAATCTCATACGGGATCTCATTTCATATTTTCAAAAAATATTTATTTAAACTAAATATAATATATACTGAGTGCAGATGTATACTATAATTATTATTTGTTATAAAAATAAATTTAATGTAAAATTAGTAATAGTATATTACACATCTAGGGAGGTCAAGTATTGGTGAGTCGAAGGAAAGGGCGGCAAACATGTGCTATGGGGTCACCATTTTACCTCCCGTGTTCTGTATACGATTTTTTTCAACAACGAGGCCGACATTGCAACTTCGTGATTCGGGCACAGGGAGCGAAAGTGACAGTTCGCCCCGTTGTTGAAAAAAATCATTTTATTTTTCTAAAGTATATAATTTGCATTGTAACGTTTAATTTAACTTTAGATCAAATATTTAATTAGCTTACAAGGAAATTAACTAATAAAAACTAACTTAGTTCAAACTCATATATTGCTAATGTGACGTAATAAATATGTATGCATACAAGTTTACGCAGATAATTATTATTAAATTAAAAAAGAACACCAATTATTAAGTTGTAGACTTAAATTAAATTAAAGAATAACCAACCAAACAAACATCAAATATTTTATTTATATAAAAAAATTATACAATAGTTAATAATTCCAGGTACAATAATAATACAACGTTCTGAACTTCGGATTTGCTTCTTCTTTTTGTAGAATAATTGTGTTAAAAAATAAATAAAAATAAATTTCTTCAAAATTATTGTCGATCTAAGTTGATGCTTATTAAAAGCAACGAATCTATATTATTATAAAAATACAGATTTTTTATTATTAAAAGAAAAGTTATTAAAAAAACCTACGAAATAACATTTTATTTATAGCGAAGAATAATAAGCCATGGGAATGAACATATACTTTGTTTGTAACAATAACACACTTTTTTAAATATTAACATAAAAACAATTAAAAAATATGAAATAAAGGACAATGTTTTGTCAACACTTCACAATAAGGTAAAAATAAAAATATTTATCTTGATAAACATTCTCAAACACGGTAATTCTAGTAATAATTGAAATTGTGATTTATATGCAGATGTGATCTAATTTTAGATTAAGAATGCTTGAGAATGTTGAAATCGCTTTTCAATTTTGTCAAATAATAGTTTATGTAAAAAAGTACAAAAACATTCCTTCAAGCTAAGGTCAATGTTAGTGTGAGTTTAAGAATAATAGTACATTACGATACGAGTGCGCAAAGTAGGTTGTTCCCGCACGAGCGAAGCGAGTGCGAGATAACCTACGAGCGCACGAGTATCGTATACTATTTTTCCTACTGAGTGCGCAAAGTTCGACACATTTGAGCAGAACCGCGTGGGCGGAGGGAAAGTTGGGGGGGACGGGGGGTTCGGGGGGGCGGAGCCCCCCCGCTTAAAAAAATGAAAAACCGTTAATTTAACATTTAAATTTAAATTTTGTTGATATTTCGTTTAAATACTCGTATTTCTTGTACTACGCCACTTTTTGAACTCATTGTAACTTTTGTATATTTTTGTTTAGAAATATTTGGCAACGTATTCAAAGCTATTTATTTTGCTGCTTCAGCTACTCCGGTGGCACATCATCGAACACATCGTCACTATCACTGTCGACCCCACTTACTGATGTCATCCTTATTCAGAAAAAAAATCTTTATAACTATTAAAAAACGAAATCAGGTATCAGTTTTAATATTATATTACTATAAATAATGCGCCCATCTAAGTCATGTAAATCTTCATAAACATATTAGCGTTTCGTCGACACGTTGGCACCTTCTATTACGGTTGCCCAGACTCTCTCCGCGCAAAGCTCTACAAGCACATAAATGTCCACATGGGACAAAAGCAAATTCTGCCTTGGCGATCAAGCAGCAAACGCATCTCGCTTCGTTCTCTAAAAAAAACGTATTTTATACAATTGTCTTAAACGTACAAACAGGTACTTATTTTTAAAATCACTTTGAAATTAATTTAAAATTTTGCATTTATGAATATAAATTTGAATTAAAATCAATTACTTTAAAATTATTGTCGATCTAAGTTGATGCTTATTAAAAGCAACGAATCTATATTATTATAAAAATACAGATTTTTATTATTAAAAGAAAAGTTATTAAAAAAACCTACGAAATAACATTTTATTTATAGCGAAGAATAATAAGCCATGGGAATGAACATATACTTTGTTTGTAACAATAACACACTTTTTTAAAATATTAACATAAAAACAATTTAAAAAATATGAAATAAAGGACAATGTTTTGTCAACACTTCACAATAAGGTAAAAATAAAAATATTTTATCTTGATAAACATTCTCAAACACGGTAATTCTAGTAATAATTGAAATTGTGATTTATATGCAGATGTGATCTAATTTTAGATTAAGAATGCTTGAGAATGTTGAAATCGCTTTTCAATTTTGTCAAATAATAGTTTATGTAAAAAAGTACAAAAACATTCCTTCAATCCAAGGTCAATGTTAGTGTGAGTTTAAGAATAAAAAATCTTTATAACTATTAAAAAACGAAATCAGGTATCAGTTTTAATATTATATTACTATAAATAATGCGCCCATCTAAGTCATGTAAATCTTCATAAACATATTAGCGTTTCGTCGACACGTTGGGCACCTTCTATTACGGTTGGCCCAGACTCTCTCCGCGCAAGCTCTACAAGCACATAAATGTCCACATGGGACAAAAGCAAATTCTGCCTTGGCGATCAAGCAGCAAACGCATCTCGCTTCGTTCTCTAAAAAAAACGTATTTTATACAATTGTCTTAAACGTACAAACAGGTACTTATTTTTAAAATCACTTTGAAATTAATTTAAAATTTTGCATTTATGAATATAAATTTGAATTAAAATCAATTACTTTATAGAACTTTATCTAAGTTTTATAAAGTAATTGTGTATAATTCAAACATTTTAAGATATTATATATATCACGAAATTTGATGTTTACCTTGTAATACTGCATTTTCGGGTTGATTTCTAGCTTCCTCCTGAGGTAATGCTTGATCTGCAATAAGTGCAGGATTTAATAGAGGAGGCACTGCTTCCTCTGTATAGCAGGTTCTAGAGGAGGAAGCACTGCTTCATTTGCTATGCGAGCATCAAGGGGAAGATCCACTGCTTCATTTACAGGTACAGGGTCAATTACGGGAGCTGCATTAGCTACAGATATCAACAATTTTAGAAAATTAAGACGATAAAGAAAGTAATTAAAATTAAAAAGAGAGGGTTAATTTAAGCAACTGGGAAAAGGAATAGAGAATAAATATTATTGACAACTCTCGAATTTAATCATTTCGTACCTGCATTCTGTCGGTGGCGACGAACTCTTCTACGCCTTCTTCTCCGTGCAAAAGGTACTACGTCCACATCATGATTTTCGATAATTCCGTTTTCAATATTTTCAATATTATTGGGTTGCACTACAACTTGTGCTTGAACACCGACAATGGCTCTTATGCGCCTAGCTTCTTCGATGTTGGGAACTATTTCCAGCCCAGCTTCTACGTTAATTACTTCATAATCAAATTCAGGATCAGGGTTTCTACCTGCAAAAATGTAAATATATTTTAAATAATTAAAACTTTCAGAATTTTTTATTATATTTTATTATCTTACCATTTGCAATGTTGTGCCCAAATTCATTGGTATATCTAATAGTTAGTTCTCTTTCAATTTCGCGAATTGATGATAATTTTTCTAAAATGTTGCCTTTTAAATGACCCACTATTATTAATACTTCCGACTTTGTTAGAAGCCTCAGTGAATACAATCTCCAAACTGCAAAAATTAATGTAAGGGTTCAATATTGATTACAAAGGTTTACAATTAAAAAATTAAATATATGTACATTGTATAAACTTTTAAATTTACCTTTCGTAATTTGTATTTCTCGATAACGGGTTGAATATCTAGGGAGTCTATTAATTTGCTGCCCTCTTGCCAATCTCTGCATATCCATAATATTTGCATTTTGTACAGTTAATAATTTAGCTGAAACATAACAAATTTAACAATATATTAAATCATTATTTGAGAGTATAATACAAATATATAACATATTTAATAAAAAGAAAAAATATTTTATTAAAACTGTCGTTTTCCTTACTTGTAAATTCCCAGGCAGATCGATGTTGACCCAATTTTCGTTTCAAACTTGCATTATGCGCTTCAACTACATTATTAGGACGGTTAGACAAGCCAAAAATTGAAAAACCACGTGGAGTTATGCGCTGTATCCACTGCTCCCGAAAATAGTCGAAAAAAGGACGTAGCACGTTTCGCAGACGTGCACAATAGCTCGTTATTATACTTTCAAATGTCTCCTCGATTGCTTCCCATGGGAGAAATGCAAGGGCTATTACTTGTTTGATGATAGTTAACATTTCCTGATCATTTCTTAATTCATCAAAGGTCTACAAAATGTGCAAACGATGGTAGATAGCCTGTAAGAAACAACATAATGATATTATTAAAATATAAGAAACTGCTGCTAATAGATATTAACACTTAGCGTCCTCGTACATTGCTAATTTTTGTTAATGTATAACAGTACTTTATGACATTAGTGTATGATATTCATAACATTAAAACTAATCAATTACAAGTGAAAAATATTTTGTCACTCTAAATGTGTACAAGTGATACGTCACTCTGTATATCAAATAGCCGCTCATTAGTAGATTAAATTTAAACTAATCTAAAGTCTTAAAAATTCTCCAAAATCTACTTCCAAAAATAAACAAAGAAACGTTGCAGTTTGAAATCAAATGTTCTCAACCTGAGTTATAAAAACTTGAAAAATTGATGTCAAAAATTTCAAACTCAAATATCTTCAACGCCATTGGTCTTACATAGTTAGCCAAAGAACTCAGCCAATATAATATTGAAATCTAATTTTTCTTAAATTTTGGATGAAAAAATAAAAAATTACATCTTTACACGTCGGAGAAAGGAAAATAATTTTTTTATATTTTATTGTTTTATTTGAAAACAAAGATCAATTATGACTTGAAATTTTTACAGTGAAAACTATTTGATATTACCAGTACTCAGTTATTTTCAATCAAACAATGCACAATTCTTTGAACTACGAGTTTAAAAACAATAGTCTAGTTTTGCAATAACTCAAAAAGAAATGAAGATAACTAAACGAACCTTGGACGAGAAGATAGATTAATTTATTCTCCAAAAATCACTATTCGTTACATGTAAATACTTTACCGGTGACTTTGAAAAAAAATCGCAAAAATCAATTTTTAAAAATAAATATTGACTCTAACGAAAAAGCATTTATAATAGCTTAAATGTACATAGAACCAAAGTTATTAAATGCTTACACACACACACACACACACACACATTCAGACATTTTAAAAAAATTACTTTTTTCTATTCCCCAAGGGTCAAGACATCGATATATGATAAATTTAGAAAAAATTTTGTTTACTATAACAATGCTTCCTTTCCGAGGAAGCCATTAATTAACTTTATCCATATGTTAGATTTCTTATCAAATATTTTATGAATGTATCAAAGACAATTTTTCGATTAAATCATATAAGTTTTTTGCATTAAAGGAATGGTTTTCAATGACTAAATTGCATGTATTATATTTTTAACTTACCCTGTCAAAATGTACATTGCATCCTACAATATGTGCTGTAGGAAAACAATTTGCAGCGGCATTCCGCATTGCAATTTCAAAATCAACCATTACAACTTGGACGTTGTTATGTCTGGCAACATCAATGAAAGCTTCTAGGCAAGAAATATAAGCTGCTTCGGTTTTTCGCGACATTAGGGCATAGAAAAATGGTACTGCCTGAAAAATAATAAATATAATAATAATTATAATAAATATAAATAATTTTTTTTTACCTTAGCATACCTTTTAAATTAAATAATGTTACTTACATGATTGAAACGTACACCCAAAATGCAGAACAGCTGCATTGCACCTGCAATCGTGGGTACTACACTGAAAGTGGCGTCCATAAATATTTTTGATGCTGTCGTGAATTCGGCTCTGATGAATTCATCGTCTTTAAAAATTGTATGGATGTCACCGTTAGCGTCAACAATATTTCGCGTCCGTAACTGTCCATTGTCATATTCCAATATTCCTCCATCATGAAATGCAACTAAACTGTTTCCGTAAGATTGAAGACTATCGGGATTTGGAGGAAATACGCGCCTGCGCCACCGAATCATGCTGCTCCTTACTTGTGAATAGGGTACAAGCAATGCTGCTTCAGGATGTCTGTAAAACATAATAATAATCTGTTATTTCTTCTTCATAAAATAATTTTTTGTTGCCTAGCTATACTTAATAATATATAATAATATTATTTTTAATAATATTTTAAAATTTAATAAAAAGAGATTATAATGAAAATTAATTGTTATAAATTCTAATAAATATACTTACAACATTGCTAGTGTATCATAGAGTTGGCGTAATTGGTACCAATTATTCCTTAATGCATTCCGAAGTTCATCCTTAAACCTTGCCACGATTAGTGCATTTTCATATCGAGCACAATTTTCACTGTGTTCCATTTGGGGCTCAATGACATCAAGATTATCAGCAAACATCCTGGCTGTGCCCTGGCATTGTCCATACTGTCTACATCGTAAATAACTGAAAAAACATTCGTAATAAAAATTAATGTACGATTGAATTGTATGTTAAAAAAAAATATTTTTTATTTCATAAATGAAGATTTGAATGAATATTTGAGGTTAATTTATTTACATTAAGTTTTTTCAAATTTTAAAAAAGTTCAAAAAAATATATTAAATTAATAGCTGCAGAAATGAAGTACGGTTTTCTCTGTGCAAAGTTGTTTCACTACTAATGCAGCATGAAATGAAACATATCAACTTATATGTTTAAGTACATTGTATATTCTTTTACTAATAGTTATAAATTAAGAATCTTACAAATATTTTTGGAAATTTAATTAAATATGCAAATTATAATAAATAAATAATTTTATATATTATAGAGTAATTTTATATGTAAAATATATAATACCATAAAATATAATATTAAAAATAATTTTGTAATTATTTTAATGTACTAACAATTTTTAATAATAATTTTATAATTTAAACTGAAATTTGTTGTAGTAGTTGTAAGTAAAATATAATCTTTTTGCATATACACGTGTTTACAAGTCAAAGCCATTTTGTTAAAATTTATGTTATGTACTACATAATATTTTTACTTACATAATACCATTCATGCTTCGCCGGCTCACAACTTAGATCCTGTTTTCCCAAATGCGAAGATGAAGTGGAATTCCTCTTCTATCTTCTTGTAAGTCATCCATTTTAAATTAAAGGAACACTTTACGGTAAGACTAGCTTGCTCGACATGGAGAGTTCGAAAAAGCGGCGGTTAACAAATTTAAGTTTTCTTATTGTTACCCCCCACCACTATGTTCCGGTGTATAGCGGATATGGCGTATCGCCCATGAGTGTGCTCAGTGCTGCCGCGACAGCAGGGCTGCCAATATATCAAATCACATCCCGCTAAATTTAAAGTGCTTGTTAATAAACTTTTTATTTAACCAATTATCGGGACAATTTAAAGACAGACTTATATATATATATGGGGTATTCTACGTGAAGTGGTCCGATCAAAATTTTAAAATGCACCAAATTTTGGGTACACATTGCAAATGTTTTTCAGAATACAGAAAAAAATTTTTAGGTACTGGAATCTATTTGCTCAAAAGTTATTCTAACCTCAAAAAGTGAATTTTTTCTAGTTTTTTTCAACACCAGCTGGGTTTACCGCTATTTAACTCAAAATCTATCAACTTTTATTATAAAACATTATATATAACATTCGTTGCTAACTATGTCTAGAATTTATCCTTCTGGGTTAGAATTTCTAATCTCAAGGTTAATGTTACATAAACTACATGTCAATATTCAACTTAAAAATAGTGTAAGTGCGCCACAATTGATTTTGTTATCCAAAAGTCTAAAAAAAGCTTGAAGCAATACCTTTCAAATGGTTTGTAGCATTTTTGGGGCCTTTAATTCTGTAAAAAATTATGATAATTTAAAGAAAGACATAAAATTCACAAAAATTAACATGGTAATTCCCATTTAAATTTTTAAAAAAATTTCGAGTTTCTTTAAATTATCATAACTTTTTACAGAATTGAAGGCCCCAAAAATGCTACAAATCATTTAAAAGGTATTGCTTCAAGCTTTTTTTAGACTTTTGGATAACAAAATCAATTGTGGCGCACTTACACTATTTTTAAGTTGAATATTGACATGTAGTTTATGTAACATTAACCTTGAGATTAGAAATTCTAACCCAGAAGGATAAATTCTAGACATAGTTAGCAACGAATGTTATGTATAATGTTTTATAGTAAAAGTTGATAGATTTTGAGTTAAATAGCGGTAAACCCAGCTGGTGTTGAAAAAAACTAGAAAAAATTCACTTTTTGAGGTTAGAATAACTTTTGAGCAAATAGATTCCAGTACCTAAAAATTTTTTTCTGTATTCTGAAAAACATTTGCAATGTGTACCCAAAATTTGGTGCATTTTAAAATTTTGATCGGACCACTTCACGTAGAATACCCCATATATATATATATATATAGATATAGATATATATATATATAAGATCTCCACCTACCCGATATCATTCGTTCATAACGTATCATCATTCTCGTAGAGAATACTTTGTAATTTTAAACAATTTTTGCATTTTCTAATGTTTGTAAATATCGTGAAGACATTACGAAGTGTACCTGAAAAAGAAATGCTTATTTGCATCAATCATAATTTTAACTACGTAGGTACTAAAATAATATTGTGCAAATACAAAACTTTGAATAAACACCATGGGAGCCCTTGCGTTCAATTCTACTTGAAAAAGGAATCGACCACGTTCTCTCAACCATGGCATTTAATTTACAAATGTTTATCAGCAAAATGTAAGTGGGATTTTCGTATACAACTGTACTTGAAAAAGCAGCGGAATGCGATTCTCTACCACTATAAACATATTTTGTCGATAAACAGTTTTTAATGAAATAATTAAATATTTTTTCCTTATGCCAAACTGAGAGTCCGTGCACCCAATCTCTACTATACCAGGAGTAAATAGTGAGTTCCCTCGATCAGTTATTGCAAAAGGAAGTCGAGCACCTGTAGCAATATCAACTAATTAAAGGACATTATTACATTGACTCAAGAAATTTATAACTTCTACAATGTATGTAGTGGATAAACTGATTAATACAAATAATAACATTTATTTTATTATAACATTATTTAAAATTATTTGTAAATATTTTTAATTGAAACAAACAAGTTTTGAAAATATAAATTCTAAACATGTAGTGAAAAAATGAGAATTATGAAATAAAATCGAATAGTATATATTCTGTAATAAAAAATAGTTATGTTTTCGCAAATTGCCCACTATATCATTATAAAACAATAATACTTTAGAAATATAATTCAATAAGTACGTCAATTATTTTTTTTAATTCTTTAAAATTGATAAATTAACAAACCTTGATTCTTGCAACTAGACTGACAGCAAGTTAATATCACATGTCATGAGTAGTAATATTGATTTTATAATTTTGAAAGTAGATTTACTAATAAGATTCTAATACTTCATAAGTTAGTAACACATATTTTAATTGTGTTTCAATTAATAAACAATTGTATTTCAATTAATTAACATGTTTATCAACAAAGAACAACTTTTGTCTTAATTTTTAAACTATAAAAGATAGGCAACATATCTTAAAAAGAGAATACAACTAGATTGGAAGACCTTTAATTTGATCATTTGGAAATTTAAAAAGTGCAATTTTATCTTGGAAATGCGAACGATTAAAGATACATGTTTACAATTGTAATAATTTTAAATTTATAAATTTTAACATGATTTAAAATTTCGACTTTAATTAATCATAACTTACAGATAAATTAACATTTTGAAACTTTATAGAGCCGATAAAAGGTCTTTTCAAATTTTTCTTAATTTTTTTTTAAATTCTGCGTATTTCGAAAAAAATGTAGGGTCCTTTACAATGAAGTACATGTACTTATTTGTACTAATTGGAAAGTAGTGTGCAAAATTTCATTGACATTTGTTTCTTGGAGGTGTAATACTCTTTGTTAGTTACATTATACAGGGTGATCCAGAAACATAGGTAACATATATATATATATATATATTCCGATACAGAAAATTAATTCGAGTATAACCCCGTCGGAAGTTTTAAAAAATATTAATTAGGCGAGGCGTAATTAATTTTTGGAATGGGCCAATCAGAGGCCGGATTAGGGAAGAAAGGTGAGCGGCGTTGCCGCGCGAGACTAATGCAACAGGTCAACGAGCGAAGCGGCCGAGGCGCCTGAACATAGCTAATGCGTATAGCAGAAGCGAAGATCGCGAAAGCGAATGAATCGCAAAATATATTTTACGAGATTGATTGTATGAATAAAATGTACAATCAAGGAAATGATTTTTATTTAAGTTTGAATTAGACCGCAGACTAATAAATCCATTACTACTATTATTAATTTACTTACTAAATCTATGATACGCGTGCGTTATAAATATGAGATTATTACAGTTTTTAATCTCATCGTATTTACATTAATTTATTGAAACCTTTATGACGAATTTTAAGACAATAAAATTTTGAATTGAATTAAGTTTTGTGTACAACAGTTAGAACAACATTGATGCTCAGGAAGATTTAACGGTAATTCAGCTCACACCACATATCCTAAAAGGCTCTCTGGAAAGTAGCATCAATTTCAGGAGGTCCAAGAGAGCAGAGACAAGTCGAAGACTCAGAAGATGAGTTGGAAGGACTATCAATGTAACAAAACAATATCCAAATTATTTGTATGCATACTAACAATTTTTCACTAAATTTTTTATGGTAAGTTTAAATTAGATAAGAGAAAAACATGCAAAGCTATTGTAACCATTCATGCACATAGTTCAAGTGCAAAGATAATTATATATAATTTTAAACAATTATCAAGGGGATGAGGAATGAGCATGGCACTTGACGTCACAGTTACCTGCATAAGAAGAAAAATTTGAAAAAAGTGAGGTTATGTGTCATTAATACATGACAAAGTATGCAACTTAAACTACAATAATAATTTTTCAGTAAGCGCTAACAAATAAAAAATTACCTGAAGATATTATTGAAGATAATAGACCAATGTATTGATATATATCCAAAACAAGATTCTCTGCTAAGCATTTTTCTAAGCCTGACACAAGTCCATTGGAAATAACAAAGTATCTGTTTTTAAAAGAAACAGCTTTGAAATAATCTTGACGGATATTATTTGTATCTTTTGCAATTCCAACTAAAAAAATTATAAGTATTTCAATCTATTTGTACAATTTTTTGATAATAAAAAGTAACTTAAGTACTTCACTGTTTTATTATATTATTACATTAAATGTTTACTGATATAATAAGAAAAACATTATACATATAAATAAATACAAATTACTTACATTATGTATAAAACTGCTGGATTAATCTTCTTACGTCAATGCGAAATTATTGGAAGGTACTTCTAGATTGTCTTCTATGTTATCGTTAGCATTATAATTTAGTTTCTCTTTGTTTTTCTTCTTAGATACTAGGTATTTTACAATAACCTGGTTAAATAGTAGTAATAATGTGCGTTTTTAAAATTGGACTAATGTCTTGGAAAACTTGTCTGAAAAAAAATCATAAGTAATTTTAAGCTACATATAATTATTTTTAATTATTTAAAAACTAACTTTCTATTTTACTTTAAAATATTATTTTCATATACAGGTTTTGTGCAAATAGACAAATGTATTATTAAACACTTGTCTATAATATAAAATTCTTTTAACTTAATTAAGTAAACTTAATATACACACTTACATTACTAAAGTAAACATTTATATTAAGTTTACCTAATTAAGTTAAAAGAATTATATATTATAGACTAGTGTTTAATAATAATATCATCTATGTATCAACTGTTATGTTTTGCTTAACTTTCTTTCTGTTAAACTAAATATTTAAATACATTTCAATAAGTTTTTCAACAATTTATGTTTGTTAGTGATCTGCGTTAAAATCCGTTGACGCACAATAAAATGCATTTTATTAATATAATTACAAGGTTTAGTTTAAAAATTAATTTAATATTATCAAGAGAAGCGAAAAAAATAGTTATTGAAAAGTAGACTTTTTTTTTAATTTAATATTTATTTTAATTCAATATTTTTTAATTGACTATTTTAATTCATTATTTTTATATAAAATATAATGGGGACATATAATTAATTAACATAAATATCCATCTATTTTTACCTATACAGAATTAACAAATTTTTACTGCTATAATTAAAGTTAAAAATATACATGCATATTTTAAATGTAGTTGTATATATATACATATATATATGGGGTATTCCACGTGAAGTGGTCCGATCAAAATTTTAAAATGCACCAAATTTTGGGTACACTTTGCAAATGTTTTTCAGAATACAGAAAAAATTTTTAGGTACTGGAATCTATTTGCTCAAAAGTTATTCTAACCTCAAAAAGTGAATTTTTCCATATTTTTTTCAACACCAGCTGGGTTTACCGCTATATAACTCAAAATCTATCAACTTTTACTATAGAAACATTATATGTAACATTCGTTGCTAATTATATCTAGAATTTATTCTTCTGGGTTAGAATTTCTAATCTCAAGGTCAATGTTACATAAACTACATGTCAATATTCAACTTGAAAAAAGTGCAAGTGCGCCACCTTTGATTTTTTATCCAAAAGTCTAAAAGAAAGCTTGGAGCAATACCTTTCAAATGGTCTGTAGCATTTTTATGGCCTCCAATTCTGTAAAAAGTTATGACAATTTAAAGAAAGACAAAAAATTCACAAAAATTAACATGGTAATTCCCATTTAAATTTTTAAAAAAATTTCGTGTTTCTTTAAATTGTCATAACTTTTTACAGAATTGGAGGCCATAAAATGCTACAGACCATTTGAAAGGTATTGCTCCAAGCTTTCTTTTAGACTTTTGGATAAAAAAATCAAAGGTGGCGCACTTGCACTTTTTTCAAGTTGAATATTGACATGTAGTTTATGTAACATTGACCTTGAGATTAGAAATTCTAACCAGAAGAATAAATTCTAGATATAATTAGCAACGAATGTTACATATAATGTTCTATAGTAAAAGTTGATAGATTTTGAGTTATATAGCGGTAACCCAGCTGGTGTTGAAAAAATATGGAAAAATTCACTTTTTGAGGTTAGAATAACTTTGAGCAAATAGATTCCAGTACCTAAAAATTTTTTTCTGTATTCTGAAAAACATTTGCAAAGTGTACCCAAATTTGGTGCATTTTAAAATTTGATCGGACCACTTCACGTGGAAATACCCCATATACATTTGTACTCTTTTTTTTCATTGACAATAATGTTAGTAACTAATAATAATAAGTGTAACTAATAATAAATAATCGAAACAAACATGTAAATAAAGTACTTACTTAGAGGTAGCGTTGTCAGTAAGCGCAGATTTCTTCATCATTTTCAATCTTTTATTTGTTGATATATGTGTATAAACTTTAATTTAACACTGTACCCGATATACGACACACGAGTCACAATGGTTAAGCGATAGTTCTTTTTTTTCTTAACCTTCGAAGGACCCGGATTTAAGAAGTTTTTTCTATTAAAAATCGAGTATTGGTCATGCACAAGAGGCTAAACCAAGTCTTTTACCCGTCGGAACATAACGCCTCGAAATATCATCCCGCTCCTATGAAGGTTAAATTAGGTTGGCTCTCCGTCTAATGCAATCTTCCGAAAAATTACCGAAGAACAGTAGCGTCACTATAAAATTAATTTTTACCACTAGAGACATCTATAAACATCCTAAGGTAATTCCACTGCAATTTTACACTGTTAAACCGCCTATGGTAAAATAAAAAGCCATTGTCGGTAAACACCCTAATATAATTTGCGTCGAGTATATTTCAAGTATATTGTCACGTCCAGACTTGCACAATTACCATAAAAAATATTACAAGAAGGCAAATGGTTAATAAACCATTCGCGTTCCTTTCGCTCTTGTTTGACTAGGACTAGCCTTACGTCTCCGGGAGTAGCGAGCGGAGTTATTTTGAGAGTAGAGATGCAGGATATAATGCGGGATAAATAAAATAATATATGTTTTATTTCGTATTAATCATGCATTATTTATTAAAATATAATATGCTGTTTTTCTTTAAATGAACACGTGAAACTAAATTATTACAGCTTTTTAATGGGCAAAAAAACATAAATTTACACTATTTTATTAACAATTGTATAAAATTCTTTAAGTCGAATAACGATTAATTTTGATTAAATAAACAAATGTACGGCGAACACATTAACACATTATAGAATAAAATATTCGCAAGGTTATTTATTATAAACATTAATAATTAATAATCGAAATAAGAATCATTATAAATAAATGCAGATTTAATTAAAAATTGTTGTCGTTTTAAACATGAATTATTGTTAATCAAGTGTATTTCAAACCGCGAATATTGCAAATCAAATGCAATGCAACGAATAATTATTATAAATAAATTGTAATATATAATAATAATTGTTTTAAAAGAAAACGGTTGGTTCAGCAATCGAAATAACATAAAATATCAGGTTTGCCTTTACGAATAATACAAGCGTATAGATAGCCGAAAAGAATATACCTTAAGTACCCAAATATATAGATATATATGTATATATATATATATATATGTGTATTCGGTGAGGAACGAAGGTCCGCCTCGAACGTGGATAGCGGTGTCAAATTGCTGGATAATGCCCTGCTAGACCTGCGGGCGTCGACGTTAGATGTGTATGCGATTGGAGTCCGATGATTTCCAGATGTCGAAGTCGTAGTTCCTTGACTATGGCTCGTAGATGTCAATGATACGTCTTGATCCCCGGATACAAGATCTCTCGTGATTTTTAATGTGTATTACTTTAAAGTCCGAGTAACAGAGCCACGCCCTCGGATAAAAATGAAAGAGTTGACTAGCAGAGCTTCGCCCTGCGAAAGCTTTAGATGAAAAATTAGGAGTGCCTGTGTCTCTTCTGGGTCCTCTTTATATACCCTAAAATTCTATGCATCTGTCCTTATCTTACGCTTCGCCTTGTCTCACACTTTGCCTTATATGGAGATTGTGTAAGTAGTTCTCGATTTTTCTGTGCTTGCACCCGATTGGACCGTTCGATGTGCGTAGTTAAAAATTATCGAATCCCATGCATTTTCTGTATCGCTTCGTAGTTAATTCGGAGAATTTGCTGTCCCCCTTTTATTACTGCGACGTTACCCAAAGAACGGCTTAATTTATTACTTCCTTCTAATGCTCGAATTTTCTAGTCGATGTTTCCCATTGCCGGCTCTTCTCCGAGCATTGATTTTATAGTGCAGTACAAAAAAACTCTTGCGTAACCCTTCGTTTCGATCTCACTATCGGCGATCCCGCTTATATGCGTATTGGTTTTGAATAATATCTTCAACTCTACGTATCAGTCTCTGTTTCGTTTGAAACACTCGTAAAATAATCTGTGCCTCAGTTCTATAAATTATATTTTATATTATTGCATTTACTTAGAATCATTCTTATCAACCTTATTTTGTTCGTCTTCTAACGCCGTATTTTTTATTCTAACTACGCAGTACTTTTTACGAAAATAATAATATAATTTTCGTCGGGACGCGACAACTCCCCCCTTTTTAAAAACGACGCCCTCGTCGTTGATCAATATAATTATTATATTATTATTTCTCTTACATAAGATATCATACTTAATTTTAAATTATAAACATTATTTCGATTAATTTTTTTTTATTTCTTATGGTGAGCTTTATAAACCATATTACAATTATTTCTTTCGTAGTTCAACTTCGTTTGTTATTATTTTTCATACATCTATTACATTATTTCAAACAGTTTAACAGTATTGATATAGTTCACCTATAAAAATAGATACTAATAAAAAAAAATTTATTATTCCCATTTTTATTCTAGATATTTCGAAAAAATTGTATAATTATTATTAATGTGTTTTCTGTAGATAAAAAAAATGTTATTATCTTAGTTTGTACTCCTAATTTTAGTATACATCAAGTCATGTTAAAAATATATGTTGTTAGTATTTTTTTTGTTCTTGTAGCTACATTTTTTTTACAAAATTTTCAATTTTCTTCTATAATATTTGTATGCTTACATATATATTTTCTAAAAAGTTAAACAAAACAGTTAATATTAGTTTACTTTTTTTTACGTTTATTCATTATAATTCTACTGTTACGAATTGTTAAAGAAGAAAAAAAAATTTCCTATTCTTATGCAATATAGATTCTCCCTTCAATGTGAACAATGTTAGTACATCCTATCTTAATATATTATATATTTTTTTTTAAAAGGATTAGGAGTGAAGAAAATTTGATTTTCTTCGCTCCCCCTCCCCCCCAAATAAATCGAACACATAATTTTTTGACTTTTTTTTTTAGAATTTTCTTTTCAGCCATTATAAACAAAGATTCACTTTTAATAAATATAATATATATTGAGAAATAGTTAATTTAGTTTCATAAGAAAAAGATACAATCGATACAAATGAAAAAATAAAATGAGCAATACTAAGTGACAGTGCGAAAATAGATTAGGCTAATAGGCCCATGTAGAACCATCCTCCTATATCTTGGAGAAAGAGTAGACTACACTGAATAAACGATACGACGAATAATCCCAGCAGTTACGGAACTGCCCGATGCTTGCACATCATGAGATTATGGCAGCAACGGTCGTTTTTATTCGCTTAATTCCATTTTGTTTCACGTTAAAATGACTAATTTACACTCTTTTTATTTTTAGTTTTTTGAGGAATTGTTTAAATATTCGTCATTTTCTTGATTTTATTTAAATTAACAACTGTAGAAACTTATTTGTTATGTTCAAGTAAATAAAGAAAATTGTTTGAAATTTGTTACTTGTTAGTACCAAATGAAAAAAATTAATTTCGAATAATAATTAAATAAATACACCAGAATTTTAGTAACTAATTATATTATTTTTGTATTTCTTTTTTTTAACACATTCTTATATTGGTAATATAAACATGCAAAAAGTAATATTTATCTGTACCATTATTATTGTATATCCTGAATCGTTTTATAAAATTTTAAAATTTATTTGTTATGTAGCCACATTTTTTTTACAAAATTTTCAATTTTCTTCTATAATATTTGTATGCTTATATATATTTTCTAAAAAGTAAACAAAAGAGTTAATATTAGTTTCCTTTTTTTATTTATTCAATTAATAATTCTACTTACGAATTGTTGAAGAGAAGAAAAAAAAATTTCTATTCTTATGCAATATAGATTCTCCCTTCAATGTGAACAATGTTAGTACATCCTATCTTAATAATATTTATATTTTTTATAAAAGGATTAGGAGTGAAGAAAATTTGATTTTCTTCGCTCCCCCTCCCCCCAAAATAAAACGAACACATAATTTTTTGACTTTTTTTTTTAGAATTTTCTTTTCAGCCATTATAAACAAAGATTCACTTTTAATAAATATAATATATAATTGAGAAATAGTTAATTTAGTTTCATAAGAAAAAGATACAATCGATACAAATGAAAAAATAAAAAGAGCAAACATAAGTGACAGTGCGAAATAGAGTAGGCTAAGTAGGCCCATGTAGAACCATCCTCCTATATCTGGGAGAAAGAGTAGACTACACTGAATAAACGATACGACGGAATAATCCAAGCAGTTACGGAACTGCCCGATGCTTGCACATCATAGAATATGGCAGCAACGGTCGTTTTTTTATTCGCTTAATTCCATTTTGTTTCACGTTAATGACTAATTACATCTTTTTTATTTAGTTTTTGAGGAATTGTTTAAATATTCGTCATTTTCTTGATTTTATTTAAATTAACAACTGTAGAAACTTATTGTTATGTTCAAGTAAATAAAAGAAATTGTTTTGAATTTGTTTACTTGTTAGTACCAAATGAAAAAATTAATTTCGAATAATAATTAAATAACTACACCAGAATTTTAGTACTAATTATATTATTTTTGTATTTCTTTTTTTTTACACATTCTTATATTGGTAATATAAACATGCAAAAAGTAATATTTATCTGTACCAATTATTAGATTGTTATGTACGTTTTTTTTATACCATTCGAAACAATTAGCATACTTATTATGTAGAAATAAGAGGAAAATCTTCTAATGTGCCTGTCTTAGTTTTATATTACTAAGTTCTATATAAAAAATTGAATAATCGTATGGAATTAATCGTAGGAAATAAATGTTGTTTTTATTTTAAACCTTTTTCCGTTTATATACATAAAGTAAATGTTAAATCATATTTATGAACAAAGTGTAATTAGAATTGAACACTAGTATGAACTACATTGGCATAAATACTAAATTGTACAATTTTAATTATTATTGTTTTTATTATAGTTGAATTTTGAACTTTATCCACAAAATTGACAAATTAATCGAATTTTCGGCATTTTTTTTTATTAAAATCATATTATAAATATTCTCATACTTTGAATATGAATCGATGATTTTGTCCGACATGTGTATTGATGCTATTAGTGAGTTCACTGTTACTTAATTACTTTAATTAATGAAGTTTTAAACCTTTTTTTTTAATTATTAATTTTAAAAATCTTTCTTTTCCTCCTCTTCTCGTTTCTTTGCAATCGTTGTTTTGTTGTACACATTCTCCTATGTCCATTGAGTCTAGTGTTAGATTTTTTTTGTTTCTAGTATGCGAAAATTCTCCTTATAGATTTATAACCTGCGCGACCAGTAAGAAAATATGACTAATTAACAGAATTACTAGAGTCAAGGTGAGTTCAGTTGTAATTATTTATATAGGTTTACATTTTAAATGGTATTTAAGAAGGATAAGTAACCGTGTTGCTGGAGCATTACCGCAACGAGGAGGAAAGGGTGCAATCAAGCACTCCTTAGGAAGGATAGGTACGGTGTGCTGGAGCATTTACCGCAACGAGGAGGAAAGGGTGCAACTAAGCACTCCTTAGGAAGGATAAGTGATGCGGTGTTGCTGGAGCATTTACCGCAACGAGGAGGAAAGGGTGCAACTAAGCACTCCTTAGGAAGGATAAGTGACGGGAGTTGCTGGAGCATTTACCGCAACGAGGAGGAAAGGGTGCAACTAAGCACTCCTTAGGAAGGATAAGTGACGGAGTTGCTGGAGCATTACCGCAACGAGGAGGAAAGGGTGCAACTAAGCACTCCTTAGGAGGATAAGTGACGGAGTTGCTGGAGCATTTACCGCAACGAGGAGGAAAGGGTGCAACTAAGCACTCCTTAGGAAGGATAAGTGACGGTGTTGCTGGAGCATTTACCGCAACGAGGAGGAAAGGGTGCAATCAAGCACTCCTTAGGAAGGATAAGTGACGGTGTTGCTGGAGCATTTACCGCAACGAGGGAGAAAGGGTGCAATCAAGCACTCCTTAGGAAGGATAAGTGCCGGTGTTGCTGGAGCTTTTACCGCAACGAGGAGGAAAGGGTGCAATGAAGCACTCCTTAGGAAGGATAGTGACAGTGTTGCTTGAGCATTTACCGCAACGAGGAGGAAAGGGTGCAATCAAGCACTCCTTAGGAAGGTAAGTGAAAGTGTTGCTGGAGCATTTACCGCAACGAGGAGAAAAAGGGTGCAATGAAGCACTCCTTAGGAAGGATAAGTGACGGTGTTGCTGGAGCATTTACCGCAACGAGGAGGAAAGGGTGCAATCAAGCACTCCTTAGAAGGATAATTGACAGTGTTGCTGTAGCATTTACAGCAACGAGGAGGAAAGGGGTGCAACTAAGCACTCCTTAGGAAGGATAAGTGACGGTGTTGCTGGAGCATTTAACCGCAACGAGGAGGAAAGGGTGCAACTAAGCACTCCTTAGGAAGGATAAGTGACGGTGTTGCTGGAGCATTTACCGCAACGAGGAGGAAAGGGTGCAACAAGCCTCTTTAGAAGGATAATGACGGTGTTGCTGGAGCAGTTACCGCAACGAGGAGGAAAGGGTGCAACTAAGCACTCCTTAGGAAGGATAAGTCAGGTGTTGCTGGAGCATTTACCGCAACGAGGAGGAAAGGGTGGCAATCAAGCACTCCTTAGGGAAGGATAAGTGACGGTGCTGGAGCATTTACCGCAACGAGGAGGAAAGGGTGCAATCAAGCACTCCTTAGGAAGGATAAGTGACGGTGTTGCTGGAGCATTTACCGCAACGAGGAGGAAAGGGTGCAACAAGCACTCCTTAGGAAGGATAAGTGACGGTGTTGCTGGAGCATTTACCGCAACGAAGGAAAGGGTGCAACTAAGCACTCTTTAGGAAGGATAAGTGACGGTGTTGCTGGAGCATTTACCGCAACGAGGAGGAAAGGGTGCAACTAAGCACTCCTTAGGAAGGATAATTGACGGTGTTGCTGTAGCATTTACCGCAACGAGGAGGAAAGGGTGCAACTAAGCACTCCTTAGGAAGGATAAGTGACGGTGTTGCTGGAGCATTTACCGCAACGAGGAGGAAAGGGTGCAATCAAGCCTCCTTAGGAGGGATAAGTGACAGTGTTGCTGGAGCATTACCGCAACGAGGAGGAAAGGGTGCAATCAAGCACTCCTTAGGAGGGATAAGTGACAGTGTTGCTGGAGCATTTACTGCAACGAGGAGGAAAGGTGCAATCAAGCACTCCTTAGGAGGGATAAGTGACAGTGTTGCTGGGGCATTTATCGCAACGAGGAGGAAAGGGTGCAACTAAGCACTCCTTAGGAAGGATAAGTGACGGTGTTGCTGGAGCATTTACCGCAACGAGGAGGAAAGGGTGCAATCAAGCACTCCTTAGGAGGATAAGTGACAGTGTTGCTGGAGCATTTACCGCAACGAGGAGGAAAGGGTGCAATCAAGCACTCCTTAGGAGGGATAAGTGACAGTGTTGCTGGAGCATTTACTGCAACGAGGAGGAAAGGTGCAATCAAGCACTCCTTAGGAGGGATAAGTGACAGTGTTGCTGGGGCATTTATCGCAACGAGAGGAAAGGGTGCAATCAAGCACTCCTTAGGAAGGATAATGACCGTGTTGCTGGAGCCTTTACCGCAACGAGGTGGAAAGGGTGCAACCAAGCACTACTTAGGAAGGATAAGTGACGGTGTTGCTGGAGCATTTACCGCAACGAGGAGGAAAGGGTGCAATCAAGCACTCCTTAGGAAGGATAAGTGACGGTTGTTGCTGGAGCATTTACCGCAACGAGGAGGAAAGGGTGCAATCAAGCACTCCTTAGGAAGGATAAGTGACAGTGTTGCTGGAGCATTTACCGCAACGAGGAGGAAAGGGTGCAACTAAGCACTCTTTAGGAAGGATAAGTGACGGTGTTGCTGGAGCATTTACCGCAACGAGGAGGAAAGGGTGCAAACTCAAGCACTCCTTAGGAAGGATAATTGACGGTGTTGCTGTAGCATTTACGCAACGAGGAGGAAAGGGTGCAACTTAAGCACTCCTTAGGAAGGATAAGTGACAGGATGTTGCTGGAGCATTTACCGCAACGAGGAGGAAAGGGTGCAATCAAGCACTCCTTAGGAGGAAGATAAGTGACAGTGTTGCTGGAGCAGTTACCGCAACGAGGAGGAAAGGGTGCAATCAAGCACTCCTTAGGAGGGATAGTGACAGTGTTGCTGGAGCATTTACTGCAACGAGGAGGAAAGGGTGCAATCAAGCACTCCTTAGGAGGGATAAGTGACAGTGTTGCTGGAGCATTTATCGCAACGAGGAGGAAAGGTGCAATCAAGCACTCCTTAGGAAGGATAAGTGACCGTGTTGCTGGAGCCTTTACCGCAACGAGGTGGAAAGGGTGCAACCAAGCACTACTTAGGAAGGATAAGTGACGGTGTTGCTGGAGCATTTACCTCAACGAGGCGGAAAGGGTGCAACTAAGCACTCCTTAGGAAGGATAAGTGACGGTGTTGCTGGAGCATTTACCGCAACGAGGAGGAAAGGGTGCAACTAAGCACTCCTTAGGAAGGATAAGTGACAGTGTTGCTGGAGCATTTACCGCAACGAGGAGGAAAGGGTGCAATCAAGCACTCCTTAGGAAGGATAAGTGACAGTGTTGCTGAAGCATTTACCGCAACGAGGAGGAAAGGGTGCAATCAAGCACTCCTTAGGAAGGATAAGTGACAGTGTTGCTGGAGCATTTATCGCAACGAGGAGGAAAGGGTGCAATCAAGCACTCCTTAGGAAGGATAAGTGACAGTGTTGCTGGAGCATTTACCGCAACGAGGAGGAAAGGGTGCAATCAAGCACTCCTTAGAAAGGATAAGTGACAGTGTTGCTGGAGCATTTACCGCAACGAGGAGGAAAGGGTGCAATCAAGCACTCCTTAGGAGGGATAAGTGACAGTGTTGCTGGAGCATTTACTGCAACGAGGAGGAAAGGGTGCAATCAAGCACTCCTTAGGAGGGATAAGTGACAGTGTTGCTGGAGCATTTATCGCAACGAGGAGGAAAGGGTGCAATCAAGCACTCCTTAGGAAGGATAAGTGACAGTGTGCTGGAGCATTTACCGCAACGAGGAGGAAGGGTGCAATCAGCACTCCTAGGAAGGATAGGATATAGGTTTTAGGTTTAGTGATGTGTTAGACTCCAATGATTCTATTTTATTGTAAATCATTTTTTTATAGCAGTAAATTTAAATTTGACTAAGCTTAACTGACATTGAAAATTTAAACCTTTTTCTTACTTTCCTTTGTACATTAACATCATTGTTATCTTAGGCGAGAAGAGTAAAGAGAAAAAGACCTTATTTTTTTGTTATTTGCCTATTCGTTTCTAATTTAATAATCGCGTATTTATTAAATTTAAGTGAGTGTATGCTTTTCTTGTAATGATCTTTCTGTATAATAAAAATATTTCCTTGTAGTTTATTTTCGTCGTTAATTTAGATATATACATATTATTTTTATATCGTTTTTTTTTGTATAAAGTCAGATAAATTGAAATAATTTTATTTTAAGTTGAATGTATGCCAATTGTGATTACAAGATAATAAATATTATTCTATTCACAACCTTTTAGAACTGTAAAATATATATTAGTGCGTATACATATTTTCAAGCACATTGGGGCTATTATATATTATATACCTATGTTTAGGCACTACAAAGGTTCCATATATGAATATCTTAACCTATTAACATGCACTATTTTCGTTTTATTATGAGCTAGCTCTATTTTTACATTTCCCTTGTTATTAACTATTTCTAAAATCCGATGTGGTCCAGTATATTGATCGCCTAGTTTGTATTTCTTCCCTCCTTTTAATAACCAGACATTATCCCCTGTCTGAAATTCTTGATGATTGACTTTCCTGTCGTAATAGAATTTCGACCTATGTTTAGAAGCTATAATTTTTCTCGCGCGATTCCCTGTATTTCGTTTAAACGTTGTCGTAAATTTATAATGTAATCATCATACGTTGGAACTTGTTCTCGTGGGTCTAAAGGTTTGTTTGATGGTAGTCGCGCTTTTCGTACAAAAACAATTTCAAAAGGCGTGTAGAGATGACCCTCATGTACCGACGTATTATATGAAAACGCGGCTAATTCGCATAACTCATCCCATGAGTCATTTCTTTCTATCATTGTTTTTAAATAATCTGCTAAGCTGCTATGAAAACGCTCAACGGAGTTGGACTGAGGGTGATAAGCCGTGGTTTTAACTTGTTTAATCTTAAAAATTTTCGCTACTTCTCTCATCAGACTACTTAAAAATGAGGTACCTTGGTCCGTAATTAACAACGGGGCGCTAAAAATTGAAAAGTGGGTATCGCCATACAGTATTTTGAAAGGTTGCATTGAATGGTTAATATATTATTGTTATTATTTCGAGATCTGGGAAATGGTCCCACAAGATCGACCGATATGGATTCCATAGCCGAGTACGGAGTATCTGTTATTACCATACTTTGTTTAGTTTTAACACGAACCAATTTTTTTAGTTTGCAAGTTAAACAATGTCTAATGTAGTTTTGTACGTCTTTCTTAATATCTGGCCAATAAAAACGTTGTTTTATACGTTTATAGGTTTTTGTTACCCCTTTATGTCCTGCACAAGCAGACTCGTGCATTTCGTTCCATGAAACGTTTTCAATAAATTCGCTCTTCGCGATACTTATTGAACGTAATTTTTCTTTTAATATAATATTTTTCAAATTTAATAGATTCGTTTTTAGATTATTAATAATTTCTGAAGTACTCAGTCGCTCTTCGTCACGTAACACAATAGCAAAATGCATTTTTCCGCTTTTGTTATTGATTCTTATTTCTCCTGGATTTAAATTGGAAAAATGAGGTAGTAATAATTTGGAAGCCAAATTTCTGGATCCTTCATCTAAAGGCATTCCAGTCGTAGTTATGAAATAAACGTAATCTTTTCTCATAAAGAGTTGTTCTTTAACTTCAATGAATTTCTTTTCATCATTTGGTTCTTCGTAAACATCCTTCTCTTCCCAGGACTCGTCAAATTTGTTGTTAAAATTATCTATCTCCATGGGTTGTAATCTTTTGTCTGAGTTGACTATCGTTTCAATTCCCTCGGGGACTTCTTGTATTATGGCAAGGTTTTGACTGGTTCTGTCGATATATTTGCCTTGTTGTGTCGTTTTGCTCTCTTTTCATTGTGGTTTGGCCTTGTTATTTTTCCTGCGCGACTGCGTGTTTCCATAGAATGATTTTTAATAACATAAACGGGTTCTTCTATAGGATTTCTTGATAACGCGTCAGCATTAACGTTACTTTTACCGGCTTTGTATACGATGTCAAAGTCGTATGCATTCAGTTTTATTCTCCATCTACTAACTCTGAATGTCGGATCTACTGAGTTTTTAAACCAAACAAGTGGTTTATGATCTGTTATAATGAGGAAAGGACGGCCTCTTAGATAGCAATCGAACTGAGTAACGGCATACAGTATGGCTAATGCTTCCCTTGAGTAAATATCATATTTTTGCTCGACTTTGTTTAATACTCGTGAAACATAAGCAACTGGTAGGTCGGTTCCCACCTCTCCTTGTGATAATATTGCTCCTATTGCTGTACCGCTAGCGTCACAAGTCACTATAAATGGTTTGTTAAAATCTGCGATTTGTAGTATTGGTTGTTTACACAATTTTTCTCTTAAATCATCGAATGCCTTTTGAACCTCGCTGGACCATAGGAAAGGTGCGTCTTTCTTTAATAAATTACTTAATGAATCGTCTATAATAACCTGCTAATCCTAAAATTGACGTATGTTTTTCACTGTTTTGGAATTGGAAATTTTTTTACTGCTTCTAATTTTTTTGGATCCGGCAAAAACCCTTCTGGTGATAGTACGTGTCCCAGATACACTACTTCTCTCTTTAAAAATTCACATTTGTCTGGCTGTAATTTCAGATTTGCGGCGCGTACTCTTTGCAAAAATTTTTCAAATTTTTGGTTATGTTCCTGAATATTTTTAGCGTATATAACTGCGTCGTCAAGGAATAAAAATATTTCTTTGCCTTGCATGCCCTCGAAAAACACGATCAATCATTCTTTGAAAAGTGGCTGGAGAGTTGCATAATCCCATAGGCATTGTTTTAAATTGAAATAAACCGAATGAAGATGCAAAAGCTGTTTTATGTCGATCTTCTTGAGCTAACGGAACTTGTAAAAATCCTTGACATAAATCCAAGACGGTGAATACACGATTTTCTGGTCCGATTTGATCGATAATATCTAGTATATTAGGTAATGGGTATCGATCTTTTACGGTTTTATCGCTTAATTGTCGAAAATCGACAACTAGTCGGTATCGTTTATTACCCTGACTATCAGGCTTCTTTGTTACTAGAAAAACAGGCGACGTATAATTGGAACTTGAAGGTTCAATTATGTCTCCTTCAATCATTCCTTTTAATTGTTTATTAAGTTCGCTTTTGAGAGCATGAGGAAATCTATATGGCTTAGCTGTGATTGGTATGTCGTCGACAGTCGGTATCTTATGTTCTATAGCATTTGTCACGCCTAATTTTTCTCCTTTTAGACAGAAACAATCCGAATATTTATCAATTAAATTTTCTATAGATTGTCTTTGCTCTTCGTCCATTTTATCAAAATGCAAGGCTTCTTTAACCGTTCATTACGATTAAGTGCACTTGTATCCTCCGTTATGTTAAGTATCCTCGCTTCAGATCGATCGTCAGAAATGTCGTGTATGTCGACCTCTTCACTTTCATAACTATAAAAATTATTAATATAAGGTTTATTTGAATAAACCAAATAACTGTTATTCATTTCGTTTTCGTGTATGGCTTCAACAAATTCGCTTCGTAAATTTTCGTTTATAACTCGTTCATTCAATAAAAAATCGCTAGGGTCCTCATCCTGTTCATTTTCTTCCTGTATGTTTATTAAATTCTCATTATTTATCTTATTTTCAGTTTCTTCAGTTCCTTGTTTGTTTATCCATAATATTTCGGTTCTCGGGATAGTATCTAACTTTTCCCCCGACATAACCAATTCTTTGTTATTCAATTTACAAACATAACTAACATTTTTATCACGAGGTCCGCATTTATCGCCCTCCTCGATTTCGTAATTCATTCGTACTTGACAATTCAACTTTTTATCAACAAAATTTTCCTTATTTTCACGAGGTCCGCATTTATCGCCCTCCTCGATTTCATAATCCATTTGTACTCGACAATTCATCTTTTTATCAACAAAAGTTTCCTTATTTTCACGAGGTCCGCATTTATCGCCCTCCTCGATTTCATAGTCCATTTGTACTCGACAATTATTAACTGTCTTATCCAATAAATTTTCTTCATTTTTTATTTCATTTTCAATATCATACTTCAGGTCAACTTCGTTTTCATAATTAGTACAGGATGGACTCCCAACCATCCTATCAAACAATGGTGCTTCAATAATACCATAATTTTCAGTAATTTCATCAAATTTTTCTTTAATACGTGGCTCAGTCACATCACATACCCGTGGCTGCGCTTTTCCATTATTTATTCGTAATCGTTCTTCCTTCATTAATCCATAACAATTTTCACTTGCTTTACATGTATTATTCCTTAGATCCGACTCCTCGTCGATCTGATGTACTTGTATTTCGTCCTCTTTATAATCGTCATATAACTCTTGTTCTTTTTCACTGTGATTGTATAGGTTTTTGTCGTTGCCATTTTGATTTCTTTCATTTTTTTGTTCTTGTTCGTAGATTTCATACGATTCGTTTGTGTCAAATTTTATAAACGTTTCATCATTTTCGTGTAATTGAAAATCACTTGACGTTTCTGAGTCACTATCGGTATAATTATAAAATCTTGAATTTTTCATGTTCGTATAACCATTGTTTTCCCTTGGTTTTGGCATATATCGTATCGACTTTCGGTCATAATTTTCGATATTCTCCATTATATATATCGATTCATCCGTTTGCATATTATTTGCATTTTCAAAGGGGAGAATTAATCCGTTAAATTCTAAATATTGTTCCAAATAATTTATTTTTGCATCGTTTCTACGGAAAAAATCGGTGCCTAAGATTCCGTCTTGTTGTATAGGGAACGAATCATGTACTAAATTGAGTTCCACGGGAGATCCTTCGAAATCTACTCTGATTTTACCACGAGTAGTTAATGAGTGGTCAGTTATGCCTTTAACAATATAATATCATTTTCGTCAATTTTTACGCGAGAGTCTACCTTTGATTCTTTAATTAGACTTACCGATGCTCCTGTATCTAGCAAGAATTTTAACGGACGTCTTAACTGACCGGTATCGAAGATTACGACCGGGGCTGAACTTTGTTGGCTTAAATTTATTTTCGCGGTGCGGAGGGGACGTTTGAGCGGGATTCCGCGCTCGAAGTAGAGGGAATTTGATTCGTAGCCTCTCTCTCGACACTCCTCGGAGAGAGAGTATCGGTGTTTCCCTGATTTTGATTTCCTTCTCTTATTTCTCTTTGTAACTTATAACAATCGCGCTTTATGTGACCGGGTTTTCCGCAATGAAAACAAGTAACTGGTGATCTTATATTATTATTCGATTCGTTATTAATATATCGTGATTCTTGGGAAGTTGGATTAACCGGCTCGCGCACACCGCGAGTCCCGGAATTATTTCCCCTATCTTCTTTGTTAAATTGTTGCGATGAATATTTATTATTATTATAACGAACAAAGGAATCATTTTTATCTCTCTCCCTATTTGGTAAAAATTCCGTCTGATTTTGATACTCGTTCCAACCACCAAATTGTAAATTCGGTCTATTATAATTACGACTGTTATCCGAGCGATTTTGTGGGCTGTATGAACTGGTTATGGGATTGCGTCGGTTGTTATTATCGGAAAATCTTTCCGCAAAACTTCGTGCTAATTTGAAACAATTAATGGCTCCATGACCAGTCTTAGAACAATATTGACATACAATCGGAGAGTTATTCGAAATATAGTTTACTTTACGCGTTTCTCGAGTTGAACGAAAACGAGCCTCTTCTCGGCTCGGCGTCTCCTCGTCCAAGACGCTACAAGCGAACTCGCGCTCCACCTCGAGCGCTTGTTCACGAGAATTTCCCAACGAAGCCCTTTTAAAAAGAATTTTAAACAATCTCGCCTTAGCTCAAGCATGAAATGATCTGCTATCGTGACTCGTCCCTCTCTGTCGGCCCCTTTGACTATTTCATTTTTTATTTCTTGTAATCGATTAAAATAAGCAACGACTGTCTCATTGTTTTTCTGTTTAATTTAGCAAGTTCTCCCGTCTACTCGTAATATGTTTTTATCGATCCGAAGGTGTTTTCGAAAAAAGCGGATATCTCTTTGATAGAATTAAAATTTTCTCCGCGCGCACAAGTTAAAGCTTCCCCATATAAACGCATTCGAATAAGTTTTGTTAATTCTTTTTCGTACTCCGACGGTAATATTTCTTTTGCTTCGTTGCATCAGTCCAAAAATTGCGATAAATTTATATTATGACCGTTAAATCGCGGTATTAAATCTAGAGCGTCCTTTAGCGATAAACCTCGAATTTGAAACGTCATTGTTTTATTGTTAATTTGTTTTTTAACTTCACTTTTATCTAATTTTTTTGGTTTTGTTCCGGTGTTTGTTCTTAATTCGTCTAAATTAACTTTACTAAATAATTCGTCTTTAATCTTAGAAGAGTTTGCTTGTTCGGGTGATCTTTTAATTAATTGATTATCGAAGGGAACTGTAAAATCTGTCGCGCCTTGAATTAGTTTTTCGTCGAGTACTTTCGCCGTGTCTGTCACTAGTGCCTTTGCTTCCTCAGTCTCTTTTTCGATCGGTGCGGAAAAAATATTTAACGCGCCTTTAATCTTATTTATGATACCTTGAAAAGTTGTCCCTTTTTTTACACTTTCTTGTAAACTTTCTATGATTTTAGGTTCCTCGAGATAAGAATCTAACAACTCTTTTTTTACTTCAGTCGCGAGCCGTTTTCTTACCGAGTTTATAACGTTATCCGGTGTTAAAATCAATGGTTCATATGGACGATAAATTGGGGCTGGCCTACTAAAATTAACAGGATTATTCGCGATAAGTTCTTTTTGTTCCTCGTATTTCAAACAGCGGGTTTTAAACTAAAATGTTTTACGCGCGTGGGAGTAATTATTGTGTCTTCTTGTTCGTCTTCACTAACTTCGGAAATAGAAAGATCAGTTGGAAAAAAAGGGTCTCTATATTCAAAATCGCGAGGTATTTTTATAGATAATGAAATATTTGCTGCACTTTTTTCTAGTCTATCCTTTAAATAATTTATTTCTTTTGTCAAATTTTGCACTGTTTCCCTAGGAGTTTTAGTTAAATCGAGAGTATCGAGAGTCTGAACTTTTTCTTTGTATTTTAATAACGTATCATTCATAGAAAATTCTAAACTCGTGTTTCTTTGTTTATTTACATAACAATCAGTATTTTTAGGCGAACCTGACATTTTATATCTAAACACATTATTCCTTCAATCTCTTTTTTTTTCTCAAAAATATGAGTTTCCGGCCGATGCACCAAATTTATTATAATAATTAATACAATCTGTCACGTCCAGACTTGCACCAATTACCATAAAAAATATTACAAGAAGGCAAATGGTTAATAAACCATTCGCGTTCCTTTCGCTCTTGTTTGACTAGGACTAGCCTTACGTCTCCGGGAGTAGCGAGCGGAGTTATTTTGAGAGTAGAGATGCAGGATATAATGCGGGATAAATAAAATAATATATGTTTTATTTCGTATTAATCATGCATTATTTATTAAAATATAATATGCTGTTTTTCTTTAAATGAACACGTGAAACTAAATTATTACAGCTTTTTTAATGGGCAAAAAACATAAATTTACACTATTTTATTAACAATTGTATAAAATTATTAAGTCGAATAACGATTAATTTTGATTAAATAAACAAATGTACGGCGAACACATTAACACATTATAGAATAAAATATTCGCAAAGTTATTTTATTATAAACATTAATAATTAATAATCGAAATAAGAATCATTATAAATAAATGCAGATTTAATTAAAAATTGTTGTCGTTTTAAACATGAATTATTGTTAATCAAGTGTATTTCAAACCGCGAATATTGCAAATCAAATGCAATGCAACGAATAATTATTATAAATAAATTGTAATATATAATAATAATTGTTTTAAAAGAAAACGGTTGGTTCAGCAATCGAAATAACATAAAATATCAGGTTTGCCTTTACGAATAATACAAGCGTATAGATAGCCGAAAAGAATATACCTTAAGTACCCAAATATATAGATATATATATGTATATATATATATATGTGTATTCGGTGAGGAACGAAGGTCCGCCTCGAACGTGGATAGTGGTGTCAAATTGCTGGATAATGCCCTGCTAGACCTGCGGGCGTCGACGTTAGATGTGTATGCGATTGGAGTCCGATGATTTCCAGATGTCGAAGTCGTAGTTCCTTGACTATGGCTCGTAGATGTCAATGATACGTCTTGATCCCCGGATACAAGATCTCTCGTGATTTTTAATGTGTATTACTTTAAAGTTCGAAAGCTTTAGATGAAAAATTAGGAGTGCCTGTGTCTCTTCTGGGTCCTCTTTATATACCCTAAAATTCTATGCATCTGTCCTTGTCTTACGCTTCGCCTTGTCTTACACTTTGCCTTATATGGAGATTGTGTAAGTAGTTCTCGATTTTTCTGTGCTTGCACCCGATTGGACCGTTAGATGTGCGTAGTTAAAAATTATCGAATCCCATGCATTTTCTGTATCGCTTCGTAGTTAATTCGGAGAATTTTCTGTCCCCCTTTTATTACTGCGACGTTACCCAAAGAACGGCTTAATTTATTACTTCCTTCTAATGCTCGAATTTTCTAGTCGATGTTTCCCATTGCCAGCTCTTCTCCGAGCATTGATTTTATAGTGCAGTACAAAAAGCTCTTGCGTAACCCTTCGTTTCGATCTCACTATCGGCGATCCCGCTTATATGCGTATTGGCTTTGAATAATATCTTCAACTCTACGTATCAGTCTCTGTTTCGTTTGAAACACTCGTAAAATAATCTGTTCCTCTGTTCTATAAATTATATTTTATATTATTGCATTTACTTAGAATCATCCTTTATCAACCTTATTTTGTTCGAATTCTACGCCGTATTTTTTATTCTAAACTACGCAGTACTTTTTACGAAAAATAATAATATAATTTTCGTCGGGACGCGACAATATGACATATATTTCTAATTAACTAACATTTAGTTTCGATTATTGAAAAATATAATTTTTATTTTTCTAAAATACCGATATTGTATTTGCAATATGTAGTTTTCTAACAATTCTTTCATTTCTTTGTCGAATATATGAACATTCTATTAAATTATCAATCAGCAATTACATATCATATTATTGATAAATCTATAATAATTTACTCGATACTTTTTTTTATCGTTATTTTCATACTTTAAAATTAGTATATCTGTAAATTAAAATTCGATATACTGATCTTCCTAATCTATGTTTCATTTTTCGAATGGCGGACCAAAATCGTAGAGAACAGTCGATAAAATGATACCCACCCAATGCAACATCTATTAACTGATACACAACATTATTATAACCTGCATGTCATACGCTACACATTCATTAGATATAATTACATTTAACAAGTTTAAATACATAATATTTAAAAAAAAAGTTCTACTCATAAGTATAGTCAACTGTACTCAGTTTTACACATGACTGGATGTCGAAATTACAAGTAAAATATTTTTAACTTAAAATTCCTTGTCTTTAAATGTCGACCATCGTTTCTTTTTAAAAGACGTTAAAAAATAAAATTATGCTGTCAAAGTTGTGACAAGCTATTTGATTTATTAATTAATATATAATAATTACCATCAAAAAATGATTTCAGGATATTGAAAAACAATCAATACAACAAAGTACTAAACAAAGAATGGTCAAAGATTGATTTTATCAAAACGATTCCTTGTATTCTTTAAAAAAAGCATTACATCTGCAAACTATAGACAACGTTCATTAGGCATTCAAGTGTGTAGACATTTTTGCGTACACGGTTATTTTACACCGTAACTATCTACAAATAGACATTAGAAATATCGAGCAGCATG
Organism: Theocolax elegans; assembly: GCA_026168455.1. NCBI lineage: Eukaryota > Metazoa > Arthropoda > Insecta > Hymenoptera > Cerocephalidae > Theocolax > Theocolax elegans. The sequence goes on along the minus strand of CM047430.1, from coordinate 38,702,904 downwards.
TTTATAAGCATACTTCGAATATTGCAAATGAAAAAAGTCTACGAACTGGTCATTAAGGAACACAGGAAGTGCTAAAATATGTTTTTGTTAAGGGATACAAAATTATTGTAAAAATATTTAAAAAATCAATTATAATAAATCCTTGCCAATGGAACAAAAGTGCGAAACTACACAATAAATGTTCATGTATTAATGCATATCGAACATGAAAAATAACAAAATTAAAACATAATAAACAAAAAAAGTTTCTTACACAGATCTGTCGATTCTCGAAGCAATTGAATCGGCGCCGCACAGCGTACACGTAAAGTCGAAGAGACGAGAAGGTCCGCAAAGCCCCCACTTCCTTCGCTCAGGTTATTCAGGTTCCACAAATCGGGTGGGTATCATTTTATCGACTGCTCAATATACTTTTACTCTGCCATTCGAAAAATAATATAACATTATAAATTCGCACGAAAGATTTAGTATAAAAAAGAAAAAAATTGAATATGCGTTAGTTCGACAGTCTAAAAAACTAATTAATGTAAGTGACAACCATGATAATTATATATTCAAAGACTAGATTCAAAATTTGTCGAATACTTCCTGCACAATATAGAAAAACATAAGTTAGAATTTTTCTTAATTTGAAAATATTATACTACGATTTTGCATACATAAAATTACCAAATATATATTTTTTAATTATATCGATGGTAAATCCTTCGACTGCAATAAAAATCATAGATTATTTTAGATAGTCGATATTCCAGACTGAACAGTTATCAAGTAAAAAATAATAAGTCTTCTATTCGGTAGGTGGCAGCATTATATATAGATTTCATAGAGGAAGCTTTGTGATAGTAAAATTTTTTAACATGTTAGGAGTCGCAATCACGTATTTTTAGAAAATGTCTGTATGGATGTGTGTGTGTGTGTGTCTGTGTATGTCTGTGTATGCTGTGTGTGTACGTATACTGCCGTATTTTTTAAATTACTCTATCAATATCGCTCACCTTGCGTGTGTAGTTTACTTTTTATTTTCCGAATTTTGGAAAAGAATGTGGTTATTTATTACCCGAACTGTTTTTGTTTTGACAACAATTTTCGATTAATGAAAAATTAATTTTCGATAGAGTATCCAAAAAGTACGACTTTACGTACTGTTTTGCGGACGTAAAGTGCGACTTTACGAACACGTGTACAATCTTTATGGACACGTGTACAAAAAAAAATATTGTATTGAAATTGCTAAGAACTTTACGGATACTCTCTCGAAAAGTAATGTTCGCGCCTCGGCCGTAAGCTTTTTCAGCCTCGCATGTAAAGTAGCGATCCTCGGACCTGCTTCGCCGGTCCTCGGACGCTACTTTCCACACTCGGCTGAAAAAGTTCTACCTTACGGCCTTGGCACGAAAACTACTATTTTCAAAATTTTGGATATTATTGTCTTTTTTTAAATTGGACCAAATGTACTTTGTAGAGAATAACAAAATCTATCCACTCTATTTTGGATTGACAAATTATCTCTATTAGTTTTTTAGTTATTTAAAAAAAATGATTTTATGGAAAATATTTTATATTTTGGAAATTAATTGAACAAATGTGCTGAAAAAATTTACGATGAAGGAACCTATTAATGGTCATAAACTGTAAAAATTTCAAGTAATTATATCGACTAGTTTTCATTTAAAAAATGAAAAAGTGGAAAAATTAAGTTGTCTGTGGCAAACGTTTTCGCGAATAAAAAGCATTTAATCCGCTTGAAATTTTGAAAAAGAATAGTCTTTTTATCAAATAATTGATCAAATATGTTGAAAAAAATTGTGGTAAGAGAAAATAGTAATTTAGCAACTAGTAAAAATTTCAAAATCTTTCATGGATTCACTTTTGAGAAACAGATCATAATCTAAAATGTAATTTTTAGTAAAATTTTGTTTACTTAGAAACTAATCTAATGTTGAACTAATCATATTTTTGGAAGAAAATGTTTTTAGAAAGTTCAAAGTAAAGCAAAAAATATCCTTTCTTATATTTTCAATTAACATCCAAAATTTTTTAAGCCAGATGATGAAATATTCAGTCTGATTGAACAGAATTTTCTTATTAGAAAGAAACATTCTTTGGACATTTGAAATAGAAGATTGTGAGTAATATTAATCGACAATTAACAAAATTACCTTTATTTCTCTAGTATAATCAATTTTGTTATTACATTTCTCATAGAGATATGTATTATTAAACACTAAATAAAATACGTTTTAAATGATAAATTGAAAACATTTATGAACTTTTAGAAGGTACTGTAGGTAGAAAAAAAAAGAAAGAAAAAAAAATTTTTATAGTTTTCAAAAATCTTAAATTAAATATTGGTGAGGTTTTTAAGTGGTAGGCAATTTTGAGACATATTATTTATTAATGGATATTATCATAGTAATTAGAAAATTTTTTTTATTTTTTTCTTTCAAAATACAATTAAAATACAGTAGATAATATAGGACGCAGTGCAACATACAGAAATATAAAATACGTTTCTTTCACATAATTTGTTTATTATGATTACTACATTTCTCTACGCAATCATTAAATCATACAAAATATTTTTGATAGTGTGCGTAAAATGGCACTTTACGCATTTTAAAAATTTTTTGAATGCCGTTTACACACACGGTATCAAAAAATAATGTTCGATACACGTGTGAAAGATGATTTCCGACTAGCGTGAGTATCACCCTCGCTTCGCTCGGGCGATAGGAGTCGCGCGAGTCAAAAATTAACACTTTCACACTTGTACCGAAAACTACTATTAAAATCTCGGACTTAGTCATACAACTAATGGTAAATACCCGGTTATTTGAAATTTAAAAATTATTATTAAAAATGATGTGTTTTATTATTGTTTACTTATATATTCTTAAATATTGAGTCGCATTTGTCCTGCAAGCTGGACATATTGGGGATCGACTGGTCCACAGTCTATCAGCGCAAGTCCTGCAAGTACATAGGTGTCCACAAGGGACGAATGCGAACAGTGCTTCCAATGTAAAGCAACATACGCATCTGTTTTGATTTCCTGAAAAATTCAAATGATATATAAAATTATTTAATGTATTTTATCTTTTTATGAACATTTAAAAATAATTGTTTAACGGCTATAATTATACTATATTATAAGGCTATCTTGAAAATTTACCTTCTAAAATAGGTCGTTGTGGATCATTCTGCCTTTCTCTTTGATTTTGACGAATATTAGGAGCAACAGCAGGAACAGGGCCTACAGGAGCCTCCACTGCTTGTATTGGAGGTATTGCTTCGTTTTCGTCTATTACTTCGATTGCGTCTAAAGGTAGTACTGCTTCGATTGCGTCCATTGCAGCAGCTAGAGGAAGAGGCATTACTTCTACATCTGGAAAAAATATCATTCTTAACTTAATGCACGTAATACTTATTACAAATAAATTGTAGAAGTTATAGGAGTTTACTTGGATTATCTCGTATTTCTTGAATATTTTGATTACGCCTCGCTCTCCTGCGCCTTCTTCTACGATGCAGAGGAATAACGTGCTGACGCTCATTAACATTTTGAAGATTTTGAACGTTTTCAACGTTTTCTGCATTTTCGACATTTTCATCAATTTGCTGTTCTTCATTACGTTGTTCCATATGAATACCAGCAATGGCTCTTATGCGTCGTGCTTCTTCCACATTTGGTAAAATTTCTACAAAACCTTTGACGTTCACAATCGAATAATCGAATTCAGGATCTGGAATAACTATAAGAAAGTAATAATTATAATTATTATTAGCAATATAATAATATATTCGATTAAACATTGAATATAATTTTCAATTTGTTACCATCTGGCAAAATATTATGTGGGTGTTCTTGAACAAATCGAACAGTGAGTTCTCCACTTATGGCCTGAATAGCATGTATTCTATGACTGTATTAGAGCCTTTCCATAGGGCAACATTGCACCGTCTAGCTGACAGTATTTGATTGCCCTGGTTCCTCCGTCATTCGACTTTGGCAACCCCTCAGGATCAAGTAGCACATCTTCCTATTACTCCCCGAATCCCCGGGGAGGTTTTGCGGTAGGTGGCCTAACGTTCGAATGAATGCAGTTTACAGGAGAAATTCCTTTGCATTTCGTGAAGCGTTAGATCCCTCTATTCTCGTCGTTTAGACGAGGCCGTTCAATTCAAGGGTTCTAAATATTCCACGATGGGATTCGACTAGCGTTCCCTGTTGAGGGAAGCCCTTAAGCACTCTGTACGAACTGGAAAGTCTGATGAGACAGTCTGACCAGCGTCACAGTACAGTGCTTTATGCATGATTGCCAGGGGAGTGGCCGTTTCCTCGAAACATCCGCTCTTTGACTATCATATGGGTTAGGCGTCTTTGGAGTCTGGGGTCGGTCTCTGGAGTTGTCCTCAAGTATCAGCTTGGAAGGTTCTATGTACCTTTTGGCGAACTTGTTGAATGCCTGGTACAATTCCCGGCTACTCACTAGTACACTCGGTTCGCATGGCCACGTGTGACCATGTTGCCGGACCAAGTCCACCAGAGGTTTCCGGATCTCGACTACGCAGGGACAATCGAAGAGTATATGGCTAGAAGTTTGTTCCTCTCCACATTCACATCTCGAATCTTCGCTCAACCCGAAACGGTTCAGGTAAGACTTAAAAGATCCGTGTCCCGTTAAGAACTGCGATGTGTAGTGGTTAGGCTTTAGCCACCCCTTTCGCAACCTGTCATCGACATTGCTGAAATACTTGTGTGTCTCTGAACCTTTGCTCGTGGAATCCCACCTTCTCTGCCATTGATCCATGATTTGCTTTCGAACTTTATCTTTCTCAATGGCAGTCGGATCTTTCGAGTTTCCACTTCGGCTTCGTTCGACTGGTTCATCTGACGATTGGACAAATTCGCTACGCCTGATATGGTAATGAGCGACCCTCTCATCTAACAATAAGTCGACGGGAGGAGAGGCAGAGATCACCTGAAGTGCCTCATGGGAGACAGTGCTATAAGCTTTCGAAGTCCAGACTAGGGTCCTCCTTTGCAAAGTAGCAAGGATTCTCCTACTGTGACTATTAGCCCTGTTCCACCATCCTGCCGCAGCGTAGGCGACAATTGGGATGAAGAGGCACTTATATATCAGACTGATGGATTTTTCTTTCATCCCCCAATTCGCGCCAGAGAGGAGATGTAGTCGACCGAGGAGGTCGAACCACTTTTTCTGCACGTTTTTAACGTGCTGAATGACTCCAAATCTAGATTCGAACGTGACGCCCAGGTACTTCATTTCTTTAAGCATACGAATGTTTTGGCCTCCCAGTTTAACTATGGGAGGCTTGCTTGAGTTAAGTTTGCCTTTCAATAATATCATTCCCGACTTGGGGATTGATACTTCCAGTTTGTGTAATTTGCACCAGTTCTCGACGATGTTAATCATACGCTGCGCCTCTGTTTCAAGGTGACGCCGGCTTTTGCCTTCAACAATTGTTATATTGTCGTCGGCATATGCTATCGAATTGAAGCCTGCGTCATGAAACTCTTTGAGTAGGGTGTCATAATCTAAATTCCATCCAAGTGGACCGAATATAGATCCCTGGGGGCAACCTTTAGTTACTTCCTTTCGTGCTTCGTCGTACGTAACTCTCATGCACACCTTTCGATCTTGAAAGTAACTTTGTATAAGGTTATAGACGTTTGTGGGGCATTGTCTGTCTTTAAGCTGTTACAAAAGACTAGGCCACCACAGATTGTCAAAAGCCCCAGAGATGTCGAGTGGGAACGCTAAGACGTAGTTGCACTGGCATTCCTCTACTATTTGCGTCAGCCTTATTATCGCATCTTCCGTCGACTTTCCTGGTGTGAAACCATATTGGTCAGTCGACGTACTGATGTGTGTGCGCTCCGATGTTTGTCCTGACTCCGAGTTCACAGGCTGTTTTAGTCGCTCTATAATGAGCCTTTCCAACGTTTTGCCCATTATGCTTAGTAAGCATATGGGCCTGTACGACTTCACAGCCTGCTCATCTTTGTCAGGAGCTTTGAGCAACGTAATCAGCATTCCCTCTTTCCATCTCTTTGGGAAGACACCATACTTGAGACAAGCATTGTACCTCCGCTTCAATTCTGTCAGTACCTGGACTCTTCCCGCTTTTGTTGGTTCGAATTGCTTGAACTATTTCAAGCCGGGTAAACGGAGGTGCCTCACTCAAGATATATTCTTCCAGGCAAGCCTGTCGGATCTCCTGGTGAGCATCTGTCTCTCCTGATTTGTCATCGTCTGGTACTAACTGCTGAAGCAGAGATTCGCACGTTTCCTTCCAGGTGGTGCTCATCTTGCCCGATACAACTCGGTACGGAAGGCTCCATACGTCTTTGTTGCGTTCGAGCATGATATAGCTCCTCCAGCTCCTCTTTCTGGACTTACTTGTTTCAGACTTGTATTCTCTCTTGGCTTTTCTTACGAGGCTGAGCGTATTGCTCTGGAGCCTTTGCGATCTGGTCTCAGACGTCCCGCTTCTCTTCCTCTGGTAGAGCCAACTGCATTCGAGTCTTTTGGTTCTACATTTGAGGTGTGCCAGCCGTGGATTCCACCATGGAGCGGATTTGGAAAACCGCCTCTTCATGGGGATCGCCTTCTTACAAGCATTAATGATTGATTCTTCGAGTTTGTCGGCGTATGTGTCGACATCCTCTTGAATCTATCTGCAAGTCCGATAGGCGCGTCTTTTCGACTTTTAGAGCCTCTCTGAAGACTTCCAGTCCGCTTTTCGGACATTCAAACGCGGTTTCATTATCTTTACTTGGCGAGTCGGTTGTCTTTTAAAGTCCAATGTTATGGAGATAGGTCTATGATCACTCGTGCTCCAGTCCTCGACCTTCCAATCGGCTATGAGGTGGCTTAGGCTCCTGATCACGAGTGTTACGTCTATGAAGGTTTCCCCTCTTACGCTTACACACGTGGCCTGCTGCCCTTGCCGGTTCACAACCGTGAGGTCATGTCCGAGAATAAAGTCCTCAAGTAGTTATTCTCTGCCATCTCTCGTTGGCGAGTCCCACCAAGTAGACTTAGCATTCGCGTCCATTGCTATAAGAACCTTTTGGTCTTTAAGCTCGGATAGAATGCGTCTAAGCTGCGTCAGATATATCCCTATGTGATCTCTGAATTGGCAGTATAAAGTGACCACATAGAAGTTGCCAAAGCGACCTCTCACCATTGAGCATAGGCAGTGGCTGGTGCAGAGCTGGGAGATTTGTGTGTACGTGAGGGTACCAGAGCTATATAAAATAGCTGCCGAGGGTTTTTCCTCGGGCTTGGTCCCTACTATCCTGCCAATGCTTAGTCCAATCCCCGAAATACATCCTTTAAAGGAGTATGGTTCTTGGACCAAAGCCAAATCTACTCCTGCTCTGACCATGTGTTCGCGAGTTTCGTCTGTGACGTTTCTCGCACGAGCCATGTTTAGTTGGAGGATCTTAACTTTCAGGCCTCTGTTAGAGCTTGACTCTGTTGGAGGCCCTTCTGTACGAGTCCGACTCCTGACTAAACTTTTTCGATCGACATGGTTTGTGTCCAGGCGTGCCGCCTTGGAGGGCCCTTTCGTCGATCCACCCTTTCGCTTTCGAGGACGCTGCCGTTCCTTATTGGAAGAGGGCATCTTTTGATGGTAAGCGCTTGTTAGCGGTCCACTCAAGTGCAATTATCTCCTAAATTAAAACGTTTAAAGATTTCTTGATATCCCCCACAAGATATCGAAAATAGCGTTGAAAATACGCGAGTGCCGGGTCCGTACGGCTGGAGAGATTCTTCTTAAGACTAAACTTATCGTTTCGTACTATGTACAATATTTACAAACCTTATATATTACCTTACATCTACTATTTACATTTACACCTTGTGATTTTAATATAGATCGGGAGAATTGAAAGGATGAGTGAGTGTTGGGTTGAGAAATAAAACTCTTTATTTCGCGAACAGAACAAAAAAGACACTTGTCAAGGCATAAAAACTTGCAACGTTTCGTTTTGTCTATTTTAAATTATTGTTAATAATTACCTTTAGCAGCCTTCTGGGTCCGCCGAAACGTTGTCGAACAGTGGTGCTTTTACGGCCAAATATATATTAATTAAATATTAATCATAATAAATGCAACCTGAGTTGCTTTGATATTTATTTTAAAGAAAAATGTTAATAACTGCTATGCAGAAAATTATTATATTGTGGTAAAAAGAAAGAAATAGATACAAAAGGAAAAGCATTTATTAGACGTAAAAAATAAAACTTATGTTTTCAAATTGCCGACCACTCTAAATAACTCTTGTAAATTTATGAGAAGAAGAAAAATGTCGGAGGAAATATGGATAAAACAGGTATTCAACAAAATATACAGTATATATGTTTTATCTAGAAGATTCTTTAGTTTATTTTTAGTTAATACAAAAAAATAAAAAATGTATAAATATATTTGTATTTATTGATTGTGCACTTTAAGGATCGTTTAAGAGTTTATTTATTTTTCCTTTTTATATAGAACATTTATTTCGTAAATGCGAGCCATTGTAATTTGAAACTAAATTATATAAGAAATATATATGTAAAAAAAAAGAAAAATGCTGATGAATCTGAACGAAATTAACAAAATGAAAATTACCTACCCGAGTCCGACCCGAAATACAAAGGGGATGAAAATGTTAGTCAGGGAGGTAGGATTTTAAATTATTTTGCGCACTTTAGAAGGGAAATTTGAGGCCAGCAAAAACCTGGAGACCCTTTGGGTTCAAGTACGTTAGGCCTAGGGCCGACGAACTATCCCGGTCATACAGGGCGAGTCGAAGACTCTTTTTACTTTGCTTCGTGGGCTCGGGTTAGTGGACTTAATAATAAAAAAAAAAAATATAATACTATCCGAAAGGCTAGCCGAGGCTTGCCTACCCAGTTTGGCCTATTGGCGTAATCCTGGGGGATAGTAATTATATTATCAGGAGATAATTATATCTCCTTAATTACTCAGCTTACATTTAACTCCTTGGCTGGTACCGGACGCGGGGTGGTCCTCCGGGAGCGGCTTCCTTCGACGTCGTGGGACGAGAGCAGAGAGCTCGAGAAAAGGAAAAAGAAAGAAGACCTATTGTCCGCTGTGCGCACGATAATAAAGCAAGCGGCTGAGCTTTGGCGGCGCGACCAAGTACCGCTTGCGCAATAGCTCATTTACTTAAAAATTCTTAAAAAGTTGACGCAGCCCTACTCAGCCATCTACTCTACCACACCGCGCGCCCCGTTGTCTAAGCTTGCGGAGAAAGCCCCGCCCGCGAGAGAGCCTAGCCTAGAGAGAGAGTACGCGCACGTTTGTTCTATAGTTAATGTATGTAAAAAGGAATGAAAAAATATAATATTCCTTTTGTGGCCTATAGAAAAATTATAACGTGCTCTCCAAAGCGATGCTATGTGGTGCGAGTTTCGGTGCACTTGCTTGTACCGAGACCTTCAAACGTCCGCATACCCGCGCTTGAGAGAGCCCGATCTTTTCTAAAATAATTAAATAAAAACAGAAATCTTTTTGTTACTTGGTTTCTCTCTCGGCTGATTTGAATTTATTTAAATTTTCTTAATAGCGGCGAGTTGCCTGGAGCCAAGATATCGATTCATTTTACCTATGAATCGGTACCTTGCAAACTCTCACGAGGTTGAGAGAAAAGCCGAGACAAGCGCACTAATTTATTGACTAAATAGTAAATTAAGTTACATCAAATTAAATCTTACAATTACGCAAAATAAAGAACAAGATCGCGAGGTACCAACTATAAGTCAGAGTGACCAGTTGGCGATTTTTTTTCCTTTTCTCTCTTACGTATATTAATGTTTATTAAGCAAGAGCAACAAGGAGAAAAAATCGCCATCTGGCAACCCTGCTATAAGTACGCAGCAGGCTCAATCGTCGTCGCCATGGAAAACGCTGTCTTCAATCGTACCCGAATCACGCCGCAGCTTCTCGCTGGTCTAGAAGAATCAGCTGGGCCTCGAAAGCGCAAAATGCACCGAGCGCGCCCCGACGTCTCAGGGATCCAGACGCTTCGGTGTCGAGCAACGATAGAAGTTGCCGCGATTCGCTCGCCCTGGGACGATCACGGTTAACACGTGGCACCGTCCCCTACAAGTCTCACACTGCCTCGAGGCGCACACTCAGTAATTCGCCGGATGCTAGCGCGAATGTAAAATAAAAGGCAGAGTTGAATTGCGAGTATTCTAACTAAAACACTACAAATCTAACCGTAAGACGTGTTGAGTGCTCGACGGACTAGAAGAGAGTGATCGTTCCCGCTTTAATTGCGCGGGCCCCTATTTTTTGATCGATAGAGGGCCGGCCGCGTGGACCTTGGTGAGCGCGACTTGACTTAATCACGCCGCGTAATTCAACTCGTGCGAGCCGAGCAATAGACATCGAAACACACCTACTCGTCTCTTTGAGACAGAATCTAGAATCTTGTTTCGTGCATTTCTTTTCATTACCCAATGGAAATTATTTTTGAGTTTGATTGGATTATCCAAAGGGTTCAAATAGTGCACTGATGGATAATCATCTTGATTTCATATTCCATCGTATGATCATAATAGAATAGTCTCCATAGAAATCTTTATATTTACAAGGTATTAGGCCAATCTCGCTTTCGCAACCGGGTCACGGCTGATTGCCGCTCCCCGGATCTCTATTATTTACAAGATTAATTGCATCTCGAGTTTATCTGCATTTGGCAGTTCTTTTATGTACAAGATTCAGGCTAGGTATCGTTGCCTGCCTTTAAGCGTCATAATCGGGTATTTCTCTCTGTGGTACTTTATTTGATGAGACTCGCCTTGGCAAACTGCTCAGGCTTTAGATCGCACTGGTATGGAATAGAGATTCTCCTTAGTTGGCGTTCGAGAATCTCCACAGGGTCCACGTAGCACCCATCGACTTCCATGCTTTCGAAATTTCCAAGTGCTAAACTGGTTCAGTTTGAGTTACCCTTACTTCTTGGTCTGTCTCCTCGCTATCCTTTTATGCTACCTTCGAAAAATCTCCTGAAATGGAAAAACCCACCCTTACGGGTGGGTGATGAGCTCATTGTCCGAAGACCTGAGTTCATTAGCTAGGATAGTCTGGAGGCTGCCATAAGGGAGCCCAATTCTTAACCGAGTAATTGAAAGGCTTAACTTCTTCTCGAGGGCCTTCAGCGAACCTACTAACTCTTGCTTAAAGAAATCGACGTGTATTTAGTTGTTCAACCCTACATTGTGCTTCGGAGGTTCCTTGCTTTTGGGAGCTGCTATGACTCCGGCCGAGGCCCTTTACGCACAGTGGTGGACCCATCACTTGCTAGGCGATAGGCGGAAATTTATTATCTACCTGAGTAAACTCGAGTTACCTGGACCATTTTCAAGAAACAACTTTCTGCACAATGCTGGTTTCGCCCCTTTCGAGGCGTGTGGAACGTATTCCTAAGGAGTTTCCCCTCAGTTGATCTCCTGCTTTGGCTTGCCAGAGACTGAGTTGAGTCCTTAAGATACGCTGAACTCCACAATGATTTTCGAAGGCATTTTTAGGCTGTTCCCACCCCGGTATACACCGAGCCGGAACAATATAAAAGAGTCCGGCCAAATGGGTTTTCGACTTCACTTTCGACAATAGTGTAGTCGGCATGATCGGGCTCGGAGCTTGACGCTCTTAATGCCTTCTCGTGCGAGTTTATGATGCATCGAACCTACGTAAGGAAACGTCGGGAGAAATACTTTTAAAAGCCTGGAAGGCTTCCTGTCATTCGATAACACACCTCTGTGAGACATCTCGGCGGTTGCGGTCTGGGGTAAGGTCTTCCATGACCACGGTTGCTCTGATGAACTAAGCGTGTTAGTGTATCAATCATATAGCATGTTGGACAGCTGATCGCCAACACAGGCTCGGCGAAACAACACGACTTCGAGGCGCACTAGTGGCAATCCTCTTCCTCCACTCTCGCAGGAGGTAAGAATCGAACCCTCGGAAATGGGGGCCGAGTCACTTACCCTCTCCCAACTCAGGAAATCTGAGAACAGGATTCCGCTACTTTGGCCTGAATAGCATGTATTCTATGACTGTTCTAGAGTCTTTCCATAGGACAGCATTGCACCGTCTAGCTGACAGTATTTGATTGCCCTGGTTTCTCCGTCATTCGACCCTCGTAACCCCTCAGGATTAGATAGTTTTGTTCTAAATGATGATAAGCGCCTCGGATTCGATTCGGCATTCCAATGACTTTATAAGTCACGAAAGCCGTCAAGAGTCACCTATGGGATCGGTTTACCACGATCGGAGGCCACTTGAACAGTGTACCGAAACCCGTTACTGGGGCCCACCGCCTTGCGACGGCTAGCCTAGAGTCGTAATTCTCGGTTAGAATGCGGCAGTGTTTACAACCACACACCCCGCAGAGTCCAACCCAATACTGGGGACACGCTGGCGTTTCACTTTCAACTCAGAGGTACGCCAACGTGGGGCTCGGATCCCAGTTTCTGCGTACCAGAGTAAAGTCATCCTGGTCCAACTGTCGACATGCCGAAGCACGCCTCCCTATTACTCCCCGGATCCCCGGGGAGGTTTTGCGGTAGGTGGCCTAACGTTCGAATGTTCGTGAAGGGTAAAGCATTCGTCACTCCCTTCACGAACTCTCTAAGGGATACCGTTCAAAAATCCCCTGAAAGAGAAAAAAGCGTGCAAGCCAGAAGGCTTGCACGCTATAGCTTGTGAAGGATAAAACATTCGACAATCCTTCCACAAGCCTTCCAAGGGATACCGTTCGAAAAGTCCCTTGAAAGAGAAAAAAGCGTACAAACCAGTTAAAGGGTTGCACGCTATGGTGTTTAACATTTCCTTATGCAAGGTCTTCAGTTCGGAAGTATACCACAACTCGACTTACTAACTTTATACGCAAGGATCTTTTATAATGAAAGGGACACCCTTCTGTGAGACATCCCAGCAACACTCGTCTGGATGAGAAACTACTTCGGTCTGGATGTGCCCCAAGGCAGACCTCGAAAGGTCCGCCTCAGTATTTTGACGCTGCACGTAGTACACCCCGAAGGATGTCTACTTTGATTTAGCGGCCGTCCCTTCATCCCCAGGTAGAGTCTCCCTTAACGAAGTCGCCCAGATGAATAGAATAATCGTTAACAGCGTATCTTCGACAAACTAAGCGTGTTAGTGAACCAAATATAGCAAGTTAAACAGTGAATCGCCGACACAGGCTCGACGAAACAGCTCGATTTCGAGGCGCACTAGTGGCAATCCTCTTCCTCCACTATCGTAGGAAGTCTATATTGGACCCTCGGAATTGGGGGCCGAGTCACTCACCCTCTCCCAACTCAGGAAATCTGAGAACAGGATTCCGCCAAGTCGAAGACAGGGACAGTGGGAATCTCGTTAATCCATTCATGCGCGTCACTAATTAGATGACTAGGCATTTGGCTATTCCTGCGTCAAACATCTCACAAGGAGACGGACGTACTTTCCAGGGGAGGAACCCCCTGGTGGTTAAAACTTAACAACAAAACTATTTTTAAAACTTAACAACTGAGCGAATCCTGCTTAAGGCTTTCTGCCAAGGGAGCCCGTATTACGGGTGGAAAAATTAGTCAGCGGAGTGTCTCAGTTAGCAAAATTCAGCCATCGCATTTTACGATGTTTCCGGGGAAAACCACGTGGAGGTATTTGCCCCTACACCAGTCTTAGATTCTTTGTGTCTGGTGTTGGCTCCGCCGCCGAGGGTTCTGCATCCTCGACTCGCACCATCGTTATCTTGATCCAACCCAGTTCGCTGCGGTGGCGGGAATCACTTCCGCATCCCTCGATGCAAGAGGCTTCCCTCAACTCTGGTTGGTAACGACTTGGGCTCATATTTTATAGTCCTCCGTTCTTGTCGTACGGGCTCAGAGGACTATATAACAGTTTTTCAGGCCGCTCTTATATCTAATATCACAGTTATCTATCACAGTTCGTTATCGTAGTCGACAAATTTGTTTAAAATCTCAATGGAGCTTCTAATAGCTATCATTGAGATTGTAAGCCAGTCAGATCTCTTGATTTTTATTTTCCTTAGAGCCCCCAATGTCTCCTTATTGAGGGCTCCTCTGAAGCCGACCACAATTGGTATAACCTCGGCTTTTTTGCATTTAAGCCGGCTTTTGACAATTTGTATGATGTTATTATACTTAGTCCGTTTCTCTTTGGCACCATTAGCCAAGTAACGATCCTTTTCGAAGCGGACGGTAACGTCCAGGATCCAAGCCGTCTCATTCGCTTTCACAACGAGATCAGGCCTGTAACTTTGGCTATGCGCCTCAAAGACCGGTTCGATGTACACTTGATTGCCATTTGATGATAGTCGCTCGGCTAGGAGGTTTTTTATCTCATCATGCCTGTGTATCCGACTGGGTTTTGTAAATATGCACTCTCCTAGTATGTGACCCATAGTTTCATTTGGTTTGCCACATTTCCGACACCGAGTATCAAAGTTCGCCGCTGTCGAGTATCTTTTCTTACAAACTCTTGTTGGGTAAGTGTTTGTTCTCATTTTGATAGCATCGGCGATTCGAGAGTGCTTAAGCAGATCTGTTCGCCTCAACCAGACGTTGCTCACTGGTTCTGTGAACTCCTCGACTCCCTGACCCTGAACTGGTTGGTTTTTCCAGTTAGTGAGATGTTGCTTCTTCAAATCCCACTTCTTTTTATCTAGGTCTTCTTGTGTACAAGGCCAGGCCACATTTATGGCTTTAGCATACTTTTCACATCTGTTTGCTGCTTTTGTTGTGTTCGCCACTGTTGTGGTTATCGAGTCGTTAGAGTTGTGGGACTTTAGCGTATTTCGCAGGACCGCCACGTATACCATTTGTTCCACATTGAGTAGCCCAAGGCCGCCCTGTTTCCTCGGTACACACATAAATGGAGTACTAGTTTTTTGGCTTATGTGGAGAATTTGTTTTATTCCCTCTCTTATAGCCGCATCCACTATCTTTAAGGTCTTTGTTGGCGGCGGATTTACAATAAGCCCGTAGGTAAACTTAGGAAACAGATATGTCGTTAATAAGTCCACCTTTTGCATGGGTCGTAGCGGTAAAGCTTTAGTCCTCGCTATGATCTCATTAAAGGTTTCCACTTCAAAGTTCGATATGAGTCCTTTCCATGGAGTTACCTTAGTCCCTAAATATCGAACGACGTCTTCCGCCGTTGCGGCCGGGATTCTTTTGTTATCTACTTCGATTAACGGATCTCGCACATACCACGATTTATTGATCGGGACGAATTCGAATACCGTGCACTTATCAGCAGCGAGCATCATACCTAGCCCACTGAGAATTGTCTATTGAATGTCTATATGAAGGGCAAAGCTATCAAAGTTATACCTAAAATTTATAATAAAATTGATGGTGTGATTGTGAGGGGCAAAGATAAAATAGACAAATTAACTAAAACTAATGTAGTGTATAAAATAGATTGTAAAGATTGTAATGCTAGTTATGTGGGTGAAACAAAGAGACAAGTAAAATGTCGTATTAAAGAACATAAAGCTAATATAAACAAAACTGAGTCGCACTATGTAATCAATGAACATATGCTCGCATATGATCATTCGTTAGATTTTGACAACGTCAAAATACTTGATACTGAAAAGAATTGGAAAAAACGAGTATTATCAGAAATGATCCACATAAATCTGCAACATAATGCGATCAATTGCAAAGACGATACTAGACATCTTAGCCAACATTACAGTGACATTATCAATAGTATTAAATTAAAATCTAAATTATAATGTGTATCTCTCCCCTATAACATAACCTCAAATCAATGTATATCGATCAGATGTTTGGATAAGGTGAGTGATTGACTTGCGTGTTGATCGATTCTTACTGCGCGTATTGTGTCTTGCACGATGCGCGACGCGGTAAATTCAAATATATATTTTTGGTTTTTTTAATTTCTTCTCATTTAGGTTAATAATTAAAAGATTCTTCATTATTATAAAAATTGTTTAGTTAATCTACTATATTTAAAATTTAATAAAATACTTAACTACTTAAATTTAATTTTTTAAATTTTTATTACCAATTATTATTTGTTTTAACGGGGAAAAAAATATTTTTTTATTGAAATAGTAAATTTTAATTTAGTCTTATAAAAAAATTTTTTGAGTTCTCTTGTAAATAATCATAAATAATTTATTAATTTTTATTACTTATCAGTACACATAATGTACTTAATTTGAATTTTCGCGCCTGTGGTGGGGATGACTGTGTTGTCGATCTGATTAAGATTGATCGCATAGGTGTCCCTGAAAACGGGGGACGTGAGATTTCAAATTTTTCAGTATTAACCGTCTGTGATATACATTGTTAGCTTTATTTTAATATTTGACTGCCTTTTGCTTAATATGTGTGATTATGTGTTAATTTATTTTGTAATGTTCTTCAAGTATTTATTTAATTTTCAATTTTTTGTGTTGATTATGGACACAACAATAGGGGAAAGGTATATTATATATAACCTCAATCTCTGTGCAAAAATTGTTAAACGTTTGTTATTTTAATCATTGTTTTCAATTATAGAGCGACGCATCAGAGATGCTGTTAATAATATGTGTATACCTATATATTGACGAAATAGTAAGTAATTTAGATTTATATATGTAAAAATTGTGTTTAATAGATGTTGTAAAATGAAATCATTTTTTAATAAAAAGGTATAGCCTGATGACGATGGAGGATATCCATCGAAACATCGCCAAATAAATAAATATGGTTTGTTCATCAATATCGAGGAAAACCTAAACTACTCCTAACAACACTGCATGGACGGCAAAAAATCACTTAATATTTATTCAATTATTTTAAAAATAAAAAAATGATGAAGGAAAAACAAAAAATTTTCAAAAAATCGGTTTTTTTTCGCCGATTTAAAAAAAAAATATATTAAAATTCAAAATTTTTGAAAAAAATTTATAGGGGACATAGCGATAGGTTTAAAGAATATGTGGTTCAAATTTCAAAAGGATCGGTCGAGTAGTTTCGAACATTTTATCAACAAGGCGAGTAAAAACGTGTTTAAAGTTTTTTTGCATGAAATTCTTAAAAAGAAAATTATTTGCACCTAGTCAGCGATGCCTGGACCGTACAAAATTCCTTTAGATTGTTCGAAGAGTAGACTTTCTTCCAATCTTTTTTGTCTCAGCATTGTTCTGCCCTCTTTGGAAGATTTCGATGAACGGCGGTTGCCTACTTGGATACGCTGGCGGTCGCGCGTCGCGGCATATGCGACTGCAGTTTCGCCGATTCCAACGTGCATCGTTTCTATAATTTTCAATACTGTGCTGAAGCCTTCATTGAAAATACATGCTGCTGTAAGGCACGCAATTTTAATGATTTTTTTGCCAGAGAAAGTGTGTTTCGGTGCCATACTCCACACAGTGGATTTCTGTCCAAATTTCGAAAAAGACACATCACCATTACACACTTTACACGACAAATATTATTCTAGAAGGCTAAACACGAAAAAAAACTGTATAATACTGTAGCCTGTATCTTTTTTTACACGTACATCAAAACTGTCGTCCTTCGACTCTTTTAGTTTTTTTGATGATGCACTTGTATTATTCCTGCTACGATCTCCACGTATAAACTACGCTTTTTTGTCTTACTTCCTGCACGTCGCCAGGATTTAGTTTGATGTTTAACTTTTTTATCCATTGCAAAAATACGACAATTTCACGTAGAAAGCTGTTGCTCTAACGAATTTACAAACAGAACTGCCTCTTTTCGCTCCAAAAGCTGGTATATACATTTCGTAAATCAAAACAACAAAATATATACGACCTTTAGGATACCGACATATAATATATATACATATGGGCTATTTCACGTCAAGTGGTACGATGAAAATTTTAAATCGCTCTAAAATTTGAGAACAGGCTGGAAATATCTTCCAGAAGATAGAAAAAAAATTTTAGGTGTTAAAAATAATTTGCCTAAGAGTTAATACATCATGAAAAATGGAAATTTTTCAATTTTTTAGAAAAATTTCTATTTTTAAAGCCATTTATCTCAAAATTTATTAATTTTTTTAAAAAAACATTACAAACAACTTTTGTTCAGAATAATCTTTAGAACTTATCTACCTGGGTTACAATTCTTAATTTTAAAATCTCGAAGAGATAGGACGACCGCAAATATTGCATATCAAAAAAAGGCGACCACGCCACAATCGATCTTGATCTAACGCCGCTCAAAAGATCACATTTTTCGAGAGCTTCGAATGGCTTGGGTTAGATTATTGGCCAAGACCGCTGGTGTAGGTTATGCCCTAAAATACATGAAAATTAGTGATTTTATGAGGTTTGTGAGGCATAACTTACACCAGCGGTCTTGGCCAATAATCTAACCCAAGCCATTCGAAAGCTCTCGAAAAATGTGATCTTTTGAGCGGTGTTAGATCAATTTGGAGCGATTTAAAATTTTCATCGTACCACTTGACGTGAAATAGCCCATATATACAAAAGGATTCTGAAAGAGAGCAGCTGCGAGAGAAAACAATAGCAGGTAAGCGGCTGGGACGGCGCGCTAGAGGTACCTACCTTTGAAGCGTTCAAAAATAATGTCAGAGTTCTTGGATCGTTCTAAAATGTTGTCACAATATTTCTTAATATATTTACTTTCGAAAAAAGTAATAAAAAAAAAACGATTTTTCAAATGTGAGTTACTATCCTGTGTAGTACTCATTAATGTACATGTCATGTAATTGGGAACCACGATGCAAAAACATAGAAAAAAAGGACTCGTTACATGACATTTTAGTATTCAGTGCATTATAAGTAGTAAGTCAAAAATTGTTTCATGGTTTCTGACTTACTAGTCATGTATAGTGATGATTGCTATTTTTTTCTCACCGTGTATAGTAGAATTTGGAAGAAAGTATAGAGCAACTATTAATCCTTTACTCGCTCCTTAAACAAGGAAAATTTAATGCAATTGTAGCTTGCGGAAAATTTTTGAAAATTAATGCAGGGAGTTTTTATTACATTTTTTTACAAACTACTTCCAATGTAGAGGTTTCTGAGACTTTAGCTCACTAGACTATTTGATTTTCCAGAAGAAAAGATTGAATTCATTGAATCTTTTAAAAACAACAATAAGTTAAACGAGAAATACATTTTTTAATGTATGGTGTTTGTAAGAAGACTAAGAAAATCAGTTTTTCTTATCCCGCACACCGAAAGTACATAGTTTCGTAGCAACCATAGCCAGCAGAAAGCGTCACTTTTGTGGTAAGCTACAGATATACGCGCGCTCTGATTGGCTGGGTTATTTTCCGATTGCCTGCGTAAAAGATAACAAAAAAACAAAAAAGGAGCGAGAACTTTTCGCGCACATGTTCATATGCATTCAACCTATTATGCTATTTAACCATTCAATTCCCTAGCGGAAATAATCATATGCGTATAAAGTTTATAAATACTTAATAAAAGTTATTAGCTTTTATTAGATTTTCATAACACTTTATAAAGTACGGATTTTGAACTCTAGTAATAGTTTAAAAAATTTGTTAATGTTTATAAGATTTTATTAGTTATTTTTAAAATTTCGAAAATATTTCTAAGCTTTATTAGGTTTTATTAGATTTTTGTATTTCGAAAATATCGTGAAAAACGACAAAATAACACTAATAGTAACTGTTGCATTTTCCTGTATTTAACTGTTTTTAGCTGCTTCTACGTGATGTATGCAAAAAAACAAAAGTTATTAATATAAGATTGCTATTGCTAAATATTCATAAAAATTCTAAATATTCATAAAAATTCTAAATATTTATTTATTGTATACAATGATTTAAAAAAGTTATTAGTAGTTATAAGCTTTTTTAAGCTCGCACATTTCTTTTGCTTTTGAAAAAAACCTAAAAGCTAATAAAATCTAACAAAAGCTAAGAAGAGCTAATAAAAGTTATAAATTCATACTAACTATTAATAGAGTCCAAAATCTGCATATTATAAATTGATTATAAAATTTATTAGCTTTTCTAAGCTCTTTCTGGAAAAATAAATTTCCGCCTGGGTTGTACTTTTAATATAATTACTTGTAAATGCAACAAAGAAAATCAATAAGACATTTTATGTCATTACAATTAAACTAAAAAAAATATTTGTTACTTCAATAATAAAATGTATTCTAATTTTCATAGCTTTTATATGTTTCAAATAAAAAGTATAAAAGTGTGATTATATTTTTTTCATTTTAGTATGCACCTAATAAACATTTGCGTGTGTACTTTATGCCCGCCCCGACCAGCAAAAACTCGGCTTCGCCTCGTTTTTGCAAAAGTCGGGCGGGCATAAGCAATAACCCCGATTACTAGCCTTAAAATCAAAATTGGAAAATATAGTAATGGAACGCAGCGCGTTACGTCGTTGTCGACAGAGGTCGTGCCGAGCGCCCTAACAGAAAGACAAAGACATATATATATACCTGTAAATACATGGGGTGATAGGCTTCTAGGTTATTTTATTAGTTATTATTAATTATTGAACGTACTTTCGGTGTCCGGAATAAGAAAAATAGTATACGACATACGGTCAGATAGTTTGATATCCTGTCGTGCGTTATATGACGTCCTCGGCTTCGCCTCGAACGTTATACCACGCACGACAGAAAAACAAACTTTCTGACCTTATATCGTAATGTACTATTATTTATGTACATTCAAAATTTATGCTTTGTCAACTGGTAAAGGGAAATTATAGAATCCAAAAAAACTTATTTTTGAAAGTACGAAATAACAAAGAATTTTTTTTGTTTCATGTACTAATAATGTTCCTCAAAATTTTTTTCAAAGAAAGTATTATTTTAAAAAGTTTAAATTATTAATTGAAACTAAATTAAGAAGTTTAGAAATATACTTAATTCAAAGTAAATGATAAAGTTCAGAAATGTACTTAAATAATTTTAGGTTATATTGATATTTTACTTAAAGAATTGTTTTTATTCAAATAATTTACAAAAAAACTGTCAGTGTATAGTTTCTTTGAAAGAAATTTTGAGAAATGTCATTTTTATATGAAAAAAGAATTCTTTGTAAGTAGGTACTTTTAAAAGTAAGTTTCTTTGGATCCTATATGATTTCCTTTTACTGATACGTTCAGCACAAATTTTGATTGTATGTAAATAAAAATTATTTTCTTAGGCTTGTAACAAACATTATACATTAACAAATTTATTTATTGTTTCAGTTATTGGTGTTTATAAAAGATTCAATGAATTCAATCTTTTCTTTTGGAAGAAACAATTTAATTAAAACAAAAATCAATAATATAATTAACATATAATATATAACATAAAAACTTAAAAATATCATTGCTATACATTTATGTAATCAGTTTTATTGAATTTTATTGAAACTAAAATCATTTATGACAAATTTAATAAATAAATAAATAAATACACATAAAAAAGATGAACAAAGATCGTTATTTTGACAGTAAATGTAAAAATTAACCTTTTCTATATACTTTTTGTAAATAATTTGTATATATAAATTAAATATGGACAAACAATTATAATTATAATTTGTCTTATGTAAACAAGTTTTTTTCTTTAATTTTCATATTAGATATACATTATTTTGCAACAAAGTCCAACATTTTTTTCTTACTGGACATTAATAAATACTAAAATAATGCATTATGTAATTTTGTATTTAGCAGAAAATATTACAGTGCAATTTAACATTATTATTTGTATTTATCACTATTACAAGTAATACATTTTTACGTAGGTTTGTTGAGTTGATGTAATAATTTCCTTTAATTAGTTGAGATTTTTACAGATGCTCTGATTTCTTATGCAATAGTTGATCGAGGGAACACACTATTTTCTCCTGGTACAGTAGAGATTTGGTGCATGGCTTCTCATTTTTGTACAAGAAAATATTCATTTTGTTAAAAGTTATTTATCGTGAAACCATGCATGTTTGTGGTTGATTAAACGTATTCAACTCCTTTCTTTAAGTTGAGTTGAATATGTCAAATCTCATTTCGTTCACGTTTTGTTGATAAATACTTGTAAATACAATGGTTGAGAGTACGTGGTCGATTCCTTTGTCAAGTAGAATCGAATGCAAGGGCTCCCATGGTGTTTATAAACAAATATTTTTATTGCATTACATTATATATTGTATAAATATGAGAGATTCCACAGAACTTTTGGCTTTAAGGTCAAAAGAAAATTGAAAATTTATTTTTAAGGCACATCTTTGAAACTTATCGAACCATTTCTAAATAACAGTATTAGCATAAAAAACATGGGGCCCCTCATTTTTTTAAAAAATTTTTTTGTAAAAATCAAAAACAATTATTTTAATGTAAAACATACTACTTATTTCATCAAAAAAATAAAATTTTACATTTTTCTTTCAAATTTAAGGTAAAATGTTAAAAAATTTGATAAAATATGTAGCAGAATATGTGTTGGAAAGAAAAATTTTGTAATACAAAAATATCATTATAATAAAATTTTAATTTAAGCAATTAATAATTTTTCAAACAAAAGAAATGTAACAAAATATATAATATATACAAACATTGTAACTAATACAAAGATTTTTTGAATTATGATTCTTACCTTTAATTTAAGTTCCATTAATGTGTGTGTATTTGTGTTTAAGTATTACAATTACAAATATTTACTATAAGATGATTAAATACCTTATTTTCTCGGAAAGTAAGAATTTCATTTTGTTACATTTTTCGTAAGTTCGTTTCAGGCAAACAAAGAAGAATTTTATGTAAAGTATTTTAAAACATGTTTTTTAAAAGGTTAATAAAAAAGAGCAATTACTTTTATAACCATTGATAACATACTATCGATGTGCTGACGAAAAGTACGATTTTTTTCAATGGGGGGCGCATACGTGTACCCAACTTTGCGAGGGTACAATTTTTTTTCTGTAAGTAGCACACTTACAAACCAAACACGATTTTATTTGTCTGCTCAATAAGTGTCATTTTCCATGAAGAAAATTTATGAGAATAATTTATTTTTTTTTAAGAGCTAAAAGTAAAATAAATTAGTTTTTTTTTTAAATAGTGGTTACGGATATTCATAAAATAAATGAATCTATGTAGGTTGAAGCATACCTCTAAAACTTTTACATTATATTCTGTGATATCTGAAGATTATATAAAAAATTATCCAAACCATTTTTAATAAAAGTTTCTTTTTATATAAACCTAATAAAGCAAAAAAGTAGAGTGAGTAACACAAAGAATTAATTAAAATGCGATAAATTATAATTTTTTGAAGTAATATATTATAAATTATTAATATAATAAATAACGGTTACTATACTTTGTGACTTTTTTCTACAAGGAATGATTTTTTTAATATGATGAAAATCATCAAATAGCATTGAAAAGTAAAAGTAACAAGAAAGTCAAAAGTTCTGTGGAATCTCTCATATATATATAATTGTGATTGATACAAATAGGCATTTCATTTTCAGGTAAAGCAAAACATTTCGCAAATTGCTACACATTTTGGAGAAACCAGGAAATTGTAAGAGACTTACAAAACAATTAAATATTTTGTAAGAATTTATGAAATCATTGTTTAAAAGATATTTAAACCAAGGATTTGAAAAAAAAATTTCAATAATTGGATCTAAAATTATTTTTAATTACAAACCTGCTTACCTTTATAGCACATAATAAAATAGTACATAATTTTTGTAAATTATACGTTACGTTTCATCTTTTAATATAAAGTTCTATTTATAACCGTTTAAAATAATCCAAAATTTTAATAAGTTGTTAACTAAAATACTACAATTTAGTAAGTATATGTCCTTTACTATTTTTGGTAAGTTAATTTTTCATTAACATTTATAATTATTAAAATATAAATTTAAGCTTTATAAGAATTCATATAGTTTAAAATTTACAGTTAACATTTAATATGTCTCTATTTTTTTTATTATTTTTATTCTGATTTCATTACACTAAATTTTGGTAAACTTTTATTTATAAATTATATTAACTATACACGGAGAAAAATTTCTTGCGTTTAACCTATAAAATTGAAGTGGTCTCTAACCATGCGTATGTGTATAGTTTTAACCTAAGCGTATTAAGATTCATTCTAATGCGCTCACAGGTTCAACCTATGTGAAATTGATGCTACACATTAAAGACATCAAACTTCATAGGTTAAACCTGTAACGCCACGGAATTAAACTATAAACATACGCTTGGTTAGAGAACACTTTAATTTTATAGGTTAAACGCAAGAAATTTTTCTCCGTGTAGTAATACCTCCAAGGTGTTGTGTGAATCTGGAGATGGTAAGGTTTATACACGTAAAAATAGTACACATAATTTTTTTTACACAAGAAGGAAAGTATAATTTTTTTTCCACAAATTGATTCTTATTTTACACAACTATATTTATCACGATTTTATTTTCTTATGTGTACAATAATTTTTACAAAACAATACTGTGGAAAATATAAGAATAATTGAATCGGGCTCATTTCGCCCAAGTAACAAATCGCCCAATGATTTCGCCCAGCGCTATCAGCGCCACTTTCATGGTGCACGATAACAAATTAACTGTATTGTCGATAAGGTAGAGAACAAATAAATATTATTAAAACTGTAAGATGTCACTTTTGTGAAATTCAAACAGTTTGAATTATTTTAATTAAGTAAATTACAACTTTTACTTTATATAAATACGTTTTACGATGAATTGCAAGAGGTCGAATGATTAAAGTTTGAATTAATGTAAATAGTGTGAATAAAATAAAATAAATGTGTACATATTTTCATTGAAATTTCGAAAATTCTTTTTAATATTTTTTTATAGTTTATTGAATATATTAGAATGTTTTGCATAACGGAATGTCGAATTGAAGTACAAAAATGCGAAAATGACTGTGCTTCGGAGATGTCGACTAAATTTTATATTTAAAATTGAACGAAAATTAAAATTACTTCCAAAATAATATGATCCATCATATACTCGCAAAACAAAGATCTACCACAGACATTTATTGTTCAAAATGTCAATAAAGAATTTAGTATTTTTGACAGATTTTCATTATTTACGCGTGTAGTTTGAACTACGGCATTTGTGTTACGGTTTTTTGATAATTGCAGAAAAGAGGGCTCTTTATTAAAAGTGCAACGATAAAAAATAGTAACAAATAAAAATGTAATGCACAATATGTTACCCCTTAGAAGAGGCAATGAAATGACCAATGTAAAAAATGGAAAAGGCGAATTATCTAACGCCTTAGTTCAATTAAATCCATTTATTGATGAAAAGGGACTCCTTGGAGTAGGCGGGAGACTCGATAATGCACTTATACCATATGAACAGAAAAACCCATGCATTCTTCCGAAAAATCATCGATAAACATGTTTCGTCCCGAAGTGTGTGTAGGACTCATCAGTAGAGCACTTCTTTCTCTCTATACACGTCTTACTTATAACTTAATATGTAATATTTCGACTGCGAGAATTATTGTGCTCATTCATATTTTATAAAAAATTATTTTAATTTGTTTAACCCTTTGGAGTCATAGTGGTACATATATATAGCGATTATTGCGGCTTTTTTAGCTTGGAGTTTTTATTTTTAGACTTACTTGGACAAATTTATGTTTTTATTGGAG